>JNHY02000001.1:0-482988 GCA_001691755.2 Amanita polypyramis BW_CC | reverse complement strand
GTTCTCTCAGGGGGGACACAAAGTGAGTAAGGCAAGGGGGAGGTGATGGTGGTAAGAGACTAGGAGTGAATGACACCCAATGTAACAGAGATTGAGACAAAGAAAATAACAAGTCATGACATTAGCAAAGGTTAAGGGTCTGGGATACCCCACTAGCATAGATTACCATGGCAAATGCACACATATAGCCTGAGCCCCATGCAGCCAATCAAGATCCTCATGTAGATGCATAGCCTGATGGAAGTCAATGTAACATTGAATGGTCAGAAGCTTTGTTGATGCTGGAAAATGGAAAACTTTCGACACCATCCCCAGTGACTGGTCATGCATTCATGTGTCATGACATATCATTCCCTCCCGGATTATCTAGAGTCGCCGCAATTGATTGTCCACCAGGTACAAGTGGGGGCATAACCTTGTTCCATTCATCAGAACTCCGCATGCAAGAAAGTTTACTAGTAATGACCGTCCAAGTAAGACGCCGACTTCGCCCTACTAAACGGCATGCTACGTTAGCCGCCAGGGTACATGTTCTCCTCCGACGTCATCGTCTTCAAATTTACACGCTCATCACTAGAATTGCGACACCGTGAAACTCATGCATACTTCGGGAAGGATTGCATTTTCTCAATGTTGAGCATGAAGTATGCCCAACTGGAACGCAGAAACTCTGGGTATTCGAAATTTACAGGCGCGGAGATGTTTACCCTTATATTTGTGTTCTTGGGGTTCTTAATCTAACGGGCTTTCCGACTATGGAACATCGGCCCGGCACCGGTGAACCCTTCACGTTCATTCGATGTCGATGAACCGTTAAGTACCTTCATGACATTTAATTTGATCAGCAATGACAGTAAGCGTGAAAGTCACGCAACGACCGCGGACTTCCATGGCACCGTTCCACAAGGCAGTAAGTGTACGACCTAGCACGACTGGCTCGAATAGAGGAAATTTCAAGGCGTATACGGGGAATATCGACTCAGGCTGGTCGGCCTCAGCGTAAGTAATACGGATTACCTTCAAACACAACTTTCGCTGACAGACTCGCATGTCTAGGGTGCCGAATGGTGGTTAGTCTCCTCTTTTTTGTTGTAGGGGCACTTGGACGCACAGCGTTAAAGCCACCACAGAACGATCAGATACTGACCAGAATCTTGGCAGGATACGTTTTGGCACTTCTGGTCGAGGCGTGTATACAACACCAATCTGCAACTATCCACAAAGATCCTATTCATGTCACAGCTCATTACCTGAGGGCTACTTCTAGTGCGCCATTTGAGATTCAGGTACGGATGGTCAAGAATGGCAAGAGATTTACAAACCTTGCTGCTGAGTTAATGCAGAAGGCGAGAATACGAGTGTTCTGCATTTTAACGATATTTGTCTGAACCCGGGTAACCATGACAGGGGGAAATTCGGGTGGCGACACATATGGTCTTTGGCACCAATGCGCCGTTTCCTACACAGCGAATGCGGTTTACCATCGACCCACCTTCACCTTATGCTCGTCAAATACCGCTTCACGATCACCCATCCAAGGCTACGCCCGTGGCGCTGCGAGACGAGTACAGATTCAGTCAGTACGTCAAAGTGACGACCGATCCCGTCATAGAAGCAAAGAACGCTACCGACAGTCCAACACGGACAACAGAGTCAACGGTTGGTGGGGGCGGACTGGAGTGGGGAGGATGGCTAGAGTTTTTGGACAAGGATGAAAGAATCACCAGTCCATCGATGGCGTTCTTGGTGGATGTGTTTGAGAACGTGGTGCGTCTCTTGCCAAAGGAGGTTAGAGGAGGTCTACACGGCAGGTAAGGCAGCGCCACAGAGTTTACAAGTGAGGCCTAATTACATATTTGGCTTGGCAGTTGGTTCCCGACGATGGTGCTTTCGCTCGAGTTCAAAAGCCCTATACCACCTCCTGCCTCGGATGTGCACGCTGCTCGGACGGTGGGGATATACTCTGTCGGTCGATTCGTGAACGACCCGGATCATCGGCATGATTCGTATGTGGAGGTGTGGACTGCGCCATCGAACATCGGGGAGGGAGCAGAAGCAGAAGGGTGGAGGAGGAAGCAAGTGTGTTTGGCGACGGCTACGCAGATGAGTTTGACGGTGCCTGTGGAGGTCAACGAAAGAAAACGGGCCAAACTGTAGCTGCGACTGGGTTTTTGGGCGTATTGAAATTCCGTTCCATATTCCGGTGGCTGTGTACCGCCATGGTGCCGAGTGTCCAGTACCACTGTCCCTGTCTCTCTGCCTCCTCCGTTCCTCCCCCTCCTCATCTTCCCTCTTCCTCTTACAGCTTTCATCCACTCTATACTCTATTCTTTTGCGAGGAATGCGACGCAATCCGGTGTAACAGATGTGTTTCGGTCGAAGTCAGCACGTACTATTGTCCAAACTGTCTTTTTGAGGTTCCGAGCGCCAGCGTGCGTGCAGAAAAGAATAGGTGTGTAGGGATACGCGCTGTCAATGTTAGGATTTTTATATCCTGCTGTAGATGTGCACGGAACTGCTTCATGTGCCCGAACTGTCGAAATACGCTGACTGTGGTTGCTTCGGATCCACCAGATATGGGCGATGGCCGTCTCACAGTCCCTGTTAGCACGGTTGGGGAACCCCCGTTTTATCTCTATTGCAACCATTGTAGATGGGACTCGGCTGAGATTGGCATAGTATTTGAGAAGCCCACTGGGCTAGCAGGTACTTGTCGTACCCACTACGCTCTCATAGCCCTACTGATCATGTTTCGTCTCCACTAAGCTCAACTACAGAGGCACGAAGATTCGGCACCCGACTCCCTCGAATTTGACCGTCTAAAAGAGCATTTTGAGCCATTCATACGCGCATCAAACCTTGCTTCTTTGTCTGCGAGCACAGCCCACCCTGGTCCTGTCGTACATCCCAGCAGCGCCGCTCACTCGCACCACCTCTACGCGTCATCTATCACCGCTGCTGCTTCGGCGGCTTTAGCGCGTGATATCCCGGGTGTAGGAAAGTACATGCCTTCACTAGCGCGAAGTGCATCTGGTCGTAATGGTCGAGATCGCTCAGTGAACAAGGACGAAATGCTGGAGTACAGAAGTCGGTTGGATATTGCGACAGCGAGTGTCGTTGGGAGCGGAGGAGGGGAAGTGGATATAGAGTTTATGAAGCATGTTGAAAGGGTCGGGGATGTAGCGAGTTTGGAACAGAGATGGGGGAATAGCTGGGTGACGCCGTTGAGGACGCGGTATGTGCTTCCTGAATGACCGCAGTATATCAGACTGAATCGCTGCAGCGACCTCAAACCTCTACGTATACCCCTCCATTCGAAACGTTCAAAACGTTGCCCTATATGCACACATATTCTCATTAAACCAGAACAAAAGGCGCAATCTGTACGGTACAAAATCAAACTTGTCGCTGCCAATTACCTACCAGCCATTACTGTCGCTCTTCCCCATACTTTTCCCACCCCGGAGACGGTAAAACGTGCCTTAGCCAAGGCCTCTTCTGCTGCGGCTGCTAACGATCGGTCGAACATTGCGTTGCATCCAGGGGAAACGTACGCGTTCCATTTAGCGCTGACGAACCCACTATACGACCCAATCCAAGTTAGACTTGCTACACCACGCGTTCACGCAACGAGCAGCAACGCGACGCAGGAAAAAGCGCGTCGGCCGCCGTTTGGCGTGTCCTTGCCAACTTCGACATTTACGGTTGCTGCTTTTGCTGAGGCATGGGAGTATGATGAGGATGAGGAAATGTATTGGACAGATGAAGAAGAGTTTGGTGGCGCGGCTCCGAGTAGGGGGAGTAGAGATAAGGAGGGGAAGACGAAAGCGAAGACAAAGGCTGTGGGTGTGTTGGAGAAGAGGGCGAACACGACGATCGTTGGTGGAGAGGTTATTATCGGGAAGGAGGCTCGCGGGAGGTTGAAGGTAAGCAAAAACCGTGAGTGAGATTGACTTGCCTTGGCTGACATTTCTCTAGTTCATTATGCTTGTGCAATATACATACCGGTCGGATGACTCCGTTCCTTCTGAGAGCAACGAAGGGGGCGATGCGGATACCAAAGGCAGTTCAAACAAACCCCTGGAGACCAAAACGTTTGAATTTTATACGGTGGTGGATTTGGGTGATATAATGCCCAAGGAGGAGCCCAGGACAGATGGAGATGGATAGAAAGGGCAAACTAGGGTTAGGGTTGGACACTAGAACAGCCTCATCGTCAAGCACTCTTTCTCTAAGCTGGTCTTTCCTTTATTTCTTTCTCTATCTCTTGCCTGGTGCAAAGATACCGTATATTCGACGCCGTGACAAAAAACGATCCCAAGAATGGTGACAACTGGTTCGACTGAATTTGAAGCCCCAGGAGCTATAGATTCACCATCCAACTTGGAGCTGCGGCCAGAGGCTGGCCCTCTTCCGCAGAAACGAGGGGAAATCGGTTTTTTCGAGGGAATACCTGATCAGATGGAAGTGGAAAGACCGCAGGCTGTCATCACACTTCCCCCTCGACACCCGGCGGATCACGATGTCGACTTGGAAGCTCAGATTACCTCTGCTAATAGCAACATACCCATTACACCAGTTGTTCGCGAGTTGTCGTCACCGTCGACGACGACTGCCAACGCTGCTACTAAAAACGGGAAACACTCAAACAAGATCCGGGGCCTCCGACTTACTACCCTGTCGATATGCATACTGCAGGTCTTACTCATAGGCGGCGTTATTACGGGATGGGTGCTCTCTATTCATCTGGTTAGCCGGAATACTTCTTCAGCTACCGGGTCCAAATTAGGTGGTGGTTCAACACTACTTATCATACTTCACATCGTATTCGTTATCACCATTCTTGTGCAGGCTGTTTTCCTCGAACGGGCGATTAGGCTGTGCGCCGAGCGGTACTCTTACCTTCACCCGGGGAAAACACTGCCCTCTATTCGAACCCGTGATCGGCTTCCCTCACCAGTGATTGCATTTGCCCCTTGGAACAGACCGCCGCTACCAACCTATGCAGCTGCACTAGCTCAAAGCGGAGCAGGCACCGGGGATGTTGAAGACAATTTGATCGCAGCACCACTGCCTCCTGCATATGGCAATACTCGAGGGAGCACACTGCTCTTGGCGGGCCATATGAGGGATAGTCTTAGAGCCTCCCAGCCTGAAAGTGCTTTGAGTTACGTAAACGAGGTGCCGCAGGGTGAGCCCAATCCCATGAGTTACGAGCAGTTTGTGAACGGACTACGGGAAGGAGAGACGCTGAGAGAAGAGGAGGTGGTGCGGGACGGCACTGATATAGGACGAAGGCGCGAGGAGACACTTGCTCAGCTGGAGAGGTCCAACCCTCAGTGAAGACCGCCAACAATGAATACCACGGATTCGCTGACGTCTGTCAATGTAAATTGTTTCAAATGCCTTCACCGCCACCGACCATTGAGTTTAGCCGTCAGTTTCGGCTTCCTGGACTTTGGACATTATTGGTTGTAGTACGCTGTGTTGTCCCTATTACTGTATCATTTTTCGTCGGAACAAATTTTCCACGATGCCCTAAGCCCGTACCCAGCGGCCTTACCAAGCATGTCCGATGAGTTATTTCGGAGGATCAACGGATTTTCCGAAACGAGGTAATTCTGTTCCTTGAACTTCTTCCCTGGAACATCGCTTGGCTGGCATTGAAATGATTTGCCTCTGATTCGTACCTTCAACAGCGGTTCCGCACCTGCACCCAATGACAAATACAAAATTTTGACATGTTCCATCCGAAATGAGTCATTATTGACCAATGACCTGGTTTTAACTATAACATGCGACCGTGGTTTCCATCCAAGTACCAATATTTCAAACGTGCAATAGCTCACGGTTGCGCACGTGAGTAAATGCTATATAATATCGCGTTTGAGGCTGAACATGGAACAGGAACCTCCCATCCTTATCCTCACGGTTGCCCACGCCCCCAGTACGTTGGACGCTACCCTGCTGGTATCACGACACTACCGTACCCTCTTCCCACAACGACAAGTCTTGTTAATTGTCTGCAGTTGAAGCAGTGCTCATTTCGACCCCTGGATGCACGATATCCTACCCGATTATTCACCGTCCACGCCAGCCCCCGCATATTCATTCGAACCCTCTTTTGGCGAACAGCGGCTTCAACTTACTCCTCGTCACGGCAGATATCACCCGCCTTTGACAACCAGTATTTTGAGAAGACTTAAAAAAGCCACATTGGTCCTGCATGGGCAAGAGACTGACGCAAAAATTCCTTCGTATGGACGGAACGATGAAATTAGTGGAGCACTTTGCTTCGACGACCCCGCGAATATCACGGACGTCACCATCAAGGTAAGCCCCTCCTTTATGTGATAAGTTATTTTGTAAGGTTATTGAGACGGCGGTTTAGGTCCGTGGTGCGATAGAAACCACAGCGACCGAACTTGGGACCAAGACTAGGCGACAGCTTGACAACACTTATAACTTATGGAAACGCGACGCTACTCATATATTATGCCCAAGCCAATTACCCTTCTCCTACTTACTTTCATCTATATTTATGGACGACGACAGGGAGAAACATCTTCCGCCTTCATTCCACTTTTTCATTCCTGGGTTTTACGTGAAAGTCCACTATTGGATCATTATAGAAATCGCCCGCATGGGCCACTGGAAGGTTGATCTCTGGCCCTCCGTTCAACGGTGAGCAATTTCTCTGGATATTTTTATGTGGGATTTGAGTTGATTGTTTCCATTCGATAGACACTCTATTCCGTTCAATTACTCTCCTAGGTCACGTCCTGGTAGGCCGATAGTAGATACATGTTGCTTCCTGTCTGGCATAAAATCGTTGCCAGAAGAGTGGTATCAAGCTACTGCGCCGCTACAGACGCGGTTGCTCCGGCAACCCCGAGAGCCCCTATACTGTCACGTAAGACATGCCATGTCTAATTTTTCCTTGAGAGAGAAACTGAGGACATAATTTACGTAGTTTTTCGTCCCAAGCTCACGCATCTACGGCCTCTCCGATACCATCCCCTTCCACATCCAACTTAATGGGCCGATATCATCCCTTCAGCAATTTTTCCCGCCTGATGCACTTCATCGCATAACGTCCGCTGATTCGGCCATTTCCAACCCTCCCATCCCCCTGAAGGATAAAACCAACTCTAAAAAAAAGGCATCCAAGGAACACCGGTCGTATGTCCGCGTGATACTGATTCGGCAAGTCGCAATTACCTGCGATGGAGGCAAAGCCTGGCAAAATTCGAACATCGGAGAAGGAGTGATATATCCACTCCCACCACCGCCCATACGCGATGTGTGTTTGGGCGCAAGAGAAGAAAGCCTAGATTGGAATGGCCACATCAGATGTAATAAAGACGTCACTAGTGGATCCTTCGCCACGAGCCTAGTGCAAGCACAGGTCCGTCATTTGATTTGTAGCAGATTCAAAATGCTGAAGAACAGAAATTTAAACAGCATTTCCTGTCATTGGTTTTCACACCCCCGGAACCTCGCACATTCGTAGAACTAACCATAAACATACCGATAAAATTTGTTTCGGATTCTTATTCTGAAAGTGATCAACTCTAGATTTAACTGCGAAACTGTTTCCAGCTATCGCATAGACTGTCTACCCGTCGCATTAATGGGAGTAATAACGCATCCTGTCTGTCTTGTACATCGTATTCTTTACTGGTTTATATTGGGTATATAGTTTAACGCACTTGTTCGCCGAAATATGAATAACTTATTGCAATAAGCAACTCTGAATTTGTTACCGTATCTCATTCCTTCATAAATGCGGGACTTAGACATTTCAAGGTCACTTACTATAAACAGCTGCAAATTTGAATCTCCGTTGTACTCGTGCACTGCGGAGCCGTTCTACCGATAGAAACTGAATCTATCATCTCTGATGAGTATCAGAGATGTGCAATCACTTAATAGTGCTGTACGGAAATGTCTCGCTGAGGCTGTCCAATTAAATCGCAATGAAATCAGTCTAGGCAGAAGTAAGAAGGGGCTTAGTCCCAAAGGCAAAGACATGTTTCGTTCATGATAAGGCAGGGGTACTAGTGGTGATCCTCCCAGTAAGAGAAAGGGTCTGGCTGACACTAACTACTTGAGTACTCCAAAAATAAAGTGGAACTACATTAGAACGCAATAGTCGGGCCATCCCTATTCTGTGCTAATTCATATATGGACCACCAGCTGTTCTACAAAAGCACCCCGGAGGTAGCTGAAGTTAAAATGGGTCGCCCTGTTGATATTAATCTACCCGATGCCTCCGAGGAGGGAGCTCTGGAGATCTTCTAGCCAACGCAACAGCAGATCTGACGCAAGTCCCGTCTACCATCTGAGGGTCTATGGTCTGGACACTGCACATGGTAAAATTCATCTTGCCTTCCCCCTCCTCATAATCTAGGCCTATCCATTGTTTCACCCTCATTACCAGATATGCCAGAGCACATTGCTACTCCGCCACTCACCATATACTAGAGACCTTGTTTACCAGGAAATTATGATCTTATCCATGAGGACAAAAAGTGGTTGCACTCTAGAAACAAGGTGATTTGTCCTTCGGAGTCTCACCATCCTTCTCATGTGGGCGATTTGATGAGCAATAGCAACATTGATGCGTGGATGTGGCACGTGACAGGGCATCGCTACCTTATTTATAGTAAAACGCCATTCCAGGTGAAGATTCTGTTAACATTTTTTGTCCCTGTGGGTGAAATCATACATTGCTAGTGAACAAATTTTCTACCAGCGATTCTCGGTGCTAATCTCTCTTTGTAGTTCTTTATAAAATGCCGGATTTTGCTTCGTCGCCTTGTCCACCCTTGTATTCTATCTAACCGCATTCCATACTCTTTATATATCCCAACCTTCCGTCAGACTCCTTATTCTCTCCTTCCATCCAATGTCATCTGATATAGTTTTCGTGAATGACACTGAAATCGAGCGCGATTGTGATAAAGCAAGTGACACCTCGTATGTTACCTTCTTTGCCTGGAAACCTGGCATTAATATCCTCGGTAGATGCAGCAGAGAGTCCTCCCCCCCTCAATGTGATTACTTATCTATATATGTATCCAAACGAGCGATGATTCTGACACTGACGCAGAGAAGAAAGCGAGGACCGACCCCTGGGTCTGACGATGACGGGGATAGTGTATCATCTTCTACTTCACTTGACGACGAAACTCCGCCACCACCACAGCGATCGCTTGTTCGCGAACTAGTGGAATCCTCCTCTGACACAACGAACACTCCCACGTATCAAGCGTCCTTGCCACAGTTGTTAGATTCGCAGACAAAGGATCTACCTGGACAAATTTCGCCGACGGCCGAGGGCAAAAAAAGACGCACGAAACATGACCAACAATTTTCTGCTCGAACGGGACTGTTTCGCCTTCAAAAATATAATCATGAGAGCCTAAGCACACAAAATAACAACCCACCGTTGCAACTAGGGCAAGGCCCTTACCATTCATCATATAGAGGTGCGTCATTATTCTGTACGGACTCAAGTAGGTTAAACTCCCACCTAGTCAATGAGAAAGCGACTAGCAGAACCAGAGGCCCATCATCTCGCAAGCTAGAAAAACAACTAACCAGGCCACTGCGGGTCCGATACCCAACGTTCCTGATGCGAATATTCTCCCGATGGCCGGCCCTGTTCTGCATCCTTCAATGTCGCCTAATACTCTGAACACCGCGCAATCAGCATCGCGGTCTAACTTGTCAGGGAAACGGCCGAATTCCTGCATTCGCATGATTACCGTTTTAATGCACGATGTACGAAATGGAATGGTGAACCCCCAGTTGGCGGAACTGTATATTCCCATCAGAATAGCGCACACTCCTCTAGGCAACTTCTGGGCAGATGCGAAGGACCTTGTAAGCTTTTAATTAATATTATAGACAAGGAATTAAAGAGCGTGTAGATTTCGGAACTGCAATCCGGCCCATCCCGAATCGATGGTAATTTTAATATCTCGTCTCCCACCGCTGTCGACTCATTCAAGGTACAGGACCTGCTAAAGTGTATACATTTCGTGCGGGATATCGTCAATATTTCCTTTGTGTTTCAGCCAATAACGTTGATGGTTATAAAAGCGCGAACATTTGGATAGGTTGTAATCAAATATTGGACGTCGTCGCGGAGACGGTATGTGTTTTGATAACCATGCGGCTAAAAACAGCCCTTTCCAATGACGCTGGCATTATAACTACCGCAAATTGGAGTTTCACCGTATTCCGAGCGAATTATTGCCTCCTGAAGTTGTTAATACATCGTCTACTTAGGAGTTTGACAAGGAGGAATAATCGTGAAGGAACGGAAGCACAGAATCAGGGGGAACGTAGAACCCGGAAACGCCAGAATTCCCCGTCTGAGGACTAGAATTTAAAAGGAGAATCTGAAATACTCAGCGAAAGCCCGTATTTTGGGCGGGTGCCTCGGAAAGAAATCAAGAGAGGAAGGGGCAGTGGAACAACTGGTGTCGTTTCTGGATCGCCTCCCCGCTCTCAAAGGTCACATTAATTCAAGCCTGCGTACCATATATCAATAAATATAAACAAGTGGAACACGATGTTTACCGTTATCCCAATTATTTCTCCTCTTGTTTCTCTTGAACATGTGGTAGAAGCTGGTCGTTTCTTTCGGACTTACACATGAGATGGGCTCACACCGTCTCTGACAGTATTGGTTTCCTCTTAGTTGGATTACTAGTTTCGTGCATGTAAAATAGCACCTCCGGCGCAGTGTATTTCTATTCACAAAAAAGCGGAACCAAATCAAATTCAAACTTAGTTACCGTATATGGCAATTGTGCCAGTGCATCGACTCGTACTTCGAACAAGAGGGGCGTTTCGTAATGAGCATTTTCAGAGATGATAGATATAATAGGCTCACAGGCAGCTGAAAGTTGTCAGTAGAGCGTAGCAGGACCAATAACCCATCATTCAATAATATTGAAAGCACCCTGCAGTGGTGCCATTCCTGCACAATTCAAAGGCCTGGTCATTTTTTGGAAGCAAATATTAATTAAATGGCCGAGAGTTGAAGGAGACCTACAGCTGATCGTCAGGCGAGGGCTAAAAACTTGATCTTCAAAAAACGCCATCATATTGTATGTAGCTGAGAGAAATTACGCCTAACCCTAGAACGATAAGTAGTTACTATGAGTTGGGTTGCAAGATATCGTTAATTCGTAATGCTGCGTAATGTTCATACACTTGTTGTATACTAACTGTATACTTACAGGTCAGATCATTCAATTGTCATCGTATATCACGCTCAGGTCTCGTAACGGCATCCACTTCAGGACCTAAAACCCTGACATCTCTAAGGCGACTCTTAAGACGACGGGCGCGTAAAACGCTGCGTCTATGCGAACTGCCCGTGGTGCTTTTGATGCTACTGCCTGGGGTATTTGTCCTGTCGAGATGAGAATTCGGCGGACCAGCAGTTCGCGTGGCAGGAGGGACTTTACGCGAGTTCTTCTCCGGTTCTGATTCGTCTACGACAATAACGCTCACGTCGTCTGTCGAAGAACGAGGACCGGTAGGTACACCAGTTGACTCCGGAGCACGAAGAACGAGGGAAGATAAGAGAAACATTTTCTCTTCGGCGGTAGTGTGGCCTGATTTGCGTAGGTTGAGTCGGCTTTTGCTCTTGTTTCTATTCCTCCTTGCCGTCACCATCAAATCGTCCTGAAAAATATAACGGCCACGATTATACTCCCTACTCAAACTGCGCTCTTGTGCATCTGCCCGCGTCTGCGCAAGTATTTGCACCTCAGGCTCGCTCGACAGCTCGTCGTCACTTTTCTCATTCGCATTAGCTAGATAGACATCGGTCAACCACCTCTTTATGGACAACTTCCAGCTATCGTCCACATCCTCAAATTTGTCTTTCCGATATGATGCATGTTTAATCCTACCACGCATAGTGCCACGTCCGTGAGCATGTACGTGAAAAGATGCGGCTATACCGCCACTGTCCTGGGCGGGGGTTGCGACGGCGCGGCCTGCACCGATCGGGCTCGGATCCTTGGCTTTGTCAGCTCTTGGGGTATAGGACTGGAAGCGTCTAAGGCCAATAGCAGACCCAAGTTGGCGTGCTTTAGAAAAGAGAGCGCGTCTCTTTTTAGAAGATGAGTTGTTAGTTACTTTGTGATGTATGGACGTGGGTGCGGAGGAGGCGTGTGAACGGAGGGTGGAGGTGTTGGGCGCCGGACCACCTGCAGCCAGTAGGGGTGGTGGCTTCGCTGTTGGGCCGGCAACAGCGGCAAAGTTAAAGCGCATTGTGGTCAGGAGCGACATGGGCGGAGATATGAGGGTATGTCTGTAAGAGGATGAGGGTGTGTGGCCAAGCCATAAACGAGGAAGTCGTAAGCCACCGAGGTGGTATGGTGGCCCGATGACAGAAGGGGTTAATGCATCACTGATGCCGGCGTTTATAAGTTCTAATCGATCTAATCTAGCTGCTACTACTGGTATAAGGTAATTTATTACTGCATTAAAATATTATTGATTCAATACCTCGACTTTTGCTGCGGAGACCTACTTTCCCATGCATCCCATTCTTCGCGAATTGCAGAGGCGAGACCTCCCATAGCCTTTTCCATATCACCCTCGGAAATCAAGCCGAACGACATGCGTATGTATGGGGTGCGCCTGTTATCGAAATAGGCGCTTCCCCCGGGCAGAATGAGCACATTCTTCTCTTCAAACGCCCTCCTAAACAATAGTGTAGAATCTCCCTCATCGGACTCACCACCGTCCGCGCCCCCAATGGCTTGAAAGTCTATATCGGAAGACGGAGGAAGATGAACCTTGATCCAGTAGAACATGCCCGCGTCGGGCATGGACCATTCCGCCAAACCTGTGAGGTGCCTGCGGACACACGCTTCAAATACATCACGCCTGGCGCGATAGAAATCTGAGACTCTCGCAGTGTGGTTTAAGAAGCCCGACACGCCCCATGTAGACAAAGCCTTGTAAACGAGCATTTGAGTGAGGGAAGAACATTGTACTGTTGTTGACATGTTCTGTTAACAAAAGTCAGGTTTGTCGACTTTAATGGTTATAGAATAGGTAACGAACAAAATTATCGATCGCGTCAATCAGGACAGTCGGCCCTGTGACCCAGCCAAAGCGAAAGCCGGAGGCCAACACCTTGCTGAAACTATCAAACCTGAGGACTCGACCGATTTCTCCGCCAAGTGATCTTTCCAGGCTGAGGTAAGAAGCGGGACGAGGTTTCGTTCCAAAGTAAACGTGGAAGAATGGATCATCTTCTATTATCATGAGGTTATGTTTCCTTGCTAGGTGAAGGATTTCAATACGCCTTTCTTGAGTGGTTGTGTGGCCACTCGGATTAGAACCATACTATCCATGACATGATTGGCACAAAGGCGGCAGCGAAACAAGGGAAGGATACGTTACAGGTATCGTGTAAAGTAGTTTCGGTTTCGGCGTATCCGCCGGCCAGTTCTCCAAAAGCTTCTCAAGCGCCTGAGGTATAGTCCCGTCTGCGTCAGTTGCGACGCCGAATATACGAGCCTTCAGAGGCCCCAAAACCCCCATTACACCGCTGTTTATCCGCGTTGATAGATGTCCACTAAGTACGAAGGGGGGGAAACTTACGGGTATGTGGGCGCCTCCACAATCACAGAGTCTCCAGGATCCAAAAGGGTTGTGAATGTCTTGAAAAGATAATCTTGGGTTCCAGGGCCTATACTCAGCCTCCAACCCTCATTATCTCCTCTGCCATGGATATGCTTCATGAAGTCCGTGAGTAAATCGACAAGCACGGGCATTCCTTGTGTTCCGCCATATTGTAATGCAGTATGTAGCTCTTCATCAGAAAGATCGAGTCGGGTATCTTCACCCCCTTCTGATGAGCGTATCTTGACAGAGAGCGAGGTAAATGGAAATGTGGCCGAATTTGGTTTCCCTGCTAACATAGATATAACTCCAGGCCTACGCTCGAGGAGAACGATACTCCAAACTAAATTCAAATTTTAAAAGTGAAATAAGTGAAATGAACCAAACTAACTAGGTGAAGGTTTCCACAACTTTCCGGAAGCCGATAGGAATTTGTCGTAGAATTCGGGAGGTAGCACGGAACTCGTTGGCTTGGTCGTATTTTCTAGCTCGGAACCTAATATCATGTTGTACAAAAAAAAGCCGTTGTTAGTAGTTATTGGGAGGAAGAGAACTCTTTGATGTTGACAGTAGCGGTGTTTGGTGTTTATATATCGTCAGTATTATGCCCGCTGCCAAATACGGAACCTAATGTGTGATTAGGGTGATTAGGTGATCGGCGACGAGGTACTGACTAAAGTTTCAACCTGCTCAGTCGACGATCACGGACAGACACATCGTATTGAGATCCACTCCGTTCCAATTTGCATCTAGGTCTTTTGGTAATCACAATCCATTTTTCATCTTTCAGGTAAAAAGAAAACAAAATTTCGATAAAGCACCAGGCACGAACCAACCACGAACTCACTACATATAGTATTCTCCAGTTAGATCGCAAGATAGACCTCCCCTGACACGGGGCCCTGACCCTACGCCCTACGACTGATACTGGGCGGTGAGGCAAGAAGGGTCGTCGATGACGTGAAGCTATATTTGTGCAAGTCTAAACGGCCCTGCGTGGTGAGGTAAGACGAGTTGCATGCCGCATGACATACCAGTGAGTGTACAGTTATCCGAATGGAGAGGAGTGAAGTAGGAATGTGTGAGAGTTGGCGGCCTGGATGTTCAAGTGACAAAGACGCGTTAACGTTGTAATGTTAAGGGAAGCCTTGCGGATTGGAGCTCTAGCGCCACCTTGAAGACAGGGATGCAAAATGATCGCCGCGACCCATTCTTTGACGACAGAAATAGGATCCGTGTTTCATACTATGCATGTTTCATGCTCTGATTTATTTCCGTTGGTGTAGCTTTCGTACTCTGGATTTGCCTTGACTAATCTCTTCATCACCCACGCGGGTTTGATTGCTGGACACATCTGATAAGTCATTTGAACACTTTCCTGTTTTCAATAACTCTGCTTCTGTCAAGCAAGGTTTCAGTCGGTGCTCCAGAATGTAAACGGCCCTGTGTCAGGGAGTTGACCTCCCGCGGACCCAATGCGGGGCGCTCAAGGGGCGTGGCGGTCCTGCCATGCAAATTTTCCATTACGTCCCTCGGAGTCTACGTTTCATTTCTACTCTTTGATCACTTCAGATTTATAGGCCGTTGATGGACAGCGCACTACATATGAGATGTTAGTACTATACATGTTTGTAAAATAAACTTTGTCCATTCAAAGAGAAAAAAAGGGGGGCATGGCGGTTGAACTCGAAACTATAATGTACTCGGCCTGGTATGAATACGTCGATCGGCTAGCAAACAGAATTGACGACTTGGATGAACCAGTCCAGTATAAAACGGTCAATGGCCTATTAAGGGCGTATGTTAATGAAATGGAGCATAAATGGGACGCCACAAAAATGCCGGTGGGCATAGGAAAACAAACGCTACGGCTCAGGCCTCAGGCCTCAAATCTAGAGGAAAGCATCTTTATCATCTTGCAGAAAGTGGTTTTATAAAGCTGCGAATAATCTTATTGGAACGATTCACTCGATTAATTACGAACCATATGCCTACGGGGGAATACAGAACAAGGTTCCATAGAGGTGCGGATGAATACTGCATGTATTGCGAAGGCATGCGTCAGGCCAGAAGGCACGCTCTAGGTATGATCGTAAATTTTTGTCTCTTCTTGACATTTAGAGTAGCCCGAACTCGGCCTTCGAAAGAACCCCACCGCGGCGTCTTTTGCATCTTTCCCCCTTTCAGTTTCTTTCCTCCAGATATTTACTCAGCGACTCCCAGGTCTCTTTCTGATTCTTTTATACATAAGATGAGCTCACCTTATCTCTTGATAACATGAATCAAAGCGAGCAGTATTCGGTAGAGGCACCATTCATAAATGACTCTTCTCGATACTACGAACGATATAATGGGACAGCGTCGTCTGGTTGATTATGTAAACACGTTCTAGCCCTTATTTTAGGGTTAGGATCGATTCTCACTAATCTAATCTCTCCGCTAGAAATCGGAGGGTTATAAATTGAATAAAATGAATGAAAAAGTTGTAGGAATTCTGGGTAGGCGTGCATTTCTTCTCACATCTGATGCATAGCTGCTCATGATTTAACTTGTAGGTTTGGCCTTCTTTTACACCAAAGACGTACGACTCATGATTGTGCAGGTGGCGGCCAGCTCGGACGCATGCTGGCATCTTCAGCGTCCCTGCTTAACGTACCAGTCGTTATTCTTGACGTAGGCCCTGATTCTCCGGCCAAACAAGTCATTCAACCCCTCTCTCCGAACCTGGAACACTTGGATGGTTCTTTCACGGACCCAGCCAAAATTAAAGAACTTGCGGATAAGGTTGACGTGCTAACTGTTGAAATAGAACATGTCGACGTTGCCACACTCGAGTATCTCAAAGCCGACTCCGATTCAAACAAGAAAGGACTAGAGATACATCCTAGTCCAAGGACGATTGCTATCATTCAAGACAAATTTAAACAAAAAGAACATCTTGCCCGCCATGGATGTCCAGTGTCGGAATATCTTTCTGTCGATCCTGTTTTACCTGCTACGTCGATTGAAAATGCAGTACTAATGTTGGGTCTCCCTCTCATGCTGAAAAGCAGAACGCTAGCTTATGATGGCCGAGGAAACTATGCCGTGCGCTCCGCTGACCAAATTAACGAGGCACTCTCTACACTTGGGAATGGTAGTCGAGCATTGTATGCTGAGAAATGGGTGCCTTTCGTAAAGGAGGTCGCAGTCATGGTTGTCAGAGGAGGCAATGGCGAAGTAAGATCATACCCTGCAGTCGAAACCGTTCACAAGGACAATATTTGTCATTTGGTCTTTGCACCGTTGAGAAGCAGAGACAAGGAACTGGGTAAAAGAACGCGTGCGATTGCAGAGGCCGCTGTCAGGACGTTCGACGGCGCCGGTATATTTGGTGTTGAAATGTTTTTACTCGAAGATGGTGAGTTGTTCGCTTTTAGATTAATCTCCGACTTATAAGTTAGGCACATTGTATATCAACGAGATTGCACCGCGGCCACACAATTCGGGTCATTATACCATAGAAGCATGCAAGACGTCTCAATATGAAAACCATCTCCGTGCCATCCTGTCACTCCCCCTCGGCTCAACGGCTCTTAAAGTTCCTTCAGCCGCTATGCTTAACCTGATCGGCCACTCGTCCTCCATGCAAGAAGTCCTGAAAACTGCCAACTTAGCTATGTCTATACCTGGGGCCACTGTCCACTTGTACGGAAAGAAGCAGTGTCGAAAGGGCAGAAAAATGGGACATATTACTATTGTTGCGGAGTCCGATGCCCAGTTGCGTTCTCAGCTACGGCCCCTGCTCGAGTCACTCCAACCACAAGCGCCAGAAGAGATCAACCTCCATGCTCCGTTACAGCCTCTCCCAGGATCCGGCCATTCGTCCCCCTTTCCCCTAGTTAGTATTATAATGGGATCAGATTCTGACCTACCAACGCTCCTCCCGGCTGCTAGGATACTTGACCGGTTCTCTTTACCGTACGAATTGACGATCGTCTCTGCACACCGGACACCAGATAGGTTGGTCAAGTTTGCGAAGGAAGCGGCAGCGAGAGGAGTCAGGGTTATCATTGCGGCCGCTGGCGGCGCAGCACACCTACCTGGCATGGTAGCCGCTATAACACCGCTGCCAGTCATCGGTGTTCCGGTCCGCGTCCAAGGGAGTGGTGGTGTCGAAGGCGTGGACTCGCTGTATAGCATTGTGCAGATGCCGGTAAAGTCGATCTCCTGTGCAAAGATAAACCTTCTAATGCACCAATTTGGATAGCGTGGAGTTCCTGTCGCCACAGTCGCAATTAATAATAGCACTAACGCAGCCTTGTTGGCGGTTCGAATTCTATCGGCCGGAATACCAAGACTGATCGATGAAATGCAGGAGTACATGAAAGCGATGGAAAAAGAAGTTATGGCGAAGGTGGACAAGTTGGAGGAGGTTGGGTGGGAGGAATATGTGCAGAAAGGAAAGGCATAATACCTCCTTGCTGGGGCTGTTGCAGTCTCGGTGTTCCTATTTTCAGACTCACATATTCGTTTGATTTTCCCTGATATATATCGTGCCCCTGTGGGTACTAAACCTAGAATATTAAGAGAGCGAGTTTGTGAATACAAGCATTTCCATCAGTCCACTCTAGGCACTGCGACATCCCAAGGCCCTCGAATTTCGCTAATTACCAAGATCGCATTCAGCACGATACCGAAAAGGGCCCTGAAAAGATGGATGCTCACTTTTTATATTTCTGAGCCCACATAAGAAGTGCCGGAGCGAGGAAAGTGACAAAAAAGAAAATCAACAAATACAAGGATGCAATTTTCCAGGATAGAATTAGTGTAAGCCAAATAGCGGACATGACAAGGCCAGATGTAAGTAGAATCTGCATCGTTGGACCTAAGGCCTGTCAAATTAATGACCAAAGTCAGTAAACAAACATGAAACAGATGTATGAAACAACCTGAATGCGATATCGCAGGAATGGGAATACAGCAAATGCCTGAATCGAAAAGAGCATAAGACTGAATACAGCAATATCGGTGGTCAACCTTGAAGAAAGTACAGCAGATGCTGAAACTGCTGCATTCATGGACAAGACTGAAATTAGCCTAAAGGATAGTCAAGATAAGCTGGCAAGTAGTATTGTCGGATATTCACCGTCCGGTAAGCTTTGTTCGTACATTCAGGATGCTGTAGTCGGCCAAAACCGCATTTAATAATATGAGAATCGCTGATAATGCCCAAATAGAATCAGATGAAGTTGATGCAGTCAACGTCCTTAGCACCGGTGATATGGACATGAGGGAGAGGAATATGAGGATGGAAGATTTGAACGTTTTGAGGACTATACAAGCGACATATTAGCACTTCAATACACTTATACTCAATGCGCGGAAGTACAGACAATTATCCACCCTTTCATGAAATGCAACGTGCGTTGGGTCTAACAACACCCAGAACATATAAGCGAAAATAAAACATCCGACTGAGAGCCAAATCAGCGTGCGGGGATCAAGCTGTTGCTCCTTCAAATCGACAAACACGGTGATAAATATGCATATAGTCGCCAAGTGTTGTGTCACAGCACAGCAGAGAGAGACCAAAGACCAATATGTGTAGGGCCTAAAATTGGCTAATACACGTTGCGCATTGACAAGTTGCGTCAGTGGTCAGATAATATAACACGCACGGTTCTTCTTTAGGGATGATAAGAAATTAGGTGGTATATAGTTGTCTGGGTGCAACTGTCCTTTCCAGAGAACTTTCTCCCAATTCTCTGCCGGTTCATGGGAAGCTACATCTGGCATTAGAAATACGTACGAAATTTCGGTTAAGTCTATGAATTTCGTTCCCCGCCGGCAAGCACCGAAGATAATATCGTGGTGTCGCGTAACATCTTTTTACTTTAACCCGTATCTATCCCAGTAGGATTGCATAGTTTTAAGTTCGTCTTGCATGCCCTTCTTCTCCAACCATTCCATCAAATCTCTCATTCTCAACACCGACCTAACTGGCCTCTGTCCGATAAGCTCTCCTATTTCCTTCACTGTGCTGGTGACCCCGTCCTGCCCTACTTCTTCCCTGTTCAACAACTGAATAACCCCGACCACTTCTCCTCCATGCCGTCTTACGATATCTACAGTCCCCCGCACTGCTTTTCCCGAAGTCATCACGTCATCGATGATTACGATGCGCTTGCCTTCAACGGAAGTGCCAACGATTTGTCCTCCCTCGCCATGATCCTTGGCTTCCTTACGGTCGTAAGCAAAGCCAACTGAAACATTGTGTCTTGACTGGAGAGCTACCGCTGTGGTGGCTGCGAATGGTATGCCTTTGTATGCAGGCCCGAATAGGACGTCGAATGGGGGTAAGGGGTTGGTGGGCGAAGCGATGGCATCTGCGATCGTGTCTGCGTAGGCGTCCGCCACAATAGAGAGGATTGGACCATTGCAGAGCATACCAGCGTTAAAGAAGTAGGGAGAGATTCTACTGTCCATCAAGCCAATATGTGCGCAGAATCTGTAACAAAAAGCCTCACCGCCCAGATTTGAGGGTGAATGCGCCGAATTTAAGTGCGCCGATGGTCATGCATTGTTCTATGAGCACTGGCTTCAGATCAGGCATATCGTAGTCAAGCGTATATTTAAAAAAGGGAAAAAAAAAAAAGATAAGCGATTCCCTTTCTTGGATGGAGATCAGCAGTCGCTAAGATTAGCCAGTATAAGCACCTCCATGGGTAGTATCTGAGTACAGTGGATTGGCATGATACTGTTCAAGGATCCTCACTGGTTTTCAAATTCCTAACCTCGTTCAACGGGTGCTGAGGTACCTGTGAAATATTTCAGACGGTTTTCCTGTGTGGTCGTGTGAGGTGCAGCAGCAGATAGTTGCGGTTGTTAAGCGAGATTACGTAACAACTCTCATCGCTTCCTCCGCGACTGCCCTTCGCGTTCACTCCTTCATCCCCTCCTCTCTTTCACCTTATGCGCTCTCTTATTTCCCTTCCACTATTCATCACCCTCCTTGACCTTGCTACTAATGCCTATGGCCTAAAAGTTTCTTTTGACGTCCACATCAACAATGTATCCACGAGACTGGGGCGTAGAGCGCCCATTCCAGTCACGAACACCGGAAATGCTCAATATTCTGCGAATATGACAATTGGTGGTGTGCAAGTTCGGGTACTACTGGATACCGGAAGGTTCGTAACATAAAATATATCTGTATTTTTGTGTGTTGATCCGTTTGGAAGCTCCGACCTATGGGTCAACTTTCCGAGCCAGCCTCCCAGTACTACAGATCTCGGGAAGTCGATAACTCTTGATTATGCTATTGGTAGAGCTTCAGGTATGGGTTTGCACGTGTGCATAGAGAACGAGTCCGGTGATGTTAGGACGTGCAGGCAATGTTCATGCGACTCAAGTCGGATTCGGCAATTACACACTGGATAACCAGGCATTCCGTACGTGATTATGTGCACATGTACTCAACTAACTCATTCGTCATGCTAGTCCTTGTTACTGACACAACTACGTTTACATCCAATATTCATGCGCAAGGCTACGACGGTCTTTTTGGCCTTGGTAACAACGATGGGAGTGTCATTCACAAGAAGCTAGACAACTCTGTGGGGGACACCTTCCTCAATCGCATCTTCTCTCAGGACAAACAGTCGACTAATTACATCACCTTCCTATTGGATAGAAAGTTTGATCCCGCTGATACACTCAAAGGACAGCTCACTATCTCCGAGCTGATTCCCGGGTTAGAGCAGATCGCCAGTGTCCCAAAGTTAGACGTTGATAAAGTTAACCGTCTTCTGAAAGGAGGTATGTGAGGCTTAAATCGAGTGGTATGCTGTTGATGTAATACCTGTTAGACCAGCATTGGCAAGCTTTAACGGATAAGAATATTGGAATTATCGGACCTGATGGCCAGCCGATTCAGATAAAGTCTATCGTTCCTAATGCACCAAGTGGCGAACTCGTCGCTGTATTCGACTCTGGATTCACTTTCAGGCAGGTACTATAGGTATTATGATATTAGTTGGTTCTGACTGTTTCTTCAGCCAAGTTCCCCGCTCCGTTTCTGATGCCATTTACGGACGTGTTCAGGGCGCCCAGTATGACGTTCAGAACCAATATTGGACAGTACCGTGTGGTCAATATCTGAACATATCGTTCAACTTTGGCGGTGTCAACTACCCGGTACACCCACTTGACACCGTCGATGATAGCTTCCACATCACCAACTCTAATGGTGATCCAGTATGTATCGGTGCTGTAAGTGATATTTTCTAGATGCATGGTCAGGAGATTGATAGTCATCTAGTTCCAGCCCATTACAACGGCGTTCAGTATTCTTGGTCACTACGACATGATTCTTGGCATGAACTTCCGTAAGATTAGTTCTAGTTGCTTCATATAAATTTACTTAGGCTTGTGCACAGTTCGGAACGTATACACTCTCTTTGATTATGGTGACTGGGCAAGCTCAAATTCAAATTCCCGTGGAACTCCCTATATTCAATTGATGTCCACGACGAATGTGCAACAAGTACAACAGGATTTTATTCAGGTTCGCCTCAATAGAGAGAATACATTGAACGATCCGCGCTGGGCACTTTTACCCACATCACAGATGCAACACTCGCCAGTGTCCGAGGCGGAGAAGAAGCAGAGGTACCAGGAAATGATACTGAGCCGTTGGCCCTACATTTTCCTTGGCTGCCTTGTACTGGTTCTTCTCATGGTCGGAGTTTGTATCTGGAAATGTTGCTGCCGCCGTGGCGCAGACGGTCGAAGACGGTGTATCTGTTTTGGCAAGAACAAAAAAAGTCAACTAGAAAAAGTTGGATTGGCTCCACCTGGGACCGTTGGTTCGGAAGAGGCGATAAAGGGTAATGACGCTATTCAGCCGATGTACATTCCATTGGAAGACCAGCAAAGTTACGGAGGCATGAGCAAACCAGTGTCATCATACAATAGCTATGGCCGACCATATAGTGCTGGTAGCATCGTCAAAATGCCGCCTCCGCCAGCGACGTATGGATCACAATATGACGATGTCCAAAGTTCGTCGGTGCCACCTTACCAAGATCATCTTTACGCAAACCCCAACGGGAGCTACTCGCCTTACACATCACAAACACGTCTGGTTCAACAGGAGCTGCCACCGCAGCACTTCCCTGGAGGTTTCCCACCAGGGTTAGGGCAAGGAGGTCAGGTATATGGTGCACCATACAGGGAGTCGAATCACGGGCACCCCCCAAATAGTGGTTATGGAAGAGGGTACTCTGCCTAAAATATGTTTAACTCGCTACTTATCGTTCTTGTATGGTTTCTTATTTTTATGGCTTGAAGCTATTGAGTCTAATACACAATATTTGACGACTGTGCAGCAGGTTAGTTTTTTGTAAATAGATGTCATATATTCTTATTCTGTCACTGGCTAACACAATCCCGCGTCACGACGATGCTCTCTTCCGGCTACGCTCAACATAGATAGGACCCATCGTTCAAACTTAAACAACCCGGCGGGGTTGACACTTGCATTCCATACGAAATGACCTGCGTACACTGACAGCGATAAATCAGCAAACCCGTCTTCTCTATTCGGTAGAGATAAAAGAGCGCGCGTACGTGCCAACATAATGACAATGATGTGCATGTGCATGTGCCTGTGCGTTGATGCTTGCGTTGGGTTTGATTCGAATTTGGACTKCGGCTGTCTACTAATCTTGGGCATGGGCTCGTACTTGGATTCGGACTCGAGATCTGGATTTATCGCCTTGGATTGCTCTGGCGATGAATGACTATCATCCATCAATTGTTCGTCCGGAATGTGCAGGCAATCGAACAAAGCCGCGTTGAGGTCGAAGACTCGTTTAGCCTCGTCTATTATCTCGCCTGTGGTTAAGATATTGGCCGATTAGCATCTTCTCGCGTTCATACGTAAAATTGACCCCCTCAAAAGGAAAGAAAGCTGGAGTTACCCACGTTTTCCCTCCACGCCGACTACTTCTCCAGCCTTGTTCATGCCCTTCTTAAACCATTCGTTGATACGCTTAATCTCGCCCTGGTTGGCGATCCCATTGGAGCCTAGCTTTTTGAATGTGTACAAGGAGACTCCGGGGCTGAACACCGAGGTATTATCGTTCACGGAGAGGTTGAGGTTGTAGGCCTTCGTGATGGAATGACGAATAGATTGCCCTCCGTTGAGGTCTGCGAGGTAGCGAACGTAGGTATGGGCGAGAAGAAGATGGGCGCTTGGGTATGTGGTATTCCCACTGACGTCGATAGTGGGACTGACAGGCGCGTTGTCATTAGCACTGTTATTTAAATCAGATAGTGTCGCAATCTTGCTTGCGCCTGAGAGTTTGCGGATTCGATTGACATATGCGATTAGAACAGGTGGTACGTTCACCGTCAAGTCGACGTGGATCGGGTGAGATTTCCATGCGTTTTCGGGGACTTGAAGGAGGTGAGATATGTCTGCTGCGACAGCCTGAGTGCGCGCAAAGAGGGTGGGGTTGTATGTCGGTTCCAAGGCTGGGTGGGAGGCGTGTCGGTCGAGTGCTTGTTCAAACGTTCTGTTATTTTTTAAAAAAAAACAAACAAACAAATGGGGGTAAGTAGTTGCATAGAACGTGTTTAAAAGACTTGACAGACTGACAGGTAGACGTACCAGAGCATCATAAGATGCCGGACATATTCTTTTTTGGGGAGTTTGCCCTGGGCTAAGAGTTTGCCACCGGGACTATTGGCTGCGGAATCATGGTTCTCCGACGTGCCCAACAGAATGAGAGGGGCAAGAGGTTGTGAGTAATCTAAGCCTTGAGTCATACTTAACGGTACTGAGTTGGAGAGGTCCAATGAGAGTAGGAAGGGGAACCCTGGAGTGCTTCCTCAATCGTTTTATACTCGACATTTTCAAGTAATCGAAGAGCTTACATACTACAACGCGGTAGAGCATAAAAGGGATAAAAATACCAAGTAGCAACGGTAGTGTCCCTTTCGATTTGAATGGAACACGTCTAAAAGTACATCAAATCACTCGCTAATATCAATCTGTTCAGTGCAGTGTAAAGACAGAGGGTCGTATCAGAGGCTCAGCTGGGAGCTGTTGAGAATCCACGCAAGCCACAGGTGTATAGTTGAATTCTAACTGCCAAAATAGGAAAGTACGCATACATAACAGGAAAGGCGACCTCATCGCCGCGGCGTTCATGGCGTGACCGGACAGCTTTTAACTTTGTGAAGAGTAATGCGGCATTTCATGATTACTCTGGGTAGAATATCCTTAATTCGCTATCGATCACTGTGCGCGTCTGGATGCAGGTTGAATTTGGTAATAATATTAAGCTACAAGTAAAATCGGCCAGATATCAACAAAGGCGCGTTATTATATTTGCCTGCGACCGCTATTACTAATCGCTGTGCACAGCAATCCGTGCTTCCTCTTCAGGCCACGCTCAGCAGAGATAAGATCCATTGCTCAAATTTGAACAACCCGGCAGGATCAACGCTTGCGTTCCATACGAAATGTGCTGCGTACACTGATGACAACAGATCAGCAAGCCCCTTATTTTCT
This sequence comes from Amanita polypyramis BW_CC, assembly GCA_001691755.2. NCBI lineage: Eukaryota > Fungi > Basidiomycota > Agaricomycetes > Agaricales > Amanitaceae > Amanita > Amanita polypyramis. Next base: position 457,757 of record JNHY02000001.1, on the reverse strand, counting down.
TCCGATCAAGACGGGGGAGCATACGTACATGCTAACAGGACGACGACAATATGCGTGCGTCTATGCGTCCGTGTCTGTATGGGGATTGAATCGGATTTGGACTGCGGTGGTCCACTAGTCTTCGATGTGGACTCGTGCTTGGACTTGGACTCGGAGTTCGAATTTATCGTCTCGGACTGCTCTTCCGATGAATGACTACTGCTTTTCAAGAGCTCGTCGGGGATACGCAGGGAATCGAATAAATCTGCGTTAAGATCAAATACGTTTATGGCTTCCTTTACCATCGCACCTACGGTTAGAACGTTGTGGTTAGCATCTCTTCTCGTCCGTCCATAAAATTGACCTTCCAAAATAGAAAAGAAGGGCAAAAGCTACTTACGTTTCCCTTCCACTCCAATCGTCCCTCCAACCCTATTCATGCCCTCCTTAAACCATTCCTTGATATGCTTAATCTCGCCCTGGTTAGCGACTTCATTCGAATGCATCTTTTTGAATGTATATAAAGAGACTCCAGGGTTGAACACCAACGTGTTGTTCATAGAGGAGTTGAGGTTGTAGGCCTTGATGATCAGATGGCGAATGATTTGTCCCCCGCTGAGGTCTCCGAGATAGCGAACGTAGGCATGGGCAAGGAGAAGGTGAGCAGTTTCATGTCCAGACACCTTAGCCCAGGCTGCATTTGTGGTCGAACTGACAGGTGTGTTGTCATTACCACTGTTGTCCAAATCCGATAGTGTGGCAATCTTGCTTGCGCCTGAGAGTTCCCGGATTCGGTTGACATACGCGATTAGAGCGGGTGGCGTATTCACTGCCAAGTCGACGTGGATTGGGTGGGACTTCCATGCGTTTTCAGGGACTTGAAGGAGATGCGATATGTCTACCACGATAGGTCGCGCGCGCGCAAGGACGGTGGGATTATATGTCGGTTCCAAGGCAGGATGGGACGCGTGTTTATCAAGTGCCAGTTCAAGGGTTCTGTTATAAAATAAATGAGGGGTAAGTGATGGTACGAAAGTGTGATGAAAAACTCATGCACTGACTGGTAGATGTACCAGAGCATCATAAGGTACCGGACATATTCGTCTTTGGGGAGCCCGCCCCGGAACAAGACCCCACGACTGGGGGAACTGGTTATGGACTCATGGATCTCCGATATACCTGTGTGAAGGAGAGGGGCGAGAGGTTGGGAGTAGTCCAATTCTCGAGTCATGTTGAGAGGAGTACGTGGAAAAAGTGATGGAGAAACTAAGGGTGGCCTTCTGCTTTTATGCTTATCCATATTACAACGGATCTCCGGGTCGACCCTTCCACAGCGTTACCAATGTTTTAGTGATCCGGACAAGACATGTCTTAGTGCATCAAATTTCTCGACAATGCGACAATGCATTGTTGGAATAACTAATGTGCCAGGTGTGAATAATAAGACAAGCGACGGTTACAGGAGCGAGACCCAATCATGCCGTAAGTTACCGTCGGTTCATTATTATAATCATTGTTACATAAAAGGTGGCGTTCCGTTCAAAATGATAGACCAAGGGGACATTACAAGAAGGCGCAAGGAGCAAAAAAGATAAGTTGGAGGCCTTTTGCGCCTTGAACGATTCCATTTCAATTCGCGTGCACTCACGCTAGTGCATCGCTATACACTTACGGCCATCTTAGGCAATGCCGGTGCCGCTCTAACTTATATCCACCCCTCCCCCACACTTTGCTGTTTCCTTACTTTTCGACCTACAGATACTCCCCCGCCGATATCACTGGTCTTTACACACCCAGTCAAACAGTAATGGAGTTGCATGGGCAACGTAAGCGCGAACGTGAGTCCGATAGCCTTGAGTATAGGCATAATAAACAATGTAGTGTATACTACTGTACAATGAGTGTTATAGATATAGGGTTAGGTATGCACATGAAATAGATTTTTAAATGCCGCCCTAACTTCTATCATGAATAAAAAGACATCCCGTGTCTTGTTGAGGGCGTCAACAAGAATAGGCATTGATGGAGGGTTTGGCGAGGAAGTCATGACTGGAATATATATATAATAATCAACAGGGAATAGGTTGGTTAATGTGGAAACGTACCTCTGTATAGTGCCGAAGAGACATCTAGAACGAGGCTGCACTCCTGTTCTGGGTCTGCCGGGTTCAGGCAGTAAAACCGTAAAAGGATCTGATCTTTCTCTATGCCTTCGAACACACAGTTCAGATACTTTTCACAAACGGCAAAATCAACTGCAGCCCGTGTCGCAAATGTCGACAGCGTCGCGCGTTCCTTGTCCTTTTCTGCGATGTTTTTTTAAGGGACGGAGGTAAGTAATTGATGTCGGCACACACACACACACACACCTCTTTGTAGACTCGCAACAGTAGCGCGGTATTGCTCGATCTCGGCGTTTATGTCAGAGCACCTATCACGTAGAGAAGCTAGCTGTCGTTTAAATCCAGCAACCGCCAGCTCTACATCCTTTCTCTCCTCCTTCTCCCGTTCCAACTCTACTCCGTGTTGATCACTATGACCAGTTGCGTTTCATGTCACCTCACCTGTCACAAGCTCCAACTCTCTTAATTTGCATTGATTCGTCTCCGCTTCTGCAGCCTGGCATTTCTCTAACGTCTTCTTCCTTTCTGCTACCTGTTGCGCGCGTCGATCAGAGATGACCACGACGGCACGCGATTTATAGTTGGATACGGCTTTGATAAAGTTGCGCGTTGATTTATCGTATACTTCGAGCCGGAGGTCAATGTGGGGGTTTTGTTGCGCGACGAGGGCCTGTAGGTCGACCTGGGGGAGTCGGAGGACATGGCCAGGAGGCATCGTCGGTGTTGGGCGCAGCAGCTCAGGACGACAACACGTGATGTCATAGCTATTCCCACGGCTGGGAATATATTTACAGCCTGTAGGAGGACTATCAGCCTCATCAGAATGTCAATCAGCCATGGATTCATTACCGACCAGGTCGTGTAATATATTAGATGGCCGAAAATAAATGCTGGTTGTTATTAATGTTGAAGAAGCAGCTCCTGTAGCCTGGGACACAGACCACGTGGCTGGGTTTGGAGTGGGAGGCAGAGTCCAGCGACGCCTATCTCCCATCCTGCGATGCTCAGCACCTTCCTCTGGGTCCTCTTTGTATTCACCGTAGCCTCTGGCGTCAAGTCCTATCCTGCAGACCCTGGCTCAAAACCTTCGTTCGACGCAAAGTCGGAGAGAAGCTGGCTCTGGGGTTGGGCGTGGGGTGCGGAAAGCACAGTCTCCGTCGTTGATCATACCCCCGTCGTCTCTTTCCCTTCGAGACCAGGTATATCCTAAATCTACGCCCTCATGCTTTCCCTTGACATCCATAAAAGCTGCGTTTGGAGCGGAAATTAGCGACCCGATCCTGGGATATGTTATTCCCGTCTCATCGTTCAGCGTACCCTGCCCTGGGAACAACTTGGGTGCCTCTCAGCCTGTTCGGAACACTGGCTGTCCTCCGCTGTGCTTGACAGTCCCAAGCTACCCTCCTGAGACATGGATTGCTCTTGTACAGAGGGGCCAATGCGAGTTTGTGAAAAAAATTCGGGAAGCTCAGCGCATGGGTGCTAAAGCGGTCGTAGTCGGTGGAGAAGACCCAGCGATATCAGGCTACCCCGACACCCTGGTCAACATGTTCAGTCCAGGTGTGTGATCCGGTACTATCTCTCCGATCAATCGCTTATGTTTGTCTACCCAGAGGATTCCTCAGACATCAGAATCGCTTCCACGTACATCAAGTTTTCGGACTATATGCAACTATGGCAACTAATCGAAGCCTCTAATACTTCACATTCTGGTTTGCGGACGCTCTCTCTCCTCATCACTGCGGAGTACTCGGCTTGGGAATGGTACTCGTATGTTTGCTTTCTTTCTTGAGCATACTGTTAATTCCCAACTTTATCCTCCCAGGCCAATAATCACATTCATTGTCATCTTACTCCTTCCCTCTGCCCTAACTTTTCTTACGTTGCTCATCCACCGTGTACGAGCCGCTCGGGCCGCACAAAGAGACCGCGCTCCAGAAGTGATTGTTCATAGTCTTCCATGGTGCACCTGGACAGGAACCGGATGGGAGAAACACGAAGGTCCCGCGAATGTCGCTTCGCCTGTTTCCTCGCCAAGTTCGGACGCCAACCAAACGGAAAATGCGGGTGATGCTCCATCCTGTTCTCATCGGTCGACCCCGCCAGTGACCCATCCTTGGTTTGAGAGCCAAGTGGAGTGTGCCATCTGTCTCTCCGAGTTTGTTAAGGGCGATCGGGTGCGGATCTTACCATGCCATCACATTTTCCATATGGACGAAATCGATTTGTGGCTTATACAACGCAAAAAATTGGTCAGTTGGTTGCTTGCAGTTCACGCCGCTTTCCTCATATCTTTTTCATTCGTAGTGCCCCGTGTGCAAAGCAGACGTCACGAAACCTCTCCCACCTATATCTGACCAGCCACACGATCCACAGAGTGATATTCCCGCCACCTTTCCGGGGGATAATTCACCAACTACACCTAATGAACGAACTCCATTGCTTAGGCAAGAACACGAAGCACAACCATGACCTTGTATTACTCTCCTATGTTTTCTCAGCCCTTCCTTCGTCCCTTTAATCCCCCGCACGTCCGCCGTGCACGTCGGCAATCTTGTCAGTTTGTATACCCACATCTTGTGACTACGAACCGAATCGAAAAAAAGAATTTTGTGCATGGGTGTAATGTATAGTAGCTATAGGTACCATTATACGACTTGAAGTTCTTCTTTTAGTCGGATCCGCATCGAATTTGCGGGATGGCAATCACTGCGATCGGATGACGTCATGGCGCATCTACCAACCGACGGGCTTTGCGGCAACGTTTTTCGATGAAGCGCTGAACCAAGGGGTCCTGCTATTATGCTCTGCCCCCAGCGCGATTCAAAAGTTGACAGGGCTTCAGGGTGTAGTGACAATGTTACATGTAGTATCATCGTCTGCTTCTTCAGGACACCATCAGGCACGCACCAGGTCCGCATTCTTGGAGGCGAATTTTCAATTCATGACCGGGATAAGTGGACCCGGTGACCACTTTCCCTAAAGGAAAGTTCATATTCTGGATCTGATTATTGGTTTGAGGCCTAACGGGAAGAGGAAAAAGAGTTTTGAACAGGAAATAATCCGATTCGGACCAAACACACCCCTTCATGCGCAACTACTTAAGTGGCCAGCCCTCAATCACCGTCGGGATTTTAGGTTTAAGCAATCAAAAAATGTTGGGGAATTGACATTTCTGAGATAGATGTCAGGTATGCTTGGGAGCGAACCCCATGAGGTCCGGCATTTTGAATCATAATTCTGTCAGGATCAGGTTGCGAGCCAATCAGAATGCAAATTATGTTTGGGTTGTACCCAAATCAATCATCTGGACTCTTTGGGACTTCCGACACATGTCCCAGATCTAGGCACTACCATAATGGGTGCCATCCGTGCCCGTGTGGTTCACCGGCATATCATTTCAGTAGCTAGGCTGATGGGGGTTCGTTCGTGCTTATTGTTCCCCTGGATCCTTCTGTTACTGATACGATCCCATTCCTTCAATCCAAACCAAACCTCTTTCACTCCCTCCTGCGAGCGCGCGTGATCGGGGAAACATCTCGGCCTTTTGAACTGACGCTTCAGCCCTTTTTCGCGCGCGGTAGTCCCGCGATACTACTCACGGAATTTCAGGAAGAACGTGCCGTTTATATTGTGGCACGTACTATATTACCAGATCCAGTGTTTATCTCCAGGAAGCCTGGCTAGTTTTGGTGGGCAGTCCGGCAGACCCTTGTTCGCCTGTTTTGTCCGGACACTGGAAAAGTATTTACGCATGCCCTGGGGTTTCCCTTCCTCCATCCCTCCGTCCACGTATCGTCTGTGTTTGCTTTAATCCACTCGACCGTCCTACTCGTTCTGCTCACAAGAAGGAGCAGAAACGCGGCCTGCCGTCATTCCATACGTGAACCATACGTGATACCACACCTAGTTTTAGACGTATCTTTTCACCCCAAAGGGACCAGAACTGACAACAATAGCTCGGTGACATACGGACTACTAAAATACCGCAGCCAAGTAACGTTCCCTTCTCGGCACTACGCCAGAGACCTTACCCAACCTGTCGATTTGTATGTCTGTTTCAGGGATAATGCAGGAAGCCCTGGGAATGCGACTATTAGAGAGGCGACATAGTGGGTACCGTCTTTCCATGCTGTATCCGCGGGATTGACTATGCCTGAATCTGCCGTTTGGACAGCTAAACCATGCAAGTTTTATCAGACCATGTCCTGCCCTCTCCCCGCGGATGTTTGTGATTTTGCACACGTGCTCGTGAACCCGAATTCCGCGCCCAAGATCGATAATGCTTGTCGGTATTATCAGACCGGGTTTCATACAGAGGGACCATGGTACAGGTCTGCACTTTCAATTGAAGGTTTGTTGTTGCTCTACTCTTCCTATCTGGGTCGATTTTTATTGATGGGTTGGAAGCTTCTTCTGCGCCGGCAAATGGCATGAGAATATTTAGTTCGGTTGGCTGGCGTATGGGGCCTTCGGGTACGGGCTGGCTGAGACCTTTTGTCCCCCAAATTAGTGCGGGGCAGCGGTTTCCTGTACATGGACCTACGGCTACAATTTGTTCTTCCTCCTCTGTTCCTCCTCTCCCAGTAATACCTACAAAGGCACCGATTGCACCATATACGCCGCGACCTTTGATGAAACCCAGGTCTTCCCCGAATACCACCCTGCCATCTCCCAGTATCCCCCCTGACGGTGTTAGGAACCTACAAATGGGTGGCCATTCGCATTCGAGTCGGTCGAGAATATATAATACCAACATTTCGCCACCGGTTCATGTCCCGTCATACTCTACCAGCTCACCTCATACGCATTTGTCCGTTAGCCCGTTAGACCATCACTATCAGATTCCAGCGTCACTCTACGTGCTCGAGCAGACGCTCGTTCCTGTACAACAACCGCTGAAGAAACGGCGATCGAAAGGTATTTCAAGAAAGAAGGTGGAGAGATATAAAAGTAAGACACAGGGATATATATGTCATTCTCTTCCTCTCATACCTGTTGGCAGCGAAACCATGCAGGTATTTTACCGTTAATGGGACTTGTCCAAATGGTAATGGCTGTACTTTGTAAGATTTTTTTTTGTTTGTTTTTGTTTCGGGCTAAAGAAGGCATATCAAGCATTCATGATGAGAACCCTGAGATACTCAGGGAGAACTACTTAACGGACTTGGATGGAATCGATGGACGTGTATCTGAATCTTCAGGGTTTTCCTCCCAGTTGTTTTCCGCCGATGATCAGGCAGCAGAGCAGAATGCTGTTTATGTTAGTGTCATGGCGCTAAGCATAGAGGATCGTGAGCTTAGTCCTTCCTTCTATATTTCGGGATGCCCTGCTCACATCTAACAGGAACGCCGTCGACAGATGCTGCTCGAGGGGGCGGACAGAACGACTCAACCGTCCCTTCGAACCCTCATGTGTGTTTGGGTCCGGCAAGTGTGCCGGAAAGAGGGAGAGGGTCTGCAGCGAACGGAGTTGAAACGAGAGGACGACCTAGGGCAAGTTCTATCCCTTCTATGCCATCTGTGTCGAACCAAATGAATAATGAAAACGTAAGTCAAATATTACATTATTGAAGTTCGTACGTTGATTATACTGTACACAGCTTTTCGCTGCCGAGTCGCCTGCTATTCTGTAAGATAGTGTGGGCTATCGCTTCCACGTATGGAAACCTTCTCCATCTCGTGTACTGTATACGCATCTACCTTGGTTTTCAGGCTTGTATTTTTGTTGCTACCCTCATGACTCTTTCTCTTTTCGTTCACTTGTTGGTGTTTTTATTTTCGAGTGTGGGGCTACGAGTGTGATAGATACAACGTGTATGCATGCCCTTTTGTACGTCAATATAACATCCTTCGCAGCAACCAAACGCGAGAAAGGAAAGTGGGACCACGTGGCTTGGTCATCGCCACTATGTACGCAGCCTCTTCTTTATCCTTGACCAGCTTGACCAGTGATCCACTAGAAAGATGTCAATGCTAGACAAGTTCCGAAGGGGTGCTCAAAAAGCTGGCATCCAGGCGACCGCTTTTGTACAGCAGAGCTCCATAAGAGTGGCGAGTGGATCCCGCGACTTTGTTCAAACGTTCACTCTTCCTGGGGAGGCAGAGAAAGCAGCAAATATACTTGGCAGTTTTCTGGGTGCTTTTTCTCTCTTGGTGATATAACTAACTAACATTCATACTGACTTGATCTTCGTCCGCAGCTGACCCTGATGACCCCGCGTCAGCGCTCAACTCGATTCCAAAGGCTGTTCTCCAGCATGCACGAGGTAAGTACTGCGTTATACAGTATCGAACGTTGATTGAACCCATCCAGGTCTTGCTATCTTCCAAGTCATCAAAGCGGGCTTCGTTTTCTCTGGCAAGGCTGGTTCGGGCATTGTCATTGCCCGACTTCCAGATGGTTCATGGTCTGCTCCTTCATGCATTGCTACGGGTGGCCTGGGATGGGGCCTCCAAGTAGGCGCTGACATCACCGATTTCGTTATTGTTCTCAACAGCGAAGATGCTGTGCGTGCCTTCTCCATTGGAGGCAATGTAACAATCGGAGGGAATATCAGTGCCGCGGCCGGTCCTATTGGTACAGGAGGCAGTGTTCAGGCGTCATTGGCTCATCCAACTCCAATGTTTTCCTACTCGAAATCGAAGGGTGAGTCATCGGATCATGAAGCTGGCGCAGTAATTCTTAACCTTCCTCTAATAGGTCTTTTCGCCGGTCTGTCGTTGGAAGGAACTGTCCTAATCGAGCGTAAAGATGCCAACCGTGATTTCTACGGTTCGCCGGTGCCTGCCAAGGATATCTTGAGTGGCCGTGTGCCTCCACCAGAAGTTGCTTCAAGGTTGTACGAGATAATAGAGGCGGCGGAGGGTCTGGATGAGACAAGTTTACCCGGGCAGTCATATGTTCCCACTTCGGCGCCAGTGGGTCGGCAAAATCAAACTGTCTTCGATGCTGATAATCCAAAGGGATACTAATCGGCGATACGGCATGACATGGAAGGTACCCTTGTTCTTGTTGTCTATCGACTGTGTTTCTACGTAGCTATTTGCTGTTTGTATCTGTAATGATAGGAATTTCCAGACTTTTGTAGTTAGATCTTACGAACCCAGCCGTTCGCTTTCCGTTTATTGGTACATAACGAAGTATGGCCTGATACGGTGATAGGACATGTACAAAAGTAGAAGGCTGTTAATCACAAGCGGTACGTCCTCCAGAAGATATTATGGTGAATATCTCGTTAGTGATATATTTCGATTCCAGTCTCTTTGCCAGTTTTTGTCCGTATGAACTCTACGTCGGTATACCCGTTATATGTCATATTTACTAGGAATTGGAATGCTCGCTGCCGCTCCTCCCCTTTTCTAAACCGTGCCGGGCTAGCATCCAACCTTTTTCATAACGTCCATCCGTCGCTTTTCCTCCCTGGTGTCTACTTCAGGGGGTTAAATTAGAACTAAATACAACGTACGTATAATACAGTGGTCTGTACCCTAAGCATATGCATATGTAAATTAAAGAGAATCCATGGTATAAATAGTTGACATTGAAGCTCAGAGATATTTATCCCAAAAGCCTCGGGTACCATTGGTATTAGCGGCATACTCTGAGATGCCCAACAACTTGACAATAAGGTTGTACACTTCTACGTTCTGGAAACGGTCCATGATGTACGTGTCACCGGCAGTCGAATGCCAACCTTCCGCACGCCTAACAAAACGCTTCTTCTCTTGGTGCAGGTCCTTGACAACTTTAGAGAACGGGCCATGGGCAATGAATATTGCATGCATGGGAAGTTCGTCGTTATCGTAGCCATGATTCTGGCGTACTCACGGTTAGACTCTGCCCACGGTCCAAAGCAAGAAATGAACACTTACGCCCTTGCTCATACCATCTGTACCCTCCGCGTGAGTAGTGAGCGCATATCCAATGTGGGGCACGACATATATCGGTGCGATACGCTCGTTGTGTGAGAAGTGGTACCTCTGTGGCATTGTGTCATGTGTGTAGACCTCAAACTTTTCAGGGTTCTTTGCCGAAGCTGCAAGAAGTACATCTAAAAACTTGGTTGCGTTCGATTCAGGGTTGAAACGCAGTCCCATAGAAGGCCAACCATCTTCGTGTTCAATCGCGCTCATGCCTTCCTCACCGAGGATATCGTCAATGTATACAAGTTCGGGATGGCTAGTATCAGTCATGCCATGATCACTGACGAAGACGACATCGACAATGTCGGTCAGGTTCCGAGCATCTAGACTATCGTGCAGGTTCCTTGCAAATGAGTCGACACTCTTCAGGGTGCTCTGTGCGATATGCCGTCAAAAGGCTGAAAAAGAATCGACGAAGATCAGACATACGTTAACAAGAGCAGAGGCAGGACCTGCAAAGTGACCTGCTTGATCAAGCGAAGGTTCATATGCTGACACTGGTGTTAAGTGACACGTCAGAAGATATGTGAGAACGTACCAAGAATTAATTGTGGGCGCTCTTCCAGTGGTAAATCTATCCATTCTAGGATTTTCTCAAGTTTGTCATCCAGTGGTACTTTGTCCTGTAAGTCACTAAGCGAGTGTAGGTATATGTTTGACACTTGGCATACCTTCCACGGAACAAAGTATGTCGAAGACACGCCACTATTGGTCTTGGGGGGACCAGGCCTGTTCAGGTAGTCATATAAAAAGAATAAAGAACAGGGCAATTGCCACTTACCACATAAGATTAGCAGTTGGCAAACCAGCTCTGCGCACTGTTTCCCATACCTAGAGTGGCATTCAGTATGTAATGGTGGAAATCTTTGGGATCCACGAACAGGTTCCCCAAACCACCATGAAGAGTTCCAGCATGACTCTATACGGTTATAGTGAAACTCGCTCTGAGAGGCGGGATTCCAGAAGTTCTGCGAAGAATATTAACGGGTCTTATCACATTATTTAGAGTCTTTAAGACTCACGTTGCCTACGATCCCATGCGATTCGGCGTAAAGGCCAGTCCTATATAGAATCAGTAAGAGTTAATCAAGGTCGAGAACCTATACACACATAAGGGTCCAGTGGTTACTATCACACAAAGGGGATCAGCGAGACCACGCTCCTAATAAAGGAGTACTTACGGGAAGGTTAAAGTCTACAAAGTATGTCAAATGACCACTGGTAGGTAGATAGGATACTCACAGGGAAGATCGGTTTCATAGATTTGGCCCTTAATCCCTTCTTGCTGATCGCCAATAAATGGGGCGTCAAGCCACGGTCAAGATAGTCAGCACTAAGGTACAATAAGTGACCAACTACTCAACCAGTATCAAAGAACACATACCGTAGGCCGTCAATCGACACCATTAACACGGTCCGCTTGAAATCGTGAGTTCCGTTCGACCGCAGCTCCGAACCATGAAATAACAGATTGGGATGAGAGTGACCAGCAGGTATGAACAACATTGTTTTCGCAACAAGCGCGCCTACTGCTAGTAGGACTAGTGCAAGTGCACTGTTTCGGGCAATCTGCCGCCAAGAATCCGTTTGACTTGCTTTGACAATGGCAGTATCAAGCTGTTTCCAGCCATGTGAGCCATCTTCTAAGTCTGTCGAAAGCAATGCCTTGCTCTCTTCGTCTTCAACCCGCGGAGGTGAGTTGGGCATTCTAGCAAGGTTGTTCCTGGCCAGCTGCGGCACCAGTACTCCAGAAATAAAGGAAATGACAAATACTACCAAACACTATCAGCACACTACATACTCAACTCTCCGAAATCCGTTCAAAGAATTGTTTCAATGTCCCCGCTAATACCTCTGGCAATGCCTCAACGTTCCGCAGAACGACGTAATACTCGAAAGGGAAAGAGTCCAGGTACTTCTGCAGCTGGAGCTCCATCCGCCCATCCACGAGCTTGTATTCAGCCTTGTCCATATTCAGAATAGAATTCTGCGATATGCTCTGTGACGATGAGGAAGTGGCAACGGTGGTAGAATGAAGGGAGTCGACAATAATGAAGACGACCATAACCCGTTGTTCTTCCGCTTTTCTGAGCAACGTTCGAAGGCGATCATGATCCTGACAAAGACCATCCGAGATAATAATTTCCAATTGCCACAAATCACCCGCGGTCGCTGAACTCATCAATTTTTGTTCCCTTGCGGATTCCAACACTTTTAGGCTCGTTTCAACCAAAGAAAACACATTGGTGGCTTTTTGATCGAAGCGGAAAGAACTGATCACTTTGGTCCCTGCTTGGTCCGTGAACTGGCCATCTTCGAAGTTGTGCAGCATATGAACGGCTTCTCCGAATTTGGCTATCGCTATGTCACCAGCCTCGAGGCGACTCAGAGCCTTGGCCACTAGCGAAAGCGTTTGAAACGCCAGATGAACGGAATGAGACTCGGCCATAGAGCGGGAGTCGTCGATAGCGATAAGAATTTGGTATTCTCTCTGGCTAGGTCTGGTGCGTCGAAGCCAAATTTTGTCCTTTGTGTAGTCGCTGGCGATATATGGGATAATTTTTTTCATATTAAGGCGCTTCCCCGTGCGATAGTCACCCCTCAACCTGGTCGCGAGCGTTGGTTCCAGTATGAGGCGAAGCTGCTCGCATAAGACATAGGCAAGGTCATGCGTCAAAGATTCGTAGAGACGCCAAATATGTTCACCGCCTTCTCCGGGGATGCCAGAACTATGCCATTCTACCAGCTGCGCTTCGACTGCTTGGCTAGAATCATTTTCCATTTCAGTGTCTGCCTTCGGTCTTAAGGGATCCCGTCTTGCAGCGAGCTGCTTCTCGGTCGAGTCGAGACTATGGATGATGGCACCTTCAACGTTCTCTCTCAAAGTCCTCACGTCAGGCTCCACAGTGGCGGGAGGCCTTACTGGTGGTGGGGCTTCATGCTGCTGCTCTGGTATAGCGGGATCTATATCCATTGGGAGGATATCGGTACCGACTGCGTCATCGTCAATAAGCTTGAGATCTTCTAGCTTAGCAACCTGTTCTTCCCCTGCAGGACCCAAAGCTTGCATCTCATGGTCCGCCTCGTCCGGATGAAGATACTCAACTTGAGATGGAACGTTCGTGTCTCCAATCTGTTGTTGAATTTCCTGCTTCTCTCCGCTCAAGATATCATCGAAGCGCTGACGTATCTCTTTTAATGCATCTCCGAGGCTTCGAAGAGGATTGGCTTCCGTTTGTTCATTGGAATCAGTATTCGCCTGACCCTGCTGTGTACCAGCCGCTCTTAGACCTGCGCCAGACGAAGTGGTGAGCTGTTGTGGCGTTTGCTGTTGGTTATCTCCGAATTCGGGAGGCGCACTGGGGATAGTTTATTTACCATTGTGCGTCCTTTGTGATGGGCAAACGTACCTTAGCTCCTTATCCTCTGGTGAATCTTTGGGCTCTTCTCCGGGTCCACCCGCAACGCTGCTCTCATGACCAGCAGATGACTGCCCTTGACTTCCTTCCTTTAACGGCTGAGTCGATTCTGTCCCACCCTCTCCTGCAGAAATATCTGCTTGGGCTACCACTTCCTCTTTCCCTGCATTCTCATTTTCTTCCGGCTCCGGTTCCTGCTGCTCCATAACCTCACCACCTGCCTGACCCTCATCTTCCATCCCTTGATCTTCTGCAAACCGTTGATCATCAGCTTCACCTACACTCTCCTCCTCGTCTGCCTCTTGTACCTCTTCTTGTATTTCATCCTGTACTTCCTCCTCTTGCTCCGCTTCAGAAGATCCCATTTCCTGATCTTCAAGTTTCATATCATCGGGCAAATCTAACGTGTCTGCATCCGGTATATGTTCGTCCAGAGGCGCTCCGCTAGCTCCTGGTTTATCCTCCACCTTCTCTCCAATGTCTTCCTCCATTTCTTCTCCATCCTCTTGTGCGTCATTTGATTCAGGTGCATTTTCTTCCGCATTTTCTTTCTCTTCCCGCTCTTCCTTGCGTTTGCCTTCCTTCGCAACTACCTTCGATTCGCCCGACTGTTCCTCCCCATGATCCCTGTTTGTTTTGTCATCTCCCTGTTCTGAATTTTCCGGGCCCTTCTCATCTCCCCACAACTTTTCGTCGACTGCGGAGGGATCAGACCCATCAAGTTTTCCGAGACGTTCTTCTGGATCGACTTCGCTTTCGTTTTCTGACCCGGACTCTTCATCTTCAGTACCCTCCTGTACATCCTCCATGTCTCCCCCCACATCCTCACGCATTTCAATCGCATCGTTATCATCATTCGCCCTGTCGCGTTCATCATCTCCTCCTTCATCCTTCAGACCCTCTACCTGACTCTCATCCTCAATTTCATTACTCACATTCTGCGCGCCCGCACCTTCGCCAAGACCAACACCCTCAGCCGTGTCGCTGGTCTCTGCGCCTTTTTCTGCATCACCGGCATCAGGAGGCTTGCAGAACCCTTTCTCCGACACTGTGTAAATAATGCTACCGATGACGTAGTTGAGCTTGAAAAGCGCCTTTGTCCACTGACAATGCCGATTGATTTGATCTCGGACGATGCCAAGATAGGTCTCGATGAAAGGCATGACACGTTGAAGTGCCTTTTCAAGTCCCTCGCCTTTGGAAGCCAAATTGACAATCACATCATCGATGCGAGAAGATATTATATTCAAATTGAGCAAGTATGTGAGATCACGAATAGTTTGATATTGCTGGAGAATGTAGTGATCAATATCTTCGACATCTGTGGGTAATTGCTCGGGGCAATTCGAGAGTATGGACTGGACAGCAACTAGCAGACTGTCGATCAGACCGTCAGCGGCATCATCCTCTGATTGCACCGGCGAGGAGGGTAATGGCAACGATAGGTCTTGAGAATCAATCCATTTGGAGACAGGACGGACTAGATAGTCGAATTGGGGCTGTTCCTGGGACCAGCTTTGCAAACTGTTCCGTATGCGGCCGATATGTCGACAAGCCGAGATAATACAGCCCTGCTCGTCTGCAACAGTCGATAAGAAATCATGGTTTCTGGGACAAATATTCTCACCTTCTATCAAGATAGCTTGTGCTGATAATTGTATTGATTGAAGAAGCAAGACGAGTCTGTCTCGGATGACATCCGTCTCACCTACGACAGTTTCGACATCCTCAAGTAATGCTTGGGGGATGGAATTCTGTGGTTGAAGCTTATTGAAAACCACTATTCCTTGCAAGATTTCCCGCAAAGCACTAGACAGTCTGCATAAAATGTCTTTGAAAAAGCGGACCCTATCCACGATGCCTGGACCAGAACCTGCTATCTTAGGTCGCTCAGCAAGCATTCGGAGTCTGCGGTATGACTTGAGTAGCTTGTTGAATCGTTCGACCGCTTCAGCCAACCTACGTGACTTGATCAGTTTTGGCCTGATGGCATTTGATGACCACTCACCGCTGTCGCAAATCAATCGATATAGAGAATCCCGATTCAAGGAACATGACACCTCGTCGCAATTCACGGGTAGAGATATCCGAATGATGGCTAGATAGAGAAGAACGCAATCGAGGCATCATTGTATGTAGACGCGACAAGTATACCTCAACTCTATCTGTCGATAGCGTCTTTTCATCATCGTCAACTAGAATAGGCTGTTCTCGCAGCCAGCGTTCATCAGCCAAGTTCTGAAGTACTCTAGGTTTGGGATTTTCCGAGAAACCAGCCCTCTTGAGTTCCTTCAACAAGTCACTCCACCCCTTCCTTTTACGCACGAGCAAGGCCTTCTGTTGTTTCTGGCGCTTTTCTGCAGGAGTTGCAGTTAAGATTACGGTATTTGATAATTCTCGGGCTCTGACAATTACTTCGGTCGCAAAATTGTCTGCAATGTGCGGGGATAAGGCACTGATGAACGGGCGGATACGTGTATTGATCAAGTTGTTGTATCTCGCGAACGTGCGTTTGAGCTGCGAGAGATGGGGCCTCAAGTTTGCGCTAGGCTCGTCGGTGTATGGGGCAAGAATAGGGATCTCAACTATTGGTGATATATTAACGTCAGGGCTTTCCAGGGGCTTGGCTTCCACATCTCCTGCGAGTTCCAGTGAAAGCTTATCCTGAACGGGCTGCTTTAGAACTTCACGGAATTTTCGTACAACTTTGAATAACTGATGGTGTGTTTTATGCGCACTAGCCTTTAGGGCGAGCACATTAGTATCCTTCCAACTGGCCAACTTAATAAATTCCTGGATCTCCTTTTCAAGCCCAGCCTTCTGTTCTTGAAGGATATTGGCCAGACTTGAGGAGTATAAGCCAAAACGGCTCACGGTAGCGCACAACACGCGTTGGACGCGGTCTAATGCAGATTTATCAGCCTCTGTTCTTATATTCTTCAGATGCGAAATATAGCACTCGAATGTCCGCAAAAACTGAAGCCTCGTGTGAAATTGGCCGAGAGTGCTTGAGTATATATAATCATCAAGGAGTGGGATGAGTGTATTAAGGAAACCAGACAATGTCCCAGACTGTCCGGTGCCCTCTCGCTGGCATGCGTCCAGCGCCCCACGGATGCAAGCATCATAAAGTCGGAACCACAAAGTTGAACTTTCTGCGGCATATTCCTTTGCTTGCGAGTCCAAAAGAGTGCGCCAGCATGAAAGTTCCAGCCGGCGCCAATCAATAATAATATTCGTCAGAGATTGACGATGAGTTTTCAGTGAGTTTTCCTTGTTTGCGTATATTTCCCAATCGTCCGTCTGCATCAGCAGCTGTTCTAGGGCGGAGAGAAGTTTGGCCAGGGGGCTGCTAACACCAAGTCCAAGGAAGACGTCGCATTTGGTTTGAAGATGTCGTAAGACCATTTGTTCCGGCCAGTCCTGCATTAGCAAGTATAGATGCATTTTGAGATCTTCTACAGCCCTTAATGCCTTCTTGGCCTCTGACACGTTGCTATCCGAGTAGAAGTCGTATGTTCCTTTTCCATCATCTGGTATTCGAAGGCGAGACAGTCGGTCAGACAAAATAGATAATTGGAGCGGCAAACTGTTATCATCAAGACTTGCAGGTAGGGTTGGAAGCTGGAGTAAGCTTTCCAAGAAAGACATTCGTATCTCAGTGAAATTTTTTGAGATAGAGGGATTACACCCTGCTAGCAAATTGGTGTACATCTCCACAATTCGAATCGCGTCTTCGGGTAAGACGTGCTTTGATGGACGATGCGCCTTATTATCAGAAGATATAGGTGTTTCTTGGCTCAAGATATCTTCGAAAGAGGGGAAGAGAGCCAGGAATTCCCGCTCTTCTACTTCTGCTTCGCTCACTTCATTATGTGTCGTTGTGTGCCGATACAAAGGATTAGCCGCTTCATCCCGTTCTTGGTCTTTTGCACGATCAATCAGCCATAAATGAAGCGCTTGTTGGTACGACAGATCAACCTGGTTAATCCGCGTGACAAGATCAATGCCCAGGGATTTCTCGAACGAGATTGCCGCTATCTGAAGGATTACATATTGAATGGCAGGAATAGTTGGCATAGGTACGACTTCCCCTTGACTGAGGATTGAGAAGTCTGAGATACTCGGATAGATAGCTAACGCGGCGGCAAGCTTGGAACAATGATTAATATCCGATACTGTCGTTCGCCGCGCCACTTGAGCGGTGAGCCGCAGTCCAAATCGAAGATACAGCATAGAAAGCTTTAGAGGGACATTGACATCTGCGAAATCCGCATATGCTCCATCTAATCGTTGATAAAAGCCAGAAATTGATTGTTGCATAACTTGCTCCTGCAGCTTCCCCTCTTCTCTTCCTTGCCCAAGCAACGCGTCCAGGTGGTGCAATTTTGTCTGGGCTAGCACATGGTCGCGGAATTGTGTTATCTCTGCCCAATACATATGTAACCTTGGTAAGTCTCTCCGGACAGGATACTGTATCTCGCCGGACAGCTGAGAGGCGACAGATTCAAGCTTATCTTGGAGATGTCGAAGCATTGCGTTATTTAAATTTCCTGTTAAGAGGTCCTCCAGCTTCCGATGCAAGGTTATCTGGACAGACAGGTCCTGCATGTCATTCTTGAGACGCTCAGACGTCAAGTTTTGAATGGCCGCTGGGTCGACTGGGCGACTGGGAATGATAAGCTCGAACAGCAGTAAGCTAATCGCCATCCAGCATTTTCCAACTACCAGCTCATGTCTACTGCCGGCAAAGTTGTCGATCGCAGGGCGGATATAACACCTCACCGCTTGTACGAGTGCTTGGTGTCTTGCCTGTTCCATCGCGGACACAATTTCGGTAATGGCAACCCAAAGATCTTGCAGAGTGCGCGTAGAACGGACTCCTTCCACGAATTGTTGGGGTAAATATGCCATGAAGCATTGTGCAATCTGAAAGGAGATTAGAAGAGTAAACGCAAGCGAATATCACAATTCACCAGATGTAATGATTGGTATAAAAATGATACTAATTGTTGAGAACGATTCATATCGGCATCACATTGTAGGATGATCATCCGAGCTTGCCGCTCAATCTGCCTTTCATAGTCGGAGAGAGCGGCAAGTGGCTGTTGCTTCCAGTCACTGTCATTGTCTCAGTAAGACGATTGTTCTCGTGGGAAGACGCAAGACTTACTTGAGATGGAATGCCGCCTTCAGAAGGGTTGGTTGTATTAGAACCAAGGGATCTCTGCTTTCCTGAAAGGCGCGTTCGACAGTTGATTACGTCTGTACACTGTCAACTTACTTCATCGTCTTGACCTTCTAGGTCCCATGTGTCCTGCAGCCATTGCAAATGCATGTGTGCAGTAAGGGGAGGGAAGCGTCTTCCAGCCTCGACACACCAAAGCATTTGCTTGTAACCCACTATGCGTAACAACGAGGAACGACCAAATGATGCCGTTAACTCTATCACTTGTCTTACGGCTTTTTTAAACTTTTAGATCGTCAGTCAAGTAGAACGTCGTCCAACGTATGATGGATACCTTCGATTCTTCATTGACCGCTTGAAATGCAAACAGGTTGAGCTCGATCACCAAGGAAGTTGAGTCGACACGTCTGTGGGTGGCACAACACTTGCTACGTTTCCCAAGCAACTATAATATCCTCGGTGAGTTTACGAATCCACCAGTATGAGTATAATCGTACTTGTTCAAGTCCCTTTCGAAGCTCCACTAGAGTTGGGTTCTTTGGGTCGTGGTCGAACGGCATAGTAACCAAAGCCAAATAATCAAAAGTTCGTTTCCGAAGACCTGTAAATATTGAGTTGTTATACCAAGGACAACCAGTGCCAGACGTACTAGTAGCATCTGCTTCGTTGTTTAGTGATGACGCAAGTTCGTCAAGGCGTGCTATGGAAGGTTTTGGCAAGTATGACGAGTTACTACAGTAGAGCGACGACCAAATGTCAAATAGACCAAGCCCGGAAGTCAAAGATACCGCATCGCTAAAATCTCTGGCGTGACGTTGCAATGAGTCGAGGTGTGGGGACTCAACACTCAATATATCCAGAATGGAGCGCGCTAATGCAAATAGGCCAGAATAGTCTAAAAGGGAGTTCTCAAGGACCCTGCGCAGGTGGTATCCATAACCCAAAGCTTTGGTGAGAACTTTTAGGATATCCTTCGTTCCATTTAGTACGAATCTTCTTTATCGACAAACAATCTCACCGTCTGGTCGATGTCTGCCGTGCGTAGGCTCTCCAATAGCCTTTGAGACGCGTCTTGTATACTCTTTAGCAATGAATTGACTGCAGTGACGACTGCTGATTCGCTTGGTCCCTTCGAAGAAGCCTCACTGAATGACTCGATCACTCCCTTGGAATCTTTCTCGTGCAAAAACACAGCAACGGCAAAGTCTAGTATTTGGAGAAGGGCATGGTGCCCAATCGTATCCTTCTCTTCGAGCGATTTCTCAAGAGACGATGGGTTAACCAGGAAAAAATCCATGGGCTATATTAAAATTGGCAAAATTACATGACAAGATAACATGAAAAAATGATAATCAATACAGAAGTGCTTAAAGAAAAACGGATCAGCTGACCTGACATAAAACAAAATCTGAAGGGACTGCCCGTAACACAGTAAAAGGCTTCCCCAGCGAAGCGAAGCTGACTGTCATGACGAACTCCAAGAAATCGCGAATATCCCTGCCCGTTGTATCCCGCCGCATATATACTAGCTTGTATTGAGGCACTATTGTCCGCGCGATGAATTGTAGATACGGCGCCGCCAGACTTGCATTCGCAAGAGAGCTTCCGATGATCGCTGGTACTTGGTCGATAATGTAACTAAGAGCTGAATCTTGACTGAATAATCTACCACTCGAATGAATAGACGACAGTGCCAGCGGCTTTATTGGCGCATAGAAACCTCTTCTAGCATGATCAAATTGAAGGCATAGATCTTTCCGGTGTTCAACGGAAACAGGGTATCTCAGATGTTCGAGCAACAGAGCAGAATCATCTCCAGCCAGCGGATCGATAAGCGCGACCTCAATACCACGGTTGCGCATTGCTCGAGATAATTCACCATATTGAGGGTCAACTGTCATAAAGAGCCTGAAATTCGGGTGCGGCTTGATGATTTGCATGGCATCACCAACAAATCCCCTCTCGCTCAAAGTCAAGAAACCATCAGGTTCGCAAAGAGAGTTCAGCCTATCAAGTACAGAAGGATTGCACAAGTTAGCATTGTCCAGTAATAGCCAGTAGCCACTCCTCATCGCTTGGACGAGCGGTCCATCAACCCATTCAAATCGACCAGCGAGATTAGATCTAGCAAACAGATCATGAAGTTGCGTGAGTAAGATCTCTCGCGATGTAGGTTCCTTCATATCTTCAACTATACGCAGACATAGCTGTAAGAGATCCGAACTTGCAGCCGTTTGATGTTTTTCAATATTCGAGTGGAGAACCTGCCGATATTCTTGAAGACGCCTAAAATTTGAGTTCGGCCAGGAACGCAACTCGGTGTCAAGAAGCACCAGAATTTCTTTAGCGATTGCGAAGATACGTCCCGCATCATCTACTTGCTCGAAGCTTCCGAGTATGTCCATGGCGTCAGTAGAGCTGTTGATCGATATTTCTCGAAGTACATTTCCTGTAAAGTGAGCCAATAATCTTACGACTTCCGTCTTACCACAATTTTGGGGTCCCGTTAGGATCGCAAGCCAAGACTGCGATGCGCATAAGCCCATTGATTCCAACGTGGCAAGGTTTCTCTTCATAATTCGGGGTGCGCGATCCTTGGGAGCTAAATTTTTACGGACAGTAGTGTAGTATCCTATTTGAAGGTATTGGGAAGACACCGTCCAGGGTGGCCGATCCTCCAATCGTTCGCTGTTTGTACCAAACGTCTGGTCGAATAAAGCTCGTGCTTGAACACGGTCTTCTTTCGTCCTGAAGCGGTGCAGGTATATACTCCGAAGGTGATCAACGGGATGTCTTGCTGGTCCTGGCACGCGAAGAAGACAGCCCCAGCGGATTACATCACGCAGATTGAATTCCCATGGGCTCCCTTGCCTCGCGAATGACCGTTTTAAGCATACTTCATCGTTCAGGCGCATATTAAATGCAATCATTCCCCGTATCACGTCCTCGTCGAGTTCTGGGAAAAGTTCTTGGCAAATCATAGATAGGTCGTTGGGCGAAAGCTCCTCCACGTAGACTTTAGTGAAGCGGTTGATGAATGACTTCGGTAGTCCTTTACGCCCGCCACCTTGAGTAAGAGGATTCTGCGCGGCGAATATGCGGAAGGAAGGATGACGAGAAAATGAGCGACCCAGTTCTGGAATATAAACTGTCCCACGGTGATCAAGTACAGCGTTCAACCCTTCGAGGACTGCTTGGGGTGCAAGGTTCATCTCATCCAAAAGCACCCAGTCGCCTTGTTGCATAGCCCTCAAAAATTCGGCATCTCTCCATGCAAACTCGCCTGGACCACCGCCTTCAACAGGTAAATCAGAACCAAAAAGATCAATTAGATCCGTTTGGTCTGACAAATTTATACGACAGAGGCGGTATCCGGCTACATTCGCCAACGCGGTAACAAGACTTGTTTTTCCCACGCCGGGACTGCCCTCCAATAATATTGGCTTCGCCAGCTGGCACGCACGAGCGATCCTCATGGCATTGTCCCGGGTGGTTGGAGCTTGAAGGTTGAATGCATGATCCGTCGTCAGTTTGGGACCTTTGGGTATCGCAAATGGGCCGATATGGGTATATCTAAACGAGTCTCGCTCAGATACAGAAACCAGAGCATCATCACGGATCAAAGGAATGATCTCTTCCAGTTTCACTTCTGCATCAGCCTTGAGCTTCTGGATAGCTTCTTTCGAGTATGAAGACAGCTGAGGTAACGAGCTAAGACCGTCGAGGAAAGTCATATGGGCCGCATGGTGCTATAAACTAGTCAGTATACCATACCATAAAGTGATACCTCGACATACGAAAATTTCGGTCGTAGGCACATTCGCTGACTGACATGAAGAGTTTGTGAAAGCAACCCAGGCCTTTACAGCGTCAACGAGCGCACATCACTTGCATTATACAAACTCACCAGGATATCCCTTAAGTTGGAGACCGAACGATCACCAACCTTTGAGCAAAGCCACTCAATGAAGTCAAGCAGGGGCTTCGTGTACGTTCTCAAAGAATCGCCCTTCCATAAACTGCCGACAATCAGCTCTAAGTCTTTCCTGTCTTCCACAGGAGGAACCCAGATCTCTGTGAAACGGTTTCGTAAAGCAGGTGACAATTCCTTCTTGCCATAGTCGCCGCCCGGGTTCATGGTCGCAACTAGTTTAAAATGTTCCCTTGCTTTCACGGCTGCCTGTTCACTATCCTCTCCGCCTTTCTCGGCGAGAACAATTGTCCTCGAAGGCTCAAGAACACTATTCAAGCGCTCTAGGACGGAGTCATCTGCAAGAGAAATTTCGTCAAGGAGGAACACATCCCCGTTGCGCATGGCTTCCACCAATGGACCATCATGCCATTCAAAAATGGATTGGAGACGAAGTAATCTCTGTTGAGCTGCGCGAACTCTGGTCTTTGATGCCTCGTCCAAATCACCCGACTTGAGAGCTTCGTTCAACGCTGTTGCAAGATCATTGAATACTGGCTCTGTCCCATCTACCCCAATCTCCCGTAATACATCGCTGACTTCTCTGATTGCCTCCATCTCGGCCGCACTTCGATTTCTAACTGGTCGCAACCCACCGATTAGATCAGCCGTCTCCGTGTTCTGGTGGCAGTTCAGGCCAACCAATTTCTGTCTGATAGAGTCGGCATAAACTTGGCATACAGATGTCTTGCCGGATCCTGTTTCGCCAACCAGCAGAACAGGTTCGTTGGACCTCAACGCACGGCAGACGAGGATGAATAGGCGCTGCATAGCGCTGGTCCATACGACGCCGGCAGATTCCGTCGAGGGCACCAGACAACCGAGGTAAGCGCTCATATCAGCCACGTTCGGGTTGCTGAAGTCGTATATCGTCCTCTCGTCAATTCTAACTCCCATGATATTCTCGATAACTTCCCTGACTACTGCCTTGTCATCCTCCCGCCTGGCTCGCTCGCCAATCAACATGTATCCGTTTTCGGCCAACTCTTGGTAGCCCACTGCATCTCTTCCAGCCCATCGGAATAGGTCACGAAGCGTTGCAAATCCATGTTTGCTCTCAAAAACACGCCCAGTGTGACGCCTTTTCTGTAGTTCACGAAAGACAGCGACGATCTTCTTCCCGTACGATGGAGCGATACGGCATCGCTCGCACAGAATTGTTTCAAGTTCGGCTTGCGGCACATCTTCGAAGTGGACTTCAAGAAAACGGTTTCTGAAAGCGCGAGACAGAACCTTGCGCCCTGCATACAGACCAGGTGGATTTTGAGTAGCGAACAACATGAAATGTGGATGCGGTCTAACAACCTCTTGAGTCTCGGGAATAACGAGCTCGCGATTGTCATCCAAAAGACGATTGAGGGCCTCGAGAACATCAGTCGGAGCCAGGTTCAACTCGTCCAGTACGATCCAGTCGCCGTTTCGCAGTGCTCGCACCAGCAAACCATCTTTGAAGACAAGCTTGCCCGTAAGTGGATCGGAGACGTAAGACCCGATGTATTCTTGAATATCCGTATGCTCGTGATTGTTTATCCGTACGAATCGGTGACCAGTCCTACTTGCGAGATACTCCACAGCGCTCGTCTTCCCGCTGGACGTTGGGCCTTCAATAAGAACCGGAAACCTCCTTGTCAACACAATCCTCGCGAGGTCGATAAGCTTGGTCTCAACGCTTGGTGTTATAATGTATTCTTCCGTGGGATCCTCAGGATGAGGCCCTTTCTCCAAGTAGAATGGTCCGAATTTGGTGTATTCGTCCCGTGATCTTCCGCGAGGGACATTCGGCTCCTTTGTTAGAAGGGAGTGCGGGTTCTTGACACCGGCCAGTATATGCTTATGCGCAAGCGCTGTGACGGCGTCCGCACTCTTTTTGTCAAGAACCATTGTGAAAGCCATCAGACATCCTTCCCAAAGTGCTCGCCGCAAGGGGAACCCATATGCAACCGCAATATCATTTGCAAACGTCAAAGCACGTGTCAAGCTTCGCATACTATAATGCGGCCGATGATTTGCCCCGTCAGCTATCTGGCGCTGTTCAGCGAGCGCTTTCACGTTCTGGTAAAATTCCGCAACGTTCATGATTGACGCCTTATCACCGACTGCACTGTTTTCGATGTATTGCTTAACGATGCTCAATAGCGTTTCCTTGTCTGCGTCTGGTGGGGGAACGTCGATTTCGGTAAATCGCGTACGTATATTAGGAGGCAAGTCTTTCTTCCCGACGTCAGTTGCAGGATTCATGCAGGCGAAAAGACGAAAGTCCGGATGTCGAGGTACAGGCTCCAGGGATCCTTGTTCTGTAATAGTAATAGATGCAGTAGGACCGTGAAGTAACCCAGTTATGCATTCTAACGTCTCAGGGCTAGCGAGATTAATCTCATCAAGTAGGATCCTATGCAGTGTCACATTGGAGGCCTAAATTAGAGACTGAGAACGTACCAATCACCCGATCGTAGGGCTTTGACCAAAGGTCCCTCAACGAAGTCGAATGCAAACTTCCCCTTTGCATGGACATGCTGTACTTCAAATTGATCCACACCTCGCAAGAATTCTGCCCATTTTTCCTCCGAAACCTTCAACCCGTCCGAGCCTTGTTCTACTTTTCGTCTCTTCCTTGGCACTTCCTCTGGTCCTCCGCTGATACCAGGTTCAGATAGATATTTGGAAGGATAAATAGAGTGCTCACCTTGCCTTGTCACTCTTTTCCTTTTTGTTCCTAATCCGATCCCTGGCCAACCTTCCACTCTCCCTCCAGAGTCCAACGACCCTACTCCACCGTGCATCTCTCGCCGCCTTTCTTACCTCTCCCTCGAACTTCTCATTCTTCCTTCGACTAAACGTGCTGCCGAAAAGCTCCTCCCACTGTTCCATCAACACGCTAGCCAGAACTCGAGCGTCCACAGGCTTAAATCCACCTAACAAATCACCCGACTCAGTCTGGTGGGATAAGTTCAGAGAAATCAACTTCCGCCGCAATAGACCAGCCAAATGTGCTATCGCGCTCGTCTTTCCTGTTCCTGTCTCTCCAGTCAAAAGTACCGGCTCATGCAAAGCCACAGCACGCGCGATGCGGGATAAAAGTACCACCGCTGGCTTGTGCATTACGAAAGGTCGTTTCTGTCCCACAAAGGATTGGGCTAAATCCTCCATCTCTCGTTTACTTGCTGAACCAGATGACTTAGCCGCAAGACGAGTATAACCTGCACACACAGCCACGACGCGACCATTGACGTCCTTCTCTTCCGTGAAAGGAGGTGTGCGACCATTAAGAAGCCAATTCCGTCTCTCATCATCGAATCCAAGTAGGGTACCAATCGTCTTCGACACAGTCTCTGCATATGCACGCGCTGGGGCCATGAGGGCACCAGCTCCGAAGAATACATCCCGGGCCTCACCGAATATATCTTCCCTCAATGATGGATTTGCAAAGATTATTGGCAGGGGCAGGACAGGAGTCTCGGGTTGTCCTTCGGTATGGCACCTATTATCTTCGTCTATATCCATCAAATCTGGGCTCGAAGAAGAGAAATGAAAGCCTGCCGGAAGCAGACTTTCCACACGCGTGCAAAACTTTTCCAATTCCCTTACACCGACTTCCCTTCCACCTCCCGCACCTCCACCGGGCATCGCACCGAGATTCCTGACTTCCTCCCATAAATTTATCAAGGATTTCCCCGGCTCTCCTCTTAGTTTGGGATACTTCGTGTCCAATATAGTCCTAAGCTCCTCCCCCGCAGGTGACTCGATTACAACCTCCCAGAATTTGTGCGCCCCAAGGAAAACCGGAGTAGGAATCTTGCTTTCCCTTTGTCCACTTCGACACTGAAGCACCTTCACAGACCTTGTTGCAAAAACTCTGAACGAGTCCAAGGCAACAACCTTGCCTTTTCCGGGTATGTCAAGTTCTGCATGTTGACCTATCCACCTTCCCAGGCGCATACTCTCGATTAGTGGTCTTATGGTCCCAAGCACTTCTGAGCTAGCCTTATCCACGTCCTCAAAAACGACCCAACGACCTTCACGCATAGCACGCACAAGGACGCCTTCTTTCCATTCAAATGTTCCTGGTGAAGTAGGAGAAGAAACATAGGATCCAAGGAGGGCACGTGGATCAAGCGAAGTATCGGCGAGGTGGATAGTGATTAGATGGTTGAAGTTTTGCGGATGCAGTAAGTGAGCCAGATGGGTAAGCAGTAGAGATTTCCCTGCTGAAGGTGAGGAAGTAAGGAGGGTAGGCAGACGAAGGGAGACGTGCGTTGCCAAGGTACGCAGAGCCGCTGTAGTAGAAGGGGTCGATATAAGAGTAGAAGCGGGGCTCGCGGACGTTGGTGGAGCAGAGCGTAATAATAATACACCATAGATGTTTACAACGAATGGACTGTAAAGCAGTTAAAGCCGTTGGCTAAGCCTCTATGTGACAAGGAAGGTACTGACCTCAAATCACTCTCGTCGATCCATTCTCTGACATCACCATCCTCTAACGTATAATACCCTTCCTGAGAGATGGCTCCGAGAATGTCATTTCTCCATTTCTGGACGCGCTCTCGTTCAATGACGGGTAACATCCATCCGTCAACGACGCATTCCTCTCCCTTCAAATTTTTACCATATTCGAGAGGGCACTCTGGCTCAAACGGTTCCCCCCGTAGGACTTCTCGTTCCAGATTTTCCCTCTCCGCTTCGCCCATGGTGCTCTGCACGGCATAACACCGAATGGCGAGCAACTTTGTAGCATTGTCTGTTTTCTCGGACCATATAATACTAGACAGGGGCATTAAAGGCCATGAGAACATTTCCGGTATATCCTGGTTTGCTTGTAGGATGCGGAAGTAAGCGACGAGCAAGGAATGTAAGTGGGGTGTGTCAACTTCAGCCTCCGCATTGAAAAACCCCAATGGACCGTTCCGAAATCTTGGTTTTCGTAGTATCCGATCTAAGACACTATAGATGGGAGTCAGCATAAGCTCATAGGTCAGTGTATTTCTTTTTTTCATACGGGTATAGCTCTTCTTGCACCTCGACCAACAAAGCGATAGCAAATAATTGTTCGTTGGTGCAATCGTCCCCTTCAATCCATCTAGCACATAAGTCTGTCAAGATGGGGCGAAACATCGCAGCAATGACTTCCGTCAGCTCTGCTTTTGCCAATAAGCGCGATAAGACGAGCAACAGTCCGCGTACGGACGTGACATTTGATAATTCCACCGCATAGGGTGAGTTTTGAGGTAATTTTTGAGATAATAGCCGGGTCTGCCTGCGCAAATTGATAGTGAACGGGTCGTAAACGACGTCCCCCATTGTGACGGCAACTGAGACGGCTGACAAGAGCTTGACGCCAAAAAAAATTGATGATGATCGATTACGTACACAAGCGCGTCGTCGACGTACTCAGTCACCTTGTCATCAAAGAGGGTACAAGTACGACACAGGAACGATGGAAATACGTGTTCTAGGTCTATTGTGCCTTAAACATCGATCCTAGGATCTCCTTTCACAGTACGATGTTGGCCCTTTTCTATTATTCAATATTCATTAAGTGTAATAGTCTGCTAGTCAGTGGGGCATAGTCTCTGGCATCAGTGTAGCCAAGGAAATAAATCATTCTCTCTCTCTACTTCTCAAAAGGCTCTAATTTCTGCATAACTGACTTTTTTAACTAAGAGCAATAAGCTATACACTCACACAACAATAAATCATGACTCACAGCCGGACTAGGGGCATTACCCTCAAAATAATGCAACAGCAGCTCAGTTGCAACCCAATCATTTTCAATAGTACCCAAGTCCCTAAACACCAAGCTTCGCGGTCGACCCGGAACAGGCGCAGCCAGGAGGATTTCAAACGGTGTATGCTTTGCGAGGGACGCATTGGGGAAGAGTGTCTTGAGTTTGCGCATGGGTGATCCAACCGCTGTAGCTTCATCTTCGGTAAGTGTACCTGCTAGCTTCGCTTTTCCCATCCGCTCCTGGAGCGTTCGCATAAATGCGTCGCGAAGGTGGGAGTAAGATGTTGACCTTGTCGGTACTACAAAACTGTAAGAAGTCCGTCTGCTAGTAGACGAACGGAAACATGAAGCTCTCACCTATGCGCACGACGCATGTTGTATTGTTTACTATATGCTTCACTTTTTCCTCTGGAGACATGTCCCTCGGTATCTATGACTCGTAAATTTTCCGATTCCCATGTCTCGTGTACCTTCTCACCTTGAGATTCGGGTTGTCCAAGTCTGCGTAGAACCCAACCGAGTACACCTTGATTCCCAGAAACGAAACGGTCCGGACACCCACACCAAGGAGGGACAAAGTTGGTATTTTGACCTTGGCTGGAACTTTTAGCGCCGTAGGAAAGGCTATCGAGGTTGCCGGATCGACTGACGACGAAGTCAACAAAATATGGTACGACCAAGGAACAACTTACCAACAACTTCTTCGTCACTTTGCAAGCCTACCTTGTCGACTTCGATTGTCAGCGATGACGGAGCATCCGAGTAAACTTTTCTTTGGCTTGCAATAGATAGCGATATAACAAGTGCAAAGCCGGCAGTCCCAAGGCCTAACCATGTCTTGCTTGTCGTATCCCTAGGCCTCGCCCCAAAGGCAGCGTTGAAGGACTTATTCGTCAAGTTACGTGTCAAAATACGGGCTGCACACCCCGCGGTTACAGCGGGAAATACAGGATGGCGCAGGAGACCGCTAAATGGGCGGAAAAGAGATCGAGACATGCGACGCGTGAACTATAGTAACACAGCCACTTAAAAAGTATTTATGACTTGTAGGGTAAGTTTCAATGATGCTGCAGGGCTTAGCATGTAGCCAAAAGGATATTACAACAAATGTTCATGCTCCTGTACGTATAAACAGAGAAGGGTGGAGCCCATTATGTTGTCAAGGTAACATATCATGAATGAATGGTACACTGGATATGATACATTCTGCCAAAACATGCAATCCACGAATGTCATACCACTCACATTGGAATTAAACTCAATCATCGTCCGCTAAGCGAGCTCTCTTGTTTGGTCTTCGAGACGAAAGACTCGCAACGCTAACTTCATCATCTGACTCTCCTGTACTCCGTCGACTGGCCAAGGCCCTCTTCTTTCTCTGATACTCTCTATCCCTTGCCTTCTTCTGTTGTGCAACGGTTAGCTCTTGATTCCTCGGTGCAGGAGGTACAACCACAGTAGTCAACCCAGGCGTAGCCTGCTTATGATAATCCTCATTAGTGGCGGCGGATTCGTCGCCTTCGCCTACGAGTTCCAAAGACTATGTGTCCACACATATAAATGTCTAAATATACGCAGGCGGGTGTGGCACGTACCTTTTGACACGTCGAACTACTGTTTGAAAAAACACGATCCTGGTCATTGATTTCATACTTCTTCTTGGCAACCGCCTGGTTCTTGAGGTAGCCGTCAAACCCCTGGATAATATTTCCACCACTATGCATAGCTGTCTCAGTCAAGTAGGATGCTTCGAGACTGTAAATTTGAGCCTCTATTTGAGCCTTGAATTTTCTCGACATCAACCATTTCGTAGCAACAGCATATGACACACCAATTGTTTGTCAATCATCCTTTTTTTCGGCAAGGCTTGCGATAGCTCCTTCTTCAAGGTTTCATAACGCGCTTTATCGTCCGCCATATTCACTTGCGACGCTGTGTATGGTGCGGCTGAGTCACTTGGCCGTTGCGTGGCTGTGCATAGTTATTGACGTTTATTTTGACACGGCGGGACGCGCGTACCAATGCGAGCAGCGTCATTAAACATCAGCAAGAAGTGACCACCATCAGCATGTCGTCCGTGCAGCCGCCAAACGACCCACCCAGCAATAGCAACAGTGCTCAGAAGCAGCCTGAGACCCAGGAACAGGAAGGGGCCAGTGTACCCGATGGGACTGCAGCGATGGACACAACGCCAGACGCACCACCAGAGGAGACGTGGGATGATATACCAGAAGAGATTAGGTCGTTGAGCACAGACGAGATTCTTACAAGGATACGGCTGATTGAGAATGACATAAAGGTATGCGGTATTTTTATTATTATTACAAGAATGCTTAACTTATTGGGAATTGGGCAGGTTATGCGATCAGAAACGTTACGCCTACAACATGAGCAGAGTGTCATGAAGGAGAAGATACGAGACAACGGAGAGAAGATTAAACAAAACAAAGTCCTCCCATATCTCGTCGGCAATGTCGTTGAGGCACGCACATTCATCTTGCTCTGCAGGCTGTAACTGAATAGCATGAACAGATACTCGACGTCGATCCAGAAGTCGAAGAAGACGGTGCGAATCAAGACCTAGACTCTATGCGCAAAGGCAAATGTGCTGTCATCAAGACGTCGACGCGACAGACTGTTTTCTTACCCATGATCGGCCTTGTGCCGCCAGAGAAGCTCAAACCCGGCGACCTCGTCGGTGTAAACAAGGACTCGTATCTCATTCTCGACACACTTCCGGCAGAGTTCGATTCCCGTGTCAAGGCGATGGAGGTGGACGAACGTCCCACTGAGAAGTTTACCGATATCGGTGGTCTTGAGAAGCAGATAGAAGAACTTTTGGAAGCGGTAGTCCTACCCATGGAGCACGCCGAGAGATTTAAAACTCTAGGTATCCGGGCACCCAAAGGATGCCTTATGTATGGGCCACCAGGTACGGGAAAGACGCTCGTTGCGCGAGCATGCGCAGCTTCTACAAACGCTTGCTATCTCAAGCTTGCTGGTCCCTCTCTGGTGCAGATGTTCATCGGAGACGGCGCCAAGCTCGTCCGGGACGCGTTTGCTCTTGCCAAAGAAAAAGCTCCCGCAATCATCTTCATTGATGAATTAGATGCCATTGGGACTAAACGGTTCGATTCCGAAAAGAGTGGTGACCGTGAAGTCCAGCGGACGATGCTCGAGTTGCTGAATCAGCTCGACGGATTTAGCAGCGACGAACGGATTAAGGTTGGTCAGCGACGACGTTACTAGTGCATACTTGTTAAGCTACGTCCAGGTCATTGCAGCTACGAACCGAATTGATATTCTGGACCCCGCCCTACTACGATCTGGGCGGTTAGATAGAAAGATCGAGTTCCCGTTGCCAAACGAGAGTGCACGAGCCCGGATCCTGGAAATCCATTCTCGAAAGATGACAGTTTCCCCGGATGTGAACTATGACGAACTGGCACGGAGCACAGATGAATTCAACGCGGCACAGCTCAAGGCGGTGTGTGTAGAGGCAGGTATGATTGCGCTGCGGGAGGGTGCGACTCGACTTGGACACGAACACTTTTTGAGCGGTATAGCAGAAGGTGAGTGCTAAATTGAATGGATCTGATGAATATTGATGACCCTCACAGTACAGAGCAAGAAAAAGAACAATCTGATGTATTTCGCGTAGTTAGCAATTTAGATAGTTTAATGCACATCATTTCTGTGAGAATAAGCCCCGCCCGTTTCTCACCTCCCACAATGTCGATCCATATCCTCCCAGTCGAAATTCTTTCTCGAGTCTTTGTCCATGGCGCTGCCTCAGATTCTCCCTCGCCCTTTCTCCTCAGACCGCACCACCGCAAGCCGTTGAGCAAGCACATTCCGTCCCTCGAAACCCAAATAACAGCCTCCCACGTATGTCGCCAATGGCGCACTATCGCGCTCAACACATCCTACCTCTGGACCACCCTGGTGTTTCTGGAAACACGCCATATTCACCGCGCAAGCACTCTCTTGAAGCGGCTGTTCCCCTCGGGGCCGCCGTGTTCCACAACAGGCGACCATACCCAAATCCAGACCACCAGGCGTGCCGTCCCACCCAGCAAGACCATCACTATCCTCATCTCCTCTGTTGCACGGGATTCGTACAGAGAGGGGGAAAATATCGCCAAGGAAGAAATGCACAAGATCTTTTGCATCCTTCGTCCATACCTGCCGGCCTGGCGTGCCCTCCACCTCGTGGTTCGCGATAACGTATGTAAAGCCGTCGCGCGCGAGCACTTGGGCAGCTGTGGATCTGCTCCTTCACTAGAGACTCTCCAGTTGTACCACTTTGAAAACTTCCGCGTAGTCGATGATCTATATGAGGCGACATACCGGCCTCCCGTGCGCGTTTTCAACAATGACTTGCCAAAGCTGAGGAACATCAGCTTGATTGGTGTCAACTTGCCTTGGGATAGTAGCCCGTATTTGTACGACGGTAGAATCAAGAGGCTTGAGCTGGCTCTGCATACGGACAATACGCGTCCACCGTACGAGTATTGGGAAAAAATGTTGAGGGGGTGTGGAGATAAATCTGCAGGTGTAACCAAGGAAGTGGACGAATGCCACGAACAAATATGCATGCTGCAAGACCTTGCGCTGCACTACTCTGGGCCCAAAGTAGGCCAAGGTGTAGATAGATATGTCTGGAGGGGCATTGACGACGGACACCTGTCACCAAGAAAGTCCAGAAGGACGATATGGTTACCCCAATTGGAAAGGCTCAGTCTCACTGATTTAGCACCAGATTACTTGTGCAAAATCCTGGAAGTATTAGTCTTCCCTGCTGTCCGAACGCTAGAGTTTGACCTGCCCGAGGATGATTTCACAATGTTTGCTGAAATGTTAGGTGAGGAAAGAACACCCCTGAGAGAAGACTCTGTACCAGCTCTTGCTTCACCTGCCTCGGACTCTGCCTCGTCAGCTCACGCATTGTCCTCTTCCTCGGAAACATACCCCGGAACGGCATTGTCAACCAGAGCACTTTCAGGGATGACCCTAATTGAATTAGACTCATCCCAGACTGTACCCACCGTCGTCAACCACAGTCAATATCAGTCTGCTCTGGAGCGAATCTCCAACGAGACGCGTACATTTCCAGCACTGTGGCGTGTGGAACACCTGACTGTCACAGCACTTCAATGTAGCGAGGCCAGCTGGCGCGGATTCTTCCGAGCGCTAAGAGGCCTAAGGGTGCTCGAAATTGACTTTGGAAGAGTCAATGACGAAGTTTGGGACGTCCTAATGGAGCACAGCGACACTAACTACGTTGCAAGCCTTGACACACGGGCTCCGAAGAGTCCTTCGTTACTCCCTTCATTGCACACAGTCAAGATGAGCGGCTTAGAAGGAGACAAGGTAGCGGATTTGATCCGGTGGAGAACCATGCCGCCTGGGTATCACGAGGCACGGGGTGTAGGGCAATGGCATGTGCGCTGGAGTGAAAAGAAGAGGGGAAGGGACAAGGCGCTTGATGAAATTATTGAGACGGGTGTTCGTGTCTTCTTCACCAGAGGCAGCATGGTAACGGTTAATGTCCGATATTGGGATGATGATGATGACAATGATGATGGCGAGGACGACGATGACGACGACGACGATGACGATGACGATGACGATGACGATGACAACGACGAAGATGAAGGTGAAGATGATGAGGAGGAGGAAGGGATGGACGCAAACGAAACGGACAGAGAGGAGGGGGAAGGGGATGAACGATAGGGTTGAGGATGCTGTGATGGTAT
This sequence comes from Amanita polypyramis BW_CC, assembly GCA_001691755.2. NCBI lineage: Eukaryota > Fungi > Basidiomycota > Agaricomycetes > Agaricales > Amanitaceae > Amanita > Amanita polypyramis. The sequence continues at coordinate 423,671 of JNHY02000001.1, read as the reverse complement.
GATTTATACGAGGCAAGTGATCGTTAGATCCACAATTGCTGATATAGTCTGACCACAACTGTCAGGTTCCCCTTTCATTTCCGTGAAACGAAAATTTCCGACCATCAGGTACTGGCGAAGTGTCTACACTGGGGGGTTTTCGAGTGACTTTTTCAAGAGTTGAATAGAGAATCCAATGAGCAGGCTCACATTGGACGCAGTGGCAAGGGCGAGGGAAGGAAAACAGGAACAAGACGAAAACGGCGACATACGGCAACTTATGAGATACTATTTGCGGGGTTTCGGTGTGTTATATTACCCGGTCGGTAGTCCCATCAGACACCGAATTAGCCGGATCGGTTCATCAATTCCTTTACGGTCTTACGGTCTTATCTCAGACAACTTGTCTCATTATACCTGCTTGGATACAATTTAATTTTTTTACCCTTTCGGACTTTATTTCAATAGAACAGAAAATCAACTGTGGCCAGACCCAAAATGTCATAACTGGCCGCCGAGCCCCCGGCGTCTATAAGTATGGGAATGTGACAAAAAGCCGTCACAACCGGAGAAATTAAGATGAGCCATCAAAGTCGGCACTCTAGCCACACCAGGAATCAACTCTTTATCAAATTGGTGACCGTGTGGTGCTGATACTGCAATAATCATATTCCGTAAGACTGGCCGTTGATACACTGGAATTAGTTAGTCTTATCATGAGTTGCCAGCTCAGCGTTCGATAGTATTAAGCCATTTTTGCATAAACGATACGGCATTGTGGATGCATAGTTGCGCTCTGTAGATGCCCAGTGAACGCCGTTCATACCCATAAGGAATCAAACGCCAACTCCGGGTTTCAGTGACAGTTAGGGGAAACACGTAAATGGCGTGCGAGCAACTGCACCACAAGGAGCAGCATATGAAGAGTAAACGTGGAAGGAGTGGAAAGAGGCATAAGTCGAATACTCCACATTAACGAAATATGTAATGTGCCCATCCAATAGCATCGTCACACCGTTTGGGGATCAAACCCCATGCCGCAGACCACCGAATCACCGCAGCATCCACATGGCTCCGGCCACGTTTAAAGGGCCTCTTCAGACGTTTGAAAATGTGAGCGGGTGATGGCGGTCATATCATTTAATGCGACAGCAATACATGAATCGGCAGAAAAAGATGGCGATTGATATCCCGACTATCCCGACTATCCAGGCCCATTTATGAAGTTCACTGACCGGTCCGAAGCGGTGAAAGGGGTGACCCCTTGGCACGACGAGATGACCGTGATTAAAATCACAGATCGAGCCAGCTCAAAATGGTTTGATGGTGGGACTGGCGGACTTTTACAACGGTTGAAACAGGACGATACTATTGATCCCGAGATAGTATCCTGCACACAGGAAGGCCGTAACTATCCCATGTCGATCTAAGCAGATTAGACACCCACCAGTGTACGCATAAACAACATGGTTACTTGTCATATGTCCAATGTGCCCAGGAATTTTCTCGCTCCTTCCTCGCCTATTCCGCCCCCATCTGGATCTACAGCCCCAATACAACGTGAAATAGCAATAGTTTGCTTTGGTTCCTTTGCATTTATCCATACGCGGCCGTTCATACCTACCGCCGCTTCTACGAAGAATCGGTTCCCTAGCATGGGTAGCAAGAAGTGTTTTGGATCCAACAAACTAAGATTAGGGAAATTAAAACTCTTGCATAGAAAAAAAAAAAAACAAGGTCTACCGTCGACACATCTTGAGGCTACATCTAACCACGAAACCTCCTTTAAGTTCGCCAAACCCCTCTGACTTACGTGTTTGAGCATCAAAGCATTCGAGTTCAGGTTCCATATCTTTATGAGCTAACGAAACGCGCGCATATACCAAGCTCCCAACCTTGATAGCCATATGAGCGTTTGGTAGAATCATGTAAGAACATAGATACCCACCCTGAGGTTAGGCTTACTTCGTTTCGTTGCACCCTCGAAGGCTAGCGCATCCAAAGTAGCATAGTGTGCAGAACCGATATCGACCCGATAACTTTCACCGAGTCTCTGGACGACCGCACCAACTACTGATTCTTGTGGTGCAGGTACATACTATAAGCTACTATCAATACTCATCTCATAGACGAAAAGAAAACGTACGCGTCTTGAATTACTGTCCACCCACCACTTGCTCTTGTTCGCCGAGTGGTGCAGCTCCCCTGCCTTCGTTGAGATGATATAGGGCCTTTCTTTCTCATTACTTTCGGATGCGTTCGACCTTGGCTTAGTGATTTGGAGGAGTCCCGGGCCTAATTTAAGATTGACACGGTCGGCGGGGATGCGTTCCCCTGGGAGGATGATGGACATTATCAAGACGCCGATATGCAGCTGTGGCTTATCCGTCACTTTTGCAAGTTACTGCCACCATCGCTATTCGCCACTTTCAGGGAACGACATGACCACACCGCTTCTCCAGGATTATCCAGAGCTCTCTCGCTATTCGTAAGACTGCTCCTGTTACATGTATGGTGAGACCGGCTCATTATACGAGGCTGGTAGACGACAAGATATCGAGAATATGCTAGTAGACCCTGTCTACTTTCAAGCTGTGTTTCACTCTCTAGAAAAGGTCAAAGTGATGTATCAGTCACAATCAGAGCTCAGCATGGCAAACGAGGCTATTGCAAGTATGTGTTCGTTCTATACTTGTCCATCGTAGAAAAGTAAGCCTGATAGTGATGATGTGAGGACAAAATCTGGAACTTCAGGATAGTCTCTATAAACTACGTGTAGAGACAAAGGAGGCATTTGACGATTCCAAGAGGTTAGAAGCGCGGTGGAAAGAGCTAGAGAAGGAACAACGAGAAGTATATCAGGTTAGTGATGCGTTGTCGTCCCATGCACGACTGATGCAATGTCCATTCAGAGATTCTCTTCCCAATTCCTTCATTTGCGGCTGCGTCATAGTATAACATCTCAGGATGATAAATCTGAAGCCCTTGCATCCTCATTTATACAACAACTACCTATCACGGCATCCGCGTCTCCCACATCCAGGGCAGGAGCGTCTAATAACGGATTGGAAATTGATGAATTCATAAGGGAGTATAAAGAACTGAGGAAGGTGTATCATAAGCGTGTAATATGGAATGAGAAGTGGACGAAAGGTCAGGTTGAGTGGAGAGACGATTGATAATGTTGGTGGGTCATCAATCATCAATGGGTATTCTGACCTTGTTCATCACGTTAATGAGTTTCATAATAATATACCCTGTTCAAGAGATAAAGACGGCAAAGAGAAGTTCGAGTAACGAAGATTACTGGCTGCTATTAATTCTCGGAGACCCTCGCGCTTCTTACTATGCAAAATGAACAGCAGTTCTGGTCTTGATCCGAAGCGCCGAGTTTGATGTCTTCGTTGGATCAACTCCCCTTCAACAGGCTCCTTGATACGATAAACTTGTGATCCATCCTTCTCAGAATACCACTTAATGGGCTCGACAATCCTGAGCAACCGCAGTGCGAGGTAGACGTGTGATTCCAACTCATATTTTTCGAAGCGAAATATTCCACTACCTATCAAGCGTGTTCAGGATGAGGAACGGAGTAACGACGTGAGTCATTGCACGCACCACGGTCCTCGTTAGCACGACCATGAGTTATACAAAACATATAATAGAGCCCAGTCTTCAGCAGGGTATTGTCTCGTCCGACGACCCACAATTGAGACGATGTAGCATTGAATCGCATATGAAAGGGTTGTTCGAGGTAATATATGAATGGCTGAGAGAGCGAAGCCCTTTGCCGATCGCTTTTGAATTGATCCCACAACGAGCTGGATTTCTTGAGCAATGTTGGTGAGGTAAGGCCTTCCCGCAGTAGTTTTTCACGGAGGGGGGCTCTGTCCTCTACGCCAGCGATGACGGGTAGTGGTATTTGCCATGGTAAGCCTGTTTTCGTGTTGGGTAAGTCGATGCCTTTCTCAAAGTCGGATTTGCTTTTCGCGAGGCGGAATCTTATACTTCCCGCTAGTTGAGGAAGATGCGACGGAGGTGTGTAGTAGTATAGGAAGCCTTTCGAATCTGGTGGGAAGGAGCCTTCCCCATCGTAACGCAATTCAAGTACATTGTCAGGCTTGAATACCCTGTCTGATGCGGACGGTTCATTTACTGCATGGCGCACATCCAGTGTTAATTGGATACGTGGACGTCGAAGGCTTGAAATGTCAATGAAATCTTGAGGTTGGAGTTTATTTGGGTCAAGGGTGGACAAGGGACTGGGAATTGTCTGCCCCAGCCTCCGCGGCCGTGGCGCGGTAAAATGCTATCCAAGACAAGCCGTCAGATACTGCGCCGTTACTACCAAGTGTGTAGTCGTAAATGTACCGGCTCCGAGTTCAATTCCGTTTGCAAACTAGTAACGTTCCCTCTTCGGAAAACTCGGAATGGATTCTGCCTCCGGAATAGGACTCTCGAAGCGCAGCGTTGGCACCGAAGGTAAAGAGTGGAGGCTTTGGAGAAGTGTGACATACATGCGTTGTTGCTTTACCTTGGTGCACGCGACGATTATCGACCACTCTTCGCGCGTCATGATATATGCAAGGGGCCACTATTCATTGAGGTGCGAGGCGGCATCGTATCTGCAAGTCGAAACTTTTATAACATGACTATAGAACTGCTAGTCTTACATGTAATCGTAAAGTAGCAACCCAGAGAGTGACAGCTTTTACATTTCGGATCAACGCCACGGCAGACCGCCGCTAACTAGCATGTCGCCATCGGAAATCGAAGCCTACAGAGAAAAGCGCACTGCGCTTATAAACGAGGATCGCTCGCTCCGGCGGGATAACGTTTGGAAGAGCCAACGTTCCTCTGCTGAGATCAAAGCCGATGAACTTGTACGGAATCTTCGTGTATACGAGGCTTCGACGATATGGAAGGAGGAGTCCGAGTCCATTCCACACCCCTTCCCCGGGATGGAATTTTTGACTGGTGCGAGCACTAACAATCTTCCGCGCTTCCGCTGATCTGTGCTGATCGCTTGTAGGAAGGAGTATCATCATCAGGACTAGAATATACCAAATTTTGTCAAAGGTAGTCCCTACGCACTCTGTACCATCCTAGAAGTAACTGTATGCGGTGGCCAGATGCCAAAGGGCGCCCTACTCCACGCTCACCTCGACGCGACAGTAGATCCAGAAATAGTCCTTAAACTTGCTCTCAAACACTCTGCTATGCATATATGCGTCCCAGATGTTGTCACAACCCAAAACGTCCGATCTGTCTGCCCAACCTTCAAAGCGCTACCCGAATCCGAGTATGCAGACGGCCCTGGATTAACAGACCAGTCCTACAACCCTAACACATTCGTCACGATCCAGAAAGCTAGGGCCACCTTTGATGTGAGCCTAGGTGGACCAGACGGGTTCGACAAGTGGGTTTGCTCGACATTAACAATTAATCCAACGGAAGCCTATGGCACACATAATACTATAGAAAAGGTGCTTCTTATAGTAGCCATCGTTATCATCTCTACTAACATGTCGGTAGATCTGGAAAAAATTCCAGAGCACTTTTATTGTGTCGGGTGTGCGTAGCCCCTGCTATCCACTCACGTTATTCATCCGCTCGGCTCAAAAATCGTAGGGTATGATTCGCTTCGTTCCCATTTTTACGGAATATATCAGGGAGTTTTTCAAGTCTTCCATAAAGGATGGGATATCCTACGTCGAGCCAAGATTGAATTTTATGCAAAAGTAGGTACCAGTCATAGAGAACTGCATTGAAGTAAGCTTATGCGGTCAGATACATGGTCGGTGCAGATGGCCAACAAAACGTTCCTCATCGGGAATGGTTGCTAATATTTGAGCGCGTCTTGAAAGAAATTAAAGCGGAACTGAAGCGACAAGGTCGAGAAGGTGACTTTGTTGGCGCAAAGGTTATTCCAATCTATCGTATCTCGGTAAGACATTACTCACAAATACGATAGATAATTTATTCCACTTTGCGGCACTTCACTGCGGAGGAAATGGAATGGTACACTGAGGATTGCATCGCCCTCAAGAAAGAATTCCCTCACCTTATTGCAGGTAGCTTTTTCCAATTCATTCCTTATCGTTGACATATGTGCCCTCAGGTTTTGACCTAGTTGGAGACGAGAATGTCCTTAAACCTCTGATTGACTATCTTGAGCCATTGCAGCGGTTCCGCCGTAGACAACAAGAGGAAGGCGTTGATATTCCCTTTCTTTTCCATGCGGGTGAGACTCTCGGAGATGGAACAACAGCAGATATGAACCTTTATGACGCTATACTCCTTGGGACGAAGCGCATAGGGCATGGGTAAGCATGAATGTCTCCGGTTAGTCCCCAGCTGATGAAGCAATTAGATACTCCATCGTGAAACATCCGAAGATAATTGAAATATGTAGAGAGAAGGGAATAGCTCTCGAAGTCTGCCCGATTTCGTGAGCATTCCTCATCCCTTTACCCGCCCAAATGCCTGATGAATGCACTTCTAGGAACGAGATTCTGGTATTAATTCCTTCGACTTGAGTTGTATAGCGCTGACAAGGTCAAAAGCGCTTAACTTCATCGATGCCTATGCATCCCTTGCCAATTATGCTGAATAATGGAGTTCCGGTCGCTCTGTGCTCTGATGATCCTGGCACTTTTGGGCACATGGGCCTCACGTTTGATTACTATCAGGTGCGTAACTCTTCCTTTGGAGCCACAAGTATATGACAATTGGTCCAGGTACTGGTTTCCAGTGAAATCACAGGATTAACTACGCTCGCTGCACTGGCCCGCGATAGTATAGAGGTGAATATCCTGTTACATAAATGATAACGTGATTAAAATATACTTGATGTCAGTTTTCTATGATGGATGAGGACGAGAAGAGGCATGCGTTGGCAAATTGGGAGAAGCGTTGGAAAGAATTTATCGATGATATCCCTGCACTGGTGTCGGAATCGTAATATATCAAGCATCTGCAACTTGCAGTATAAAATGAATTACAAAGCACCACAATGCTCCGACCACTATATCTAATTCGACTCGCCGTTCTGCAGATTCAGAGGCATTGAAGGTTTGACCGCTGCCCCCTCTATGAAGATAACAGGACCCTTGGGCATCTCTTTGAGAACCTGTTGAGCATCTTGGTCTAAATCGGGCTCATCTTCGTAATGCCAGTCTAATTCTCCGCCGTAAACTTTCGGAAGGTCTTTAGGATGTATGATTTCCTGCAGCTTTGGTCCTGGATCTTTCCCGAGTACGAATATCTTGTTTCTCGTTTTCTCGTCAAACCAGACCTGTTGTCCTAGGATGAAGATAGCAACACAGTCACTTGTGCGGATTACTCACCTTGATCCATCCCCAGACTGTGGGAAAGAACGAAGGGGAATTCACCACCGCGACGGTGTGTAAAGTCTCGGGGTAATTTAGCCCAGCGAGCTCAGAGGCTTCCTGGAGGTGGTTCCTGAGTCTCCAGAGGGAAGTCAGGGAGACATCTTGAAGGTCTATTATGGTTGTTGTGGAGGAGACTGGAGTGGGCGAGGATGGGTGAGGTAGATGGGAACAGAGGGGGAAGGAAAAGCGGGTCATTAGTTCGTATAGAGCGATGCTGGTTAAAACGGGATATGAGAAGGGATAAAGGGATAAAGAGTGTCGTACATCCGTTGAAGTCTCCGTTCTGGTGGTACGGCTTCTATTTCGTGCTGGATGGGTACGATAGATTGGATGCGATAGACATACAACGGTAGTCCGTTCTACCGCCCATATAACCCTCAGCTTAGATCGATCGCAAGCAACGGCGCACCTTATCCCGACGCCCAGTCCATCTTGGATAAAACCTCTTCGCAAACTCGAATTCCTCCAAGTCAAACGTGGTATACAGCCGTCCGACGTCATGCTTCTCTCGCCATGCCTCGGCGCTCGCAAATTGTTTCTGAGCGAGTACAAGTTGAAAACTGCGTGCGCGGAGAAATCGGCTACGGAAATGCAGTTAGATCTCTCTCTCTCCCCAAGTATGTGTGGACGTACAGCAATGTAGTATCATCATGGGAGGCAGGCGTGGTATCCGTCGCTGGTGTATAGAGTTTTGCGGAGGTTAGAGCATCTTTGAATCTGGAAAATACACCCTCTTGGTCCTTAGTTAGGTGCCCTGCAAAGATATCGACGAGATCAGGCGGTGCAGTGGAAGTACTGCTTCGCGGGGACGGGCTTGGGACGGGCTTATCCGAATCAGCCTTAGCGTCGGACATGGGCTGGACTCGGAGAGGAACGTCGGGACCGAGAGCTAATTTGAGATCAAGTCACTGCTGGCGAAGTTTAAAATCTCGGGAATTTATCCTTTAGCGACAATCTCGTGAAAAAGCGGCACCCTGGAATCGACCATACAAGGCCGTACCTATGATATGATGTACTACTCCTGCATGTGCTCGTCCCAGCGGTTGAACACGGTTTTAGTTGCATGTACGCAGTTGTGGGGGGAAAAGAGGGAAATGCAGTCCACAATCGTCGACGAAGGGACACAAACATGGGCTAACTTAAAGGACTCACTTGGATAACTCGGTGTATGTAGAGGTCGCTCTCATGGACCTTGTATGGCAAGATTTTGGGCGTTGGCGCCCGAACACGCTCAAATAGTGTGAGATCTAGACTTGCAGTCTTGCACTATGTCGCATCCAGCATCTCCAACATCATTCGAGGCTCTGAACAAGTTCGCCTTTGAACGTGTTATCAACGAAGATCCCATCACTCACAGTCTAGTCCTTCTCGGCACGCTCCCTGGGCCAGAGCCAAACTCAAACCCCACCTCATCGCGAGTACAGGCCATCATCCGGATCGAAAAGACCGCACTGGATGTCAGCACTGCGCCTTTACTCTTTGCCTCGGACTCCGGTCTGATTCAACGTGCTCACCTCGGGGAAAGCACCGATATTGTACCTAAGCGCTGATTCCCCTATACAGACAATCTCTCATTATACGTCCTCTGGCAGTATACTTGGTTCTTTGGGTGGCTTAGGGAGAATAGAGAAAGGGATCTCAAGATTAATGTGGTTTGTCCCGCAACGGAGGTTCATGTCCGTAAAGTACGTTGCCTCGTCTATTAGTGATACATAATCTGATAAGCCCATCCAGTATTCGAGGCAAGAGCAAATTATGGTGCGGGAGACGCCCGAGCTGTACGAACGAATCATAAAACCGTACATCGCTGCCTTTCCTCCGTCCCGAGCACAATGGTAGTCTCTCCTTCGCTACCAGAGATAAAACAGTTTTAATTCCAATGATAGGGTAGAAAACATCCTCAATGGTCTATCCGAGCAGAATAAAGTCCTGTTCTCCTCATCCGACTTTATGATCCTACCCGATATGAAATGGGACTTGACCACACTCTCCTCCCTATATCTCCTCGCACTTGTACAGGATCGGACGATCAAAAGTCTCCGTGACCTCCGAAATCGACACGTTCCTTTGCTTCGAGCCATACGCGATGAGGCGGCGCGCGTCGTTTCAAACAATTACGGTTTGGAAAGCGGTTCGCTAAGGATGTATATTCATTACCAACCCAGTTATTGTGAGTTCTTTCATTGATGCGTCGTTTTGACTCATCTGGCTTTAAGATCACTTCCATGTCCACATTGTTAATGTGAATTATGTTGGGTTGATGGGCATGGCCGTTGGTCAAGCTCATTTATTGGATGATGTGATATCATTGGCCAGTCCCCATTATGTTGACTAGACATACATATTCGCTGATGTGTATAACCATATAGCTCGAGTTGGAACCCCTCGAAGGCCAAGGGATCTTTGGCCGCATGACATTGACATACGGATTAGGTGATCAACATGGACTTTATGGACCCCTGTTGAATCACGCTTTCACTCGCACGCATTAGTGTAGAAAAGGTAGTGATTGCATCCTCGTATTGTCACTGAGACGCTATCGCTAGGTGATGACCTGGGGTAATTAATTTGATCATGGCAGACTGCTACTTAGCAGTCCGCCAATAAGCACCTTTAAGGATATCCAAAAACTTTGGACAACCTAATAGGTGTGAGTGGTAACAACGACAAATAACACTCTGCCATCGTCGCCTCTTATCTTGGTAGGGAGCTCTGTTAGAGCATTGCATATTGGTGTTTCAAAGAGTACTCACCGGCAGTCATGCATCAACTTTTCAGTTGAGATGACCCCATAATATCACACCGAACACAGTACTGCCCGAGAGATGTATAAGACAACTACAAGCATAACAGAGGGAACGTCACTTACCTCCACTGTAGGGAACCCCGTACTCCGCTAGCCATGTGGACCGCATGATTGACTTACTATTGATGTGAACGATGATACGATGAGCAAGAACAAGAACAACGCACAGCACTAGCGGTGTATTCTGTCCCCTGCAGCTAAAGCTACCAGGACGATGGGGGGGAGCAATCCGAGGAGCAAAAGGCCGCAGGAGCAACTATATACATATCTTTGGGCTTCAGGGCAGGTCTGGCGTCTAAAAATAAACACGGTCTCCCTTCTACGAAACAATCCTACGTTGGACGTTGCATCCAGCAGCGTGCTGTTGAGAAGCACAACCGAAGGACGTGAGTATTTGAGAAATGAGTCTGCCCGAAGCGTATGTCACGCATAAGACCACAAGATAAGTATCTGTTATGACAGTCATTCCAGAGCACTCTCGTCGAATCAAAAATTGAATTTTGTGGAGAGGTGGGTACCAGTCGTAGACAACCGTAATCAGATACATGGTTGACGCGGATAGCTGGCAAAGTGTTCCTCGCATGGGGAACGGTTACTGGTCTTTGAACGCCGTCTTGAATTTTAGCGAGCCTGAACGATCTATCTGAACAGAACAAAGTCTCATCTTCACGACCCCTACCTGTTATAGAGCGGGGATTGCACCGAGAAATATCCGCTTAGCGCTTAGATCAGTCACGCGCAAACACATGTGGGGAAGGGTATGATTACATCCTACTATTGTCAGCTGGACGCTATCACGGGGATGGCCTGGGGTAATTAATTTGAAACATCAAATCATGCCGAACTACTTTGCAGTAGTCCGTCACGATTTCTCAACCCATAAGCTATATATCCAAGTGTTTTGGCTAGCTTATAGGTATACAGCGGAGCAACAGCAGACCACTCTGCCATCACCTGCTATCTAAGTAGGGACCTCACTGAGTTGACTGTGATGTAGACGTCTCCAACAATACTCACCGAGAGCCATAAGTCGACTTCATCAGTAGAGATACGACTCCGTAATTGCACACCGATCAACACACTACTGCTGATTATGAGTGGTAAGAAGGGGGACGGGGAGGGATTACATACTCACTAACGCGCCGTAGTATCTCACGCTAACCGATGTGGGGGTATGAGCCAAGGTTCCAAAGGAACAGACCACTGACTATATAGCCATGGACATTAGGGCAGGTCTGGAGTCCAAAAATAAGCATGGGTCAGCTGGCTGCTGCGTGTGCAGTCAGCAGGCCACGATAACGCATCGTAGGTTCATATATGCGGCCTGCAGACGAGCGGCGATACGTCGTAGCAGCTGTCAAACAAACAAAACACTATATCTTGCCGCTACTTTTAACTTGCTCCCGAAAGTAAATGTCCGCAGCCATGCAGGAGACCCCATGTCTGCGCTATCCAGAAAGCCTTGGGATGCACAGAGAGGTAACCGTGGATGCAGCCATTACCATGCTCACAAGAGGTGCCCAAATGGCTCAGACCGTCCCGTTTACATGGACCTATGTCGACAAACCCGCAGGTCGCGTATTTTCACCTTGACATTATCTTGTGCTTATCCCTCGACAGAGGGTTCACTCGTGTTACTGTACATACCCGCCCAAAATCCTTTCCCGAACGATGGCATACGTTACCTCGATCAAGAGGCAAAATTCTCAATACCCGTCGGCCCGCAAAATTCGCGCGTAGGCGACTTTGTCTTTCAGCTGTGGAATACCTAACGCAAATCTAGGAACTCGAAATACATGAAATCAAGTGCGGCTTTGTCCCGGGAAACCCGCAAGAAAGTATGGCTTCCCGAGTACGAAGACGGTACCGCTTCATCAAAGGCGGACCGTCACAGCTCATACTAGTACACTACACCCGAGGACCTTCAATGCGTGAGTTAGTACCAAGACGACTCTCCGTCGGCCGAAACTAACAAGTTCACGCAACTTAGACATTCCTCCTCAGGTGGCAAACCAGCCCATACGGTCATACCCCCTTCCGATGATCAACCAACCGCCTGTATTCGTCCTGGGCGAAAGAACGGGTCAAAAAGTGTTTCAACCTGGAACGGCTGCTATGCACGGTGCTCCAGGACCCGCCCCGACCCCTTCTATCCCCCCGGGCATGATGCCTTTCAACGCTCAAGCGATGGTCGCGCAGCAGAATGCGAATATGGAGATGTTGGAACGTAGGAGGGAAAGGGAACGTGCACGTGAGGCAGCAGCAAACGTGAGTGTACCTATCCGTTGAAAGGAACTTTTTATCTGAATGACATGTCAGCGTCCGCGGGTAGAAGAGGATGACTCGGCAGGTGGTAACCCTTGGGTTGTTGCCTTTGTCCGAAAGAGCTCATTATTTTAACTTTATAGACGAAACTGACCAGATATCAACGAAAACACTAGCTATGACGCGGTACAGACGCAACCACGACCTAATGAATGAAGTCTTCATGCACGCTGCACTCGGTCCGTCTTATTCCATTCCAACTGCCCCCCCCCCCCTTTCACCATCCCCGTCTAACACCCCCCACCCGTACACAGGTGACAAAAATGCACCAGGACCCCGCACCCCATATTCCGTCTTTGATCAGTCCGACCTAGAATCTAAAATGGTATGTCTTTTTTTAATTTAGTCAACTCTAATTCATGATGATGTGTTCCAAGTCAAAACTGCAATCCGAAATTGCAGTGCTGCAAGAGCGAGCTGCAAAAGGGGATGTGGTCAGATCGCGGGCTAACGTGGAACTGCCGAACAGTAACACCAGCTTTTCGTTTGTAAACTCCACCGAGGCGGTGACTACTTCATGACATGCGTGTGTACGCGCAAGAGACATTTCGTTGTTCATTGTCGATACCTGTACTAAAGTATACAGAAGAACTGTGCACAATAAGACTGTTCTTATTGTTGTATGGATAAACAACGCAGTGTAGAGCAGGCAACGCAAATAAATAGTACTATTACATCAGCATAAAGGATATAAACGTCGCGTGTCGAATGTATTTTGTGTGTGAGATATGACATGTGTGAGACCCATTGAAGCACAGGATGAGTGGAGAGATAAGCGAGGGAAATTTTCATTAGGCTGTAGGCTATCATGAAGGGTCAGCTAGTCGCTTGGAAAAAAAAAGGATCAACAGTTGACCGTACCGCAGATCGCTACATTTGAACGACGGCGGGGATCAGTGACCGATAGCAGCGATAAGGGGACGTAATATGAAACAGGGAAAGATGGCAAAAAAGAGCGGAGGGCTGATAAGGGAAAAGGGACACCGCGATCACCGTATCATTGGTTCCACATGTATCGCTTGCCGATGCCGCGGCGACATATAAAACTCTCGTTCGAACCGACCATGACCCACGCTCTTGCTTCGGGGTACTTGCGAAAGTGTCTTCTGCAACAACGCAGTCGGCGTTAAGGCTGTCGATGGCGTCAGAAATCTCTCTTCACCACTGCTCGCTGTCACAATGGATGCGAGTGGTTTTCGCCCGCGATTCTCTGGTACTGCCCATGAAGGCAACAACGCAGTATGTGCAGAAGTTGGTGGGGAACTCTCTGCCCGCTTTCCTCTGTTGGCATCACTCTGACGTCTTATCGATGTAGACCCAGGAGATACGTTATCTTCACCGTCACTTATTCTCCAGCCAACCGAACTAGCACGAGCCTCCTGGTGGTGAGGGTATGAGGAATCTCGCTGCGGTCCTAAAAACATGTATGATTGTCGTCCGTCCGCCGACACGTCACGGCTGTAATCATTATCCTCCAAATTGGCAGCTTGCCAGTCCTTGACGCGCCCCTCCAAGACTTCTGTCTCGGGAATGGGCACATCATCTGGCATGAAATGGGGGTGATGCAACAGGTCGCGGCTGCGACTTCGTCTGTGCAGATGTGTTTCAGGTTTACTCTTTTCCGCCATATTCCCAGGTTCCATTGAACCGCGGTATCGCGTGCCCGCATCTACGGGTGTGGAAGGGACCACACTTGGACTTGGCGATCGGGAGAGGATAAGGGCATTCGGTTTAGTTCGTCTGCGGCCTCGCTCAGGCGGAGATGTGGGTGAGACAATAAACCTTGATTCATAGAGAGGAGAGTAACAGGACGACCCCGAAAGTGTGCCACTGCTCAGTGTTGCGGATTCTAAGCCTCTGAGTGATGGGGATGGAGCGCGCGAATGTCGTCTTCGACTCTTACTCGTTGATGAAGATCGATCCGTCAGTGCGGGGGCTCGTGATAACGAGCGTTTGAAGCGCGAGTTAGAACGTCGCGAAGCTGCCTCCTGATGAGGCCTAGAAGACTCTTCGACAGACGGACTATCCGGATCAAAAGGCTCTGTAGCTGGATAAGAACGAGCCTGCGAGCAGGATCTCGACGTCCGCACAGACTGCAAAAGTGCAGCTTCGTCACCCTCTGTTTCCTCTTCTGCCAAATCATCACCCTCTGATCCCCATCCAACACCCCAGGCTACTTCATCCACCATGGTAATGGTCCATCTCTCTTCAGCCTTTCTATCCAAACAACCTCCCAACACTCGCTGAGCACCCCGACCAATATCTGATGGCAGTTCGTAGACAGCTATGTGCACATCTGTTGAATATTTGAACAAGTGATATGGAAACAAGTACGTACCATTAATGATCTTCAACTGCAGTCGAGGCTCAAAGGAATCTGAAAAGGGTAATCGACCTGTCAAAAGGGCATACAACATCACGCCAAGAGCCCAGATATCTTGACTTGGATCTGGCGCTAGTGGCGTTAAGCGTGGCGATAGTAACTCGGGGGCTGCATACGGTAAAGAGCCAGGGTTGAACACCTTGGGGTGGGATGATGACGTAGAATTGCGATGCCGAATGCTGCCGTGGCGAGTCACATTCGGCACTGCGAGGCGTTTCGATATTGGCAATGCCATAGAGGCAGCGCGGTGAACGCCTCCATTTGACGTTGGAGGAACCTGCTCTTCGTCGTCGTCGTCTTCCTCGATTTCACCTATTCTGCAAGACATACCAAAGTCTCCTATTCTGCACACACCCATTTCATCGACAAGCACGTTCTCCAGCTTCATGTCTCTGTGGACATAGCCTGCACATTCGTGTATATATCGCAGACCGCGCACCACCTGCCTAAACATCATTCCGGCATCATCGTGTGGTAACGCAGGACGTCCATCCCTCTTGAGTATATCGAACAAAGATCCGGCGGGACAATACAAAGTTATGAAATAATCCGCGTAGGAAGTATGAACGGCGGAAAACAGAGGTAAGGTGTGTTCGTGACTGAGGGAGGACCACACCACAGTTTCGTGGCTCAGTCGATGTTTTGCTTGGGATGGATTGGGCTGTTTGGCAATGTCTGAAGAGCGGACGATCTTTACGGCGACAATTCCACCCGAAGCCGAATAAGCTCGTCGAATGGTCGAGAACCCACCGTAGCCGATGACCGAATCCAGTGTATAGCCTGCGACATTTTGTCCCTTGTCGTCGGGCAATGGAGCATAAGACGGGGGTGGACTACGGAATGCGGACAAGAATTGTGCAGCAGGAGAAGAGGCGAGTGCGACGGGTTGCGAGGTAGAGATGGGGATGGTGAACCTGTTGTTCTGGGGAATAGTAGTAGAAGTCGAAGCGGAATCCATCTGGACTTCAACGCAAGGTTTCAGTTCAGCAGAGAGCTGTTGATCTTTATCAACAAGGGTATCGAAGAAAGATGGTCCGTTTACGGTGCGCAGGGTGCTTGACGGCGATCTCTTTGGCTGTTCAGAAGAGGATGGAAAGGGGTGTAGGCGAGCATGGGTGGAGGAAGAGAAGCGGTTATGACGGTCTGTGGATAGTAGTATATCTGCAGTTAACATAGACGAATATGTGTGGGTGATGGTCGGAAACAAAGAAAAGAGGGGGAGGCGTTCGCTAAACAGGAGAGTTTTCGCGTTACGAGCCGGATCAACGGCGACCCGAATTCAATTTCCGACAGCCGCACTAAATACGCGCAAACACACGTTTGTCGGTCATAAGACTTCATCTGGCCACGCATTTGCGTGTCGTTCTTGCTTGCTATGTATACGCCGTCGGTGGCTTGTTGCTTTGCTGCTCGATCGGGGGACGGGCCCGACGACGGAGAGCTTTGCCGGATGTCGTAAGAGAGTATTTACTGCACTGCCGTTACATCCTTCTTGTCTTCTGATTCACGCGTAATCTTTCTACCTCGGTTACTTACCAGATACCAGGATCCACCCTGGCTATGAACAGTGCAGCCCTCAAACATAAACCACTGTCCATTAGCCCATAAGGAATACAATAAATACACAAGATTATAGCTTAACTATAGGTCTGATGTTTTCCCAAGCTTGACCCTTTTAAGATATAGGGGGGTCAATGAAAGAATAACCGGATCATTTAGTCGTCAATCTCAAACGCGAGCGTAAGACGGTGCACGCAAAGTCGCGCTACGGCCTCCCCATCGATGGGTATCCGAGTCCCTTGGAAGCCTTCTGGATAGGCAGGTGTCGGCAGCCCCGGACTGGTAAAGTACCTACAAGGCACCAAGTCAGCACCCCACACTCAAAGTCACACAGCTTGCAACACCTACTCTGATCCCCAGAATCCATAATGTACCATCCCAACAGCTCTCGTCGTATACTCGTAATCGTGCGCAAACCCTCCAGGGTAGAAAAACTCCATGACAGTTGAACGCCGTGTAGGTTTCATCCAAATTAGTGACGTGAGACCATTTCCATGTACACCCATCATAATCTGTACACAAAACCAGGAATAGGTCACGACAAGCTTAAAAGAGACGCATACACTCACCGTGGTCCGCGCAGCCAACCTAATCTGTTCCACTCTACTCATCTTCTCCGCCTCAATCACATTTACCTCCCACCCATACTTATCCCTCAGCTTGTACAGCTCCTTCACAAGTTTTTCATGGTCCTCGGGAATCAACATTCTTCTGCCCCAGGTCTGCCTTGAAATGTACGTGATAACCGGCCTGCCCCCCGTCCCGCGTCCCACGCTCGTGTCCAGCCCAGTGAACTGGACAACATTATCCCTGATCGCCGCCCACCAACCCACAGCACCGGGCAGCCCAAACGATGCTGCTGCCGTACGCTGATACCGCGCATAGTTGTACGACAGCATCGCTGCGCTGCGGTCAGCTACAACCACCCGGTCAAACACCCACGCCGTGTCCATCTCCGCTCGATCCCGCCAGTCGTCGATAAATTCAATTGTGACGCCAGGAAAAGAACTGCGGACGACCCACTCGTTCATGGAGGCGTAATCTCGCCAGTGGAAGTTATCCAACCGGTTGAAGAGGATACGTCGCGCAGGCGTGAGGGATGACTCCCCGCCCGGTGTGATGTTGGTGTCCAGCGAAGAGTAGGTACGCCAGAGACCGAACCAGAGTTCGGCAGACCAGTGGTAATAGTGCGTTATACTGCGGGGAATGCGTCCTTGGTATTAGAAAAACGTGGGATACGCCAAAAGAGACATACAATTGAGGTGGGTCATTGACAAAAAACTGCAATTTCAGAGAGAGATCAAACGATGAGTGTTCCAAAGCCTAAGGTACCACCACTCACCGTAACACCGTCTATAATCTGTGCACCCGTCCCAAACAGCTTCTTGGCCTTTTTCGTACTTATCATCCTAATTTCCTCATCTCCAGGCAATCGTGCCGCCTCCTTTTCAGGTCCATTCTCTATAAAATGGCCTTTCGAGTAGATAAATTGTAGGTCGGGCACTTGGCTAGGTTCGTCCGAGACAATATACACGACTCCCTTGTAAACGTACAGTCTATCGAATACTGTCCAGCCTGCCAGACAGACAGATCCCGCGAAAAAAAAATGAGGTTGATTATCATCACCGAGACAGGGCAACGTACCGGGGACATGGGCG
This sequence comes from Amanita polypyramis BW_CC, assembly GCA_001691755.2. Taxonomy (NCBI): domain Eukaryota; kingdom Fungi; phylum Basidiomycota; class Agaricomycetes; order Agaricales; family Amanitaceae; genus Amanita; species Amanita polypyramis. Next base: position 405,566 of record JNHY02000001.1, on the reverse strand, counting down.
ACAATTTTAGTATCATACGGTCTAGACGCGCCCCATGTCAATCTAGTCCTCAAACTCTGAGGGTTTTCGCGCTCGAGAGACGCCGTAAGGAGGGTGGCGTTATCGACAGTAGTGGAATGTTCAATATGGACATGGGACTGGACAGGGTTTGAAACATGTCGCGAGTGTTCGAAAAGGGAGAGAAGGATAAGGAGAAGAACGACGAGGAGGACCTCGCGGGGGGTCGGGACCGACGAGCCGGTCATCGTGAACTAAAGAAAAGGAGTGTGGCGGCACAGAGAAATGCGCCGTGCAGTGCAAGTACGAGAAACAAATGTATAAAGTGCTACGCCACCCCAATCAGCCCCGTCCAGTCATACCTATCGTACATCCCCCTAAACTTCCCAACTCGCTCCTTGTTATATCTGAAATCTATCCGCCGCGGTCTCCGCCATCGTCGGGGCTCCAGTTCCATCAAATTCCCAACTATTTCTCCCGCAAACCATATCGGGAACTCCCCGCCCCCTTTTTCGCCCTCGTCCATCCCCTCCTCCCCGTCCTCCAGCACTGTGTCAGACATCCCCTCAATCACATGGCCGTACCCCTTCTCGCCCTTATAGTCAAACTGTACCATAAAGTAAGGCAAGTTGGGCACCATCGAGCGACGGAACCCTCCTGGACGTGCGCTAAAGTCAATCAACTTTTTATGTTGAGACCATTCCGCTTCTGAAGTAAGGATAGATTCCTTGAAGTACCCAGGTATCACATCGTATTGCTCCCATGGGAGAGGCACACATTCAATAAAAGTGTGTGCTTGTCGTTTGAACGAGACAACTGTTTCGTAAAAGATAACACCCTTGTCTTGTTCGTTGAACACCCGCATAAGACTTTTCATGAAATTCTGAGCAGAACGTTAGTTAAACCCGGGTGATTTGGCCATGAGCGTACCCGAACTTCATCCCAAACATCGTCGTCTCCCTCCAGCATCGCCAGGTGGTGCTGTATAGGCACGATCAAGCAATGACCTTCCACCAGTTCATCGTTCGTAGTACAAGACAAATAAACCCGTGTCCCCATCGCAACGACAGGTGCCTTGGGTGGTGAGTCATTCTCGCCGTAGCAAAACGGACACGTCGCGAGGGCCTTCTGCGTCCGTTTGTAATCTAAATCAAGTGCATGAGTGAAACGGAATCCAATGGCAGTGATGGCTCTGACCGTGGATCGCAAACTGACGCTTCATCGCGTCAGACCGCATCTTGGCACGGGCAAGTTTTTCAGCGTTATCCTCAATGTAATCCAAGTCATTCTGTCATTCAAACATGAGTACTCGTGCGTGCGGGAAGGAAAACAGGATGCACTTCAAATTTGCCATCAGTCATTACTGCCCTTGCAAACTGGGCATCAAGGTTTTTTTGGTCTGCCATACCCGCTCCAAATCTCTCCTGGCGAAGCATCTCCCCCAGCGTCAACTGGTCATCGTCCGGATTGATCCTGATCACCTCTCCCGTCTTGCGGTCATGAGTCTCGTAATACTGCAATAAATGTTAGGAAACAGCCACTTGAACCACAGACAAATGCACCTTTTCCTTCTTTTTCCTATTCCCAGGTAGTAGCTTTTCATCATCGCCACCAGCGCCCAATCCCACATCATACAACTGCCCGCGGGCGTCCAACGTAGGCAACAACTCAACCTTTGTCCGAACGCCACTCTTCCCATCCGCTCCGCCGTGTGCCTTTGCCAACTCTTCTTCATACTCCTTTTCCAACTTTTCAGCGTCGGGTCCATTCATCAACTTGGCACGCAAAACCTTGGCTTGCAGGCGGTTCAGGGATGAAGGTGACAGTGCGCGGGGTGAGGAAGGCATAGAGGGCGCTAGAACTGAAGGAACCGGTGTACGAGCTTGCGCGGGAGTCTGTTGTTGAGCCAAAGGTGAACTCGCTCGACCACCAGGACCACGCAGAGCATCCACACGCCTATGTGAAGGCCCAGCAGCTGGAGAAGGCGTACTTTCCCCCGTCTGCCTCCCACTCCCACCAGGCCGACGGAAGGATGAGCTTCGGCTAGACGTTCCACTCGCCGCCAGATCGCTGAACATGATCCCCTTCTCTCCACCCTTACCTACGCCACTCCTCCCTCCGTCCCTGTCTCTCTCGCGTTGTGATGGCGACTGTGGCCCCCGTTTCGCTGTACCTCGTTCATCGAGAATCCGGCGCTCCATTTTGGCTTCTTCAAACGCCTGAAGAGAGCCAAACCGTTCAATACCAACGTCTTCGACAGACCGCCCTTCTTCTTTCGCCGATTCATATGCGCGTCGTAGACGCATCATGCGCCAAGACGAACCGGGTCCACCGGGTGTAGTAGACATCGGTTTGGATGCGGACTCGGCTGCAGAGGTATCTCCGGATATAATGTCCTTGTTCAGTTCCTTTGAGCTTATTACACGCTAGTTCGATGAGCAAAAACGTAGCATACTAGATGTAGCAATAGAACGCACCTTATCCGGGTCAGGTCTATCCGGCTGAGCAGGCCTCCTTTTGCGCTCAGTCCCCAAAGAGGAGAAAAAGTCCACTCCGCCCGACGTAGTCCGTACATCTACAGCGGGATCTCCGTACCCCTCAGTCATGGGGTCATCGTTCTGAGCTAGCCTAGGTAAACTGTTCTTGTGCCGGAGATCCTCATCCTTGGAAAGTTCCAACATCCACTCGTCCCGCTTGAGCTCCGACCCATCAGTCAATGAAGACCCCTTCGCAGCAGACGCTTTCAACTTGAGACTCTCCGCGGTTGGAATGTCAGTTCCGACGAGATGTTCACCGTCCATGCCTATATCCTTTTCTACCCAGATATCGTCATCCTTGGGGTCATCGTCGACAATGGTAAGGTTGTCGTCCTTGTACTCGTCCTTCTTCCTGTGTTTATGCCCGTGTTTCCTTTTCTTGTGGTCTTTGTGACGTTCTTTTGAATGTTCACGTTTCTTGGACGAGTGTTTGTCAGAGGGCATGGAGGACGGAAGATGCCGAGCAGTGAGCCGTGGGAATCATTGCGTTTCTTCTTCGAACTTCAGCAATCACAGATCTCGAATCTCGAATCTACAAAATGTCAAGTTTTACGTGCTTTTTGGTCAGCTCTGAGAGCCTAAGCCTAGGAGCCCGCGGCAAGGGAAGCACGAGGAAAAGAGGCCATAACCTCCTCACCATCTCCCAGGAGAAAGGGGAAAAAGGGTATCGTAAGGTATCGTAGTGTGTCGTAAAAAAGGCGAGGGGGAGGTTTAAAAAACGAGAAGAAAGAGAGAAGAAAAATGAGAGAGAAGAAAAACGAAAGAGAAAATAAGAGAGAGAGAGGAAAAGAGGAAAAGAGAAGAGAGAGAGAGACGGAGAGGAAAAGAGGAAAGGAGAAGAGAAACGAGAGAAGAAAAGAGGAAAAGAGGAAAAGAGGAAAAGAGGAAAAGAGGAAAAGAGGAAAAGAGGAAAAGAGGAAAAGAGGAAAAGAGGAAAAGAGGAAAAGAGGAAAGGAGGAAAAGAGGAAAAGAGGAAAAACAGGGAAGGGGACGGAAGTGGGTCAGGAAATCGCGAACGACCAGTCTGGCCAGAACTGATGCTGTTCACGATTATTCCCTGTTCAGACACGAACTGGCCAGGTATCGCGCCTGAACGACCGCAATATGAAGAGAAACGGTATTTGACCCCGGGGATCCACGTCGCGTCGCTCGTCCATGTTCGGGTACCAGGGTTCCTATGACGGACGTCAGCTCCAACAAATGATAATCAGAAGAAACAAGGGTATGGAGGAAATTATACTCGTGCAGCCTTCATATTTTATTCACCCATTGATAAAGCTCTATCCGCTTGCTCTCGGTAAGGTTTAAGCCCGTCGTTGTCGATGCCCGGAAATGCCCTGCCGTCGCCTGCTTCACTTGGTGTCCGGTCGTAATCTAGAAAAATCAGCCGCGCCTACAAAGAAGAATGAGAAGAAATGAAGAAGCCTGTAAATGTTAGCTTTTGCAGCAGAAGGGAAGGGAGTGGAGGAACGGATCTAGAAACATCAACCGTACCATCAAAAGGAGGAAAGGAAAACGAAAAGTACCCCGCCGTCGCCTGCCTGTCTTGACGTTCACCGGCGATCTAGAAAAATTAGTTGTCCACACGGAAGGGAAGAGAAGAGCGAGGAGGCCTGTAAATATCAGTCATGCCCGCGGAAGAGAAGAGAACAGGGGAATGCCTTTAAAAACATCAGCCATGCTAACAAGGAGAAGAAATGAGAGAGAAGAGAGAAAACATATTCCACCGTCGCCCGCCTGTCTTGACGTTCGCCTATGATCTAGAGAAATCAGCCACACACACACAAAAGAAAAAAGAGGCCTGTAAATATCAGTCATGCCCGCGGAAGAGAAGAGAACAGGGGAATGCCTTTAAAAACATCAGCCATGCTAACAAGGAGAAGAAATGAGAGAGAAGAGAGAAAACATATTCCACCGTCGCCCGCCTGTCTTGACGTTCGCCTATGATCTAGAGAAATCAGCCACACACACACAAAAGAAAAAAGAGGCCTGTAAATATCAGTCGCGCCAATGGTGAGGAAAGAGGCAATACCCCGCCGTCGTTGCCTGTTTTGACATTTTCCTGCGATCTAGAAAGTTAGCCCTGCCGACAAGGAGAAGCAAGCAGAATCAAAGATACGAGAAGGTGCGCAGGTGGTCCAACATATTTTATGCGTTTTAACCTTTTTTCTTTTTTTTTTTCGCCCGTCTTTTTTCACTTTTTTTATGGCGTTTTTGAAGTGGGTATACAGGGATGTTTGCCTGGAGTTGACCTCTATCCAGTCTATGGGGGGTATAAAAGGAACAGAATCAAGAAGAAAAGAAAGAGACAAGCGAGATTGTTTTTGTGTTTTTGACTTTTTCGGGTTTTTTTTTGGGCAGGTATATTAGGAATCATCCGCCGTGGAAGACGTCGTCCCGGTGCCGAATAGAAAGAACAGAAAGAATAAAAAGAGCTGCGAGGCCAGAGACCGGAGACCAGAGAGAAGATAGGTGCGCCAGCGCCCTAGAACGTTTGGGTTTTTCTTTTTCTGTTTGTTTTTGGTTATGAGGGTATATGGAAATCCGTCTAATTCGGTCAGCTCCTTAACTCGTTGGGCCATGACTCGAAGAGTTAGACATGCAAACGAAGAGAAGGGAGAACATGAGTCTAAAAAACGTCAGCTATGGCAGAGAATGGAAGAAGGCCGCCGTTTGAAACCTCGCCGTCGCCCGCCTCTTTTTGATGTCAGCTGATGATCTGAAGAGTTAGCCATGAAGCGGAAAAGAAAGGGATAAAGGAAAGGATCTGGAAACGTCAGCCAGATGCACGGACGAGAAAAACGGTAGAGATGATGTCTAGAAATATTAGCCGAAACAGAGAAGGAGGAAAGAAAGCCATTACGTAGAGCCTTGCCGTCGCCCGCCTCTTCTTGATGTTCGCCGACGATCTAAAAAAAAAGAGATAGAGGGAATCTGGAAATGTCAGCTAGTGGCACAGATGAGAAAAGAGGCAGAGGAAGACATCTAGAAATATTAGCCAGAACAGAGAAGGGAGAAGAAAAGCCGCCAGTAGAGCCTTGCCGTCGCCCGCCTCTTTTTGATGTTCGCCGACTATCTAAAAAGAAAGAGATAAAGGGAGTCTGGAAATGTCAACTAGTTGCACGGATGAGAAAAGAGGCAGAGGAAGACATCTAGAAATATTAGCCAGAACAGAGAAGGGAGAAGAAAAGCCGCCAGTAGAGCCTCGCCGTCGCCCGCCGGTCTTGACGTTTGCCCGAGATCTAAAAATGTTAGCCTCACTGGCGTAGAAAAAGTAACCAGAATCAAAGGCACAAGAAGGTATGCAGGCGCTCCAAGACATTTATGCGTTTTAACTTTTTTTGCCTTTTCATCTTTTTTCGCTTTTTTCTGACATTTTTGAAGTGGGTATTCGAGGATTGTCCGCCTGGAGTTGACGTCCATCCGGTCTATGGGGGTATGAAAAGGAAAAGAAGCAAGAAAAAAGGAAAGAAAGAAAAAGACAAGCGATATTTTTTTGTGTCTTTGACTTTTTCGGTTTTTTTTTGTGTTTTCAGGTAGGTATATTGGGAATCATCCGCCGTGGAAGAAGTCGCCCCGGTACCGAATAGAAAGAACCGCGAGACCAGAGACCAGAGAAAAGAGAATGATAGGTGCGCCAGCGCTCTAGAGTGTTTTTGGGATTTCCTTTTTTGTTTGTTTTTCGGTTATGAGGGTATATGGAAACCTGTCTAGTTTGGTCGGCTTCCCAGCTCATTGGCCCATGGCTAGAAGAGTTACCCGTGGAAACGAGAAAGGAAAAAGAGGAGTCTAAGAAATGTCGCTATGACAGAGATAGGAAAAAAGCCGTCGCTCGAGCCCCGCCGTCGCCCGCCTTTTCTTGACGTTCGCTTATTATCTGAAAAGTTAGCCACAAAGTGGAGAAGAAAGGGATAAAGGGAAAGGATCTGAAAGTGTCAGGTAGATGCACGGACAAGAAAAGAGGCAGAGAAAGACATCTAGAAATATTAGCCAGAACAGAGAAAAGAGAAAGCCGTCATGTAGAGCCTCGCCGTCGCCTGCCTTCTTGACGTTCGCCTACGATCTAAAAAAGTTAGCCATGAAGCGGAAAAGAAAGAGGTAAAAGGAAAAGGATCTGGAAATGTCAGCTGATGTACGGATGAGAGAAGAGGCAGAGCAAGAGGACTAGAAATATTAGCCAGCGCAGGGGAGAGAAAAGAGAAAGAAAAAAGAAAGAAGCGCCGCCATTGTGTCCACCGTCGCCCGCCGTGCTTGACGCTCGTCCCTGGTCTGGAAAAATTAGAGGTCAGCTGGGTTAACCAAGAGGATGATACGTCAACTTGTCCAGCCTCCCCCTTGAGACGTTTCTCGTGTCTCACCGTGCATACCCCATGCTTACCATGACCTAAAGACTTTGGCCATGAAACGGAGAAGAATAAAAAACATCTGGAAATGTCAGTCGCACCAGCGGAAGAGAAGAGAAGAGCCTATGAATGTTATCCCTGGCAGAGGAAAAGACGTCGTCATCATATGGTGCCCCGCCATCGTCCGCCTTAGCTTGACGTTCGCCCAAGACAAATCTACGAAGTTAGCTCGCTCACGAAGAAAAAAAAAGAGAAGGTACGCGATGAGGGCCGAGGCTTTGTATGTTTGACCTTTTTTATATTTTTATTTTGTTCGTTTTGGCAGGTATATTGGGAGCCGTCATTCGGAAGATGTCCCGGTGCCAGATAAGAATGATAGCCAGAAGACCAGAGAAACGAGAGAGATAAAAGGTGCGCCAGCGCTCTAGTTTTTGTTTTTGTTTTTGTTTTTTTGTTTTTGTTCTTGGCTTTTTCTTTGGTTTTTCTCCTTTTGATTAGATGGGTATATTCGACAAGCGCCCTGCGAGAGCAAGAAACGATATAGAATGCAGCCAAGAAAAAAGCGAAGCGGATGTAAAGAAACGGAAAACTACGACACCAAGTCATCTCTTTTTGATCTTGGGGCATAGAAGGCGTATATCGGGAGTTAAATCCCTAAAGAGCTATTAATCATTTGCACCTTTTGTGCGTACCGCGATATCGAGTGCCCGGGGATCAAGGGGGCGTACACATGCTATTCGACCTTTATTTTAACCTGTTGGAGGGATTAACGCAGATCAAATGGAAAAGATAAGATTCGGCGAAGCGCTCAAATGTTCTGATCCAGGAATTCAGCTTGGACTTCGGCCGACTGCTTTTCCCGCTCATGCCAGAGAGTGAGTAACGACAAACTTGGTCAGAGCTCGCGCCCTCCACTCCCGACCCCGTAGCATCACGAAAGGACCTCAGACGACGGCTTGACCAGAGCACGCCCTCTTCCGCCCTCTGCTAGCTGCGGGTTTCCCGCCAGCACTCGGCCTGAAAGTACATCAGATGTTGACAGCAGAACACAGAATTCGTCGCTTACTGACATATATCCTTTCCACCCTTGGCTAGCCGTCGATTCCAGAATTTCTAGGACTATCAGCAAGGAATGAAGGAAATCGAAAATAAAGAGTAAACATTGGGGGTGAGCACCTACGCGCCGCCGGTCGCCAGTCGCCAGTGCCCCGGAAACCTAAAATTGTAAATGGAACAACGGAAAAGGAATACGAAACCGGTAAGAGCAAAAGTAGCGTTTTCCAGGTGGCCAACGATTTGCCGACACCACTAGCCACCTGCGCCACTGGGCAGCACGACACTGTCACTCGAAAACTTCAAAACCGAGCTTTGCCAAGGCCCAGCCCCTACACTTCCAATGTTCCAGGGCTGATTTCTCCTGGCTCATTTTATTCGTCATACCCAGTTCAAGGCGCCCAAAATTATCGTCAAGGGGGAAGAGTAGGAGGAGCTGTCACATTCCAACTCGTAGGGTGTATCGCTTTCAACCCCTTCATTGCGCCCATGAGCTTGGCTGTCGTCTTCAGCATCTATCTCGACGACAATGAAGTTCAACATGGCCTTCTGATCCCATTCATTTTGCTCTATAACTTCAATAGCGAATGATGTGCTGGAACTGTCCCCGGGGCTGGAGCTGGAGCTAACGTCGCTGAACTGGCCCAGATCGTACATCATATCGTGGCCAGCGCCTGCATCATCGACGTTGACGATGGCAGTGTTAACGACTATTTTTTCGTCGTATTCGTCGTATTCGGGATCCAACTCGACGACGATGGCGTTCAACATGGCTTTTTCGTCCCACTCCTCTGACTGTTCTACCTCGACAATAAATGTCACATCTGGAACCGCCCTTGTTAGCGCCTATGCTATCGGTTAAGCAAAGCTGGACGGACCTTCATCAATGATGTTCACATCCGTCAAAATGTCAGAATTATCAGACGCATCTTGTTCAATGCTTAGTATATCATCGCAGAAAGTGACTTTCGAGACCAAAGCGAGTTAGCGTGGAAGCTCAGAAGTGAGTGTCCCGGCTTTACCTTCGTCGACAATTTTGGCGTTGGTAGTAGTACCTTTGTTATCATCTTTAGTATGTTCGATGATTCGCGCGTCAACGGAGCCTGGAGTACCATCGGCTTCTAACACTTCAAGGCCTACGTCTGGGAAAACGTCAATGTCACCACCATTCTGCTCGCCTTGTTCGGAGCTTTGCTCGCCCTCGCTGGTCGTAACGCCTGGACCGCGTTGAAAGTTAGGGTCAAAGTACGGACTAGTCTGGTGAACTTACACTCGCTGAGAAGCATCGCATCCGCAGCCATGTTAATGTTGCCCACAAGACCGACATCCTCGTCTTCGAAAACATACTCTTCCTCTGCAGACTCGTCAGTTTCTTCGATAGGATTCAAACCCACCTCTTCAAAGTCCTCGACCCACCACGGCATCGGCTTGCGATACCATTTGGAAACAGGGGAGATGAGGGCAGCGGAAAGGTCATGGATGGGGGTGCAAATAACACGGTTGTTACGGTGGATGATAATGGTGTTCATGGTGTACGGCAATGTGTGTAATATCGCAGATATCACAGGGGCAGTGGTGGTTTAGGTGAAGAAACGAAGCTTGTCGGACAAATACTTATACCGCTGGTGGCTGACAATCTTGGTTTGGACTGCAAGTTATTCCCACTCCTCGGCACCTCAGTACCAATGTGCTTGTTGACATACACAAACTCGCACTCTCGCTGTTGTTACTAAACGGATTAAAAACATTCCATTCAAAATACGTTAATGGTGGAGTTCAAATGGCAGGAATTTACGTAGCAGAAACTCCTACATAATAACTTCGGGCATCTCTGATTATCACTCAGTCGTACCTAATCATGCGATATCCTTGCTATTCTGTTTTCCATGTCATTTTAGCGTGTTTGGTGCTGGGCGTCCTTCTAGTGAGGTTTGAAAGTGATTTGCCACCGGATGATGCGACGCGACTCGATCTTATCTTAGATCTCCCTGATCCGAAGACGGCCCCGATTATCTGCCTTGTCATGACATCGACTCACTTAAACTTATCCCACACCACCATGGATACACCAGAACCAATTAATGTCAGAATCATCACAACAATGGGCCATGTCGACCACGGAAAGACGACGCTTATGGACGCTCTACTAGCCGCCAACAACATTATCTCACCGCGTATGGCAGGGAAAATGAGATATTTAGACAGTAGAGAGGATGAACAAGAACGGGGAATTACCATGGAAAGTAGCGCTGTCTCATTGAAATTTCAAGTGACAGAAAGGGCGTCAGATGGTGGTATGTTGCTGTTAGTTCGTGTCGTTTCATTCCGACATGATGATGGATGCAAGATTAGGAATAGCACCGAAGATGTATGTCGTGAACATGGTGGACACTCCAGGTCACGTTGATTTTTCCAGCGAAGTGTCTACTGCATCTCGTCTCTGCGATGGTGCACTAGTACTTGTTGATGTGGTCGAGGGTGTATGCACTCAAGTATGAATCGATTTCTATCACCCTACTTTGTGCTGATGATTGGATAGACAATTGCTGTACTTCGACAAGCATGGCAGGATCGTCTAAGACCCATTCTTATCATCAACAAGCTCGATCGACTTGTAACAGAGCTTAAACTTGCTCCAATCGAGGCCTATCACCACCTTGTTAGGCTGATCGAGCAAGTAAATGCTGTCATGGGGAGCTTTTTTGCCAGTGAACGTATGGAGGATGATCTCAGATGGCGGGAAGAGCGAGAACGTCGGCTTGTGGAAAGGAAAGACTTCCATGCAACGGAAGCGGATGCTATGATCCACAACACAGAAACTGAGATTAACGAGGCCGACGAGTTCAAGGAAAAAGATGACGAGGATATCTATTTCGCTCCAGAGAAGGGAAACGTCATCTTTGCTTCTGCTATTGACGGATGGGGATTTCGTGTGCTTAAGTTTGCACAGCTATATGCTGCGAAAATGGGTATGAAGGAGGCTAATCTTCGGAGAGTCCTATGGGGCGATTTCTATCTTGATCCAAAGACAAAGAAAGTCATCAGTTACAAACATCTGCGTGGCCGGGCTCTGAAACCACTCTTCGTGCAATTCGTGCTAGACAATATATGGGCTGTATATGACGCTGTTGTCACTAACCCGTACGTATGCGTTATTATACCATTTCAGTCAGAACGTTTCTTAAACGTGTTCCCAGCGACCCAGAAAAAGTAGCGAAGATTGTAAACGCACTCTCGCTTAAAATTCCACCCCGAGACCTCAAATCTAAAGATACGAGATACCTTCTCCAACTGATTTTCGGTCAATGGCTCTCCCTGTCAACATGTATTATTCAAACTGCAATAGATATTGTACCAGCACCTCCACTCGCGCAGGGAACTCGTATACCCAAAATGCTTTATCCTGACCTGCGAGAAGAGACGCTTCCGCCAAAGAACAAACTGGAAGCGGATTTGTATGCTTCCAACTCTGAGCCTGGTGCGTATGTAACGGCATATGTGAGCAAGATGTTCGCAGTCCCTGCTAAGGACCTTCCGGAGAATAAGAAGCGCCCATTGACAGCGGAGGAGATGCGTGCTAGAGGACGGGAGGCAAGGATTGCGAAGCTACAGGACGAAATGAGTGGTTCTTCTACGCTTATTTCGTCTCCATCACCAGTTCCTCTGGCGAGTCCAAGTGAAAGCAATGGCACTGACATAGCAAAGAACGGAAATGGAAGCGGGGAGAACGAGGTTATACTTGGTTTTGCGCGATTATATTCTGGCACGATCCGAGTGGGTACCGAGATTTATGCCGTTTTACCAAAGTACAATGCGATGCTCGGACCCAAACACAGGTTCAATGAGAAGTACCTAATCCGAGCACATGTAGAAGGATTATATGTGATGATGGGGAGGGAGCTCGTCGTCATGGAGAAGGTAGAGGCGGGGAACATATTTGCAATTAAGGGATTGACGGGAAAGGTCTGGAGATCAGCTACGCTTTGTGCGCCTGGTGAGGATGGGGTAAAAGGGGAGAATGTTGGGGATATGAAAGAATGGTTGATTAACTTAGGAGGAATTAATCGTGGAGTAAGTTGGTTTCGACTTATCTCCTCTCGCACTTATAGTTTGTCCCAAGGTATCTCCAATTGTACGAGTTGCATTGGAACCCACAGCTCCTGCTAATATGCCGGAATTGGTAAACGGACTGAAGCTCCTCAGTCAATCCGATCCATGTGTGGAAACATTTCAACAGCAAACGGGCGAACATGTAATTTTGGCAGCTGGTGAATTACATCTAGAACGGTGCCTCAAGGATCTGCGGGAGCGATTTGCGCGGGTAGATATACAGGCATCAACTCCTATCGTTCCTTTCCGGGAGACAGCTGTAAAAGCTAGTGGTACGTGGCAATCTTCTTGTCGCCTATCCATGTCGGCTGATAAGTTGAAGTAGACATGGCACCTACCAAAACACCGAATGCACTCCGTGGAACCATCCGCGGCGCAAGTTCATACAACGTAGTGAATTTCGCGATACGAGCGGTTCCTTTGCCTCGCAATATTGTAGACTTTTTATTAGACAATATCCTGATTCTGAAGAGACTTCAACGGGAACGAAAAGTGAAGGAAACGGGTAGATCTTCCGAGAAGAATCACGAGTCAGAGCAAGATAACGAAGAAGACGAGCTCTATCAGGAGGGCGTAGATACACAAGGAGATTTTCACAGGACGCCGATAGTCAAACCCGAACAGTACTGGGACACGTTACAAGAAAAACTCAAGGAAGCTAGTGCGGAGTGGGAAGGGGTTGTTGACAAGATCTGGGCATTTGGTCCTCGTAAAGCGGGAGGTTGTATGTTGATCGATGCTAGGAAGGATGTTATACCTAATTCGTGAGTTCGTTTATTAACACATCTAGACTAGTTTGGCTAACTAGCTTCGAACAAGGTTGAGGCGTAGATTGAATGGAGCTAGAGCCGAAGATGCCTCTGTTAGTGTTGGCGGAGATAGCGAGGCCGAAAGATTTATACGTGAATTTGACAACCACGTCGAGACTGGGTTCCAGTTAGCGACATTCCAAGGTCCACTTTGTGCCGAACCTGTAGGGGGGCTGGCGTACTTCGTGGAAAGTGTACATGTGGACAAAGAGAGTTTGGAGACTCAAATGGGTATGCCCTTGCATTGCCATGGTGTTCATGAGTTGTTGACTGAGTGAGCAACCAGGGGAAAACAGGATGGCACAAGTGACAGGATCGCTAATCTCAGCCGTTCGGGATGCTTGTCGCAATGGATTATTGGACTGGTCGCCTCGTTTGATGCTGGCGATGTATACATGCGACATTCAAGCATCGAGTGAGTTATTTTCATGTCGTCTTGCCCTTCCTATGTATATATCTAGCGATACGCGATGGCGTAGTCGTTGATGTTGGTTACTCAGCTGATCTTTTTGCTCATATTAATTCCTACCCCAGCCGACGTTCTTGGGAAAGTCTATGCTGTAATTGCAAAACGACGGGGTCGCATAGTTGCTGAGGAGATGAAGGAGGGCACGTCATTCTTCAACGTGACGGCGTTGCTGCCAGTCGTGGAAAGCTTTGGCTTTGCCGATGGTATGTTATTGGTCAACGTCTGAAATGGTTTCATGGATTGATGTACACTCTCCAGACATCAGGAAACGAACGTCAGGTGCTGCTAGTCCGCAGCTTATATTTAGCGGGTGAGTAGATGTGGGCCTTTCGTTACTGGCATATCAGATTCTGACGGTAGTGATCCGCGGTAGGTACGAGTTATTAGATCAAGATCCCTTCTGGGTGCCCACCACAGAGGAAGAGCTGGAAGACCTTGGGGAAAAGGCAGACAGATCTAATATTGCTAAGGGATATATGGATGCAGTAAGGAACCGCAAAGGGATGTTTGTGGACCGTAAAATAGTGGAATTTGCGGAAAAACAGAGGACGCTGAAACGGTAGAGGGTAGCTTACATAATATAGGATGTACTAGCCCGTTCCGTCCCTTCACTTCACTTCACTCTTTGGGCGCCTCTTGTCTTCCTCTCGTTCCCCTTCCCCGCCGCTTTGAATGGCCGTATTGGCCTCTTCGATGAATCCCGGGTTACATTATGCTTTCCCCGACAAACAGGCACCGAGATTGAACGGAAGGGCTGGGAATTTGAGCTCAGCAGCGGGGCTAGTTATGAACGGGGTGCATACACATCATGCTCAACAACATCAATTTCGGCAGTTCCGGCCTGAAGACGAACTAGAAATTGAGGCAGAGGAGCCCTTCCAACCTTTCTTTTGCCGTGCACTGTATGACTACCAAAGTCAAGACAACTCAGCACTGTCTTTTCGTCGCGGCGACATTATAGAAGTACTCAGTCAGCAACCATCCGGTTGGTGGGATGGCTTTCTTGGCGATGAACGTGGATGGTTTCCATCGAATTATGTCATGATCATTTCAGAGGAAGAGGCAGAGCAAGTGTTTGCTGCGGCTGCAAACGAAATTGCAAGTCAGGGCGTTGGTATGGCCTCTCCTGCTGGAGTGGGCGTGATACATGGGCATCAGAATAACGTACTTGGAGCGGGCATTGGCGTCGGCGGTGAGGCGATACTGGCTACAAGTCAATTTGGAAGGATCCAGACACAACAAGCACAGCATTTGCAGCATGTGGACACTGATGCTGAGGTGGATTTGTCTCATGCATTGATGAGGGGGGGTATGGCACACGTGGATGGTGAACAATGGATTAACGGAGGCGAGGGGGAATATGGCCATACCAATGGTTATGTTGACTCTAGTCTATCGCTCTCTTCTCAGTCAAGCGACTTCTGGATGCCCCAAGTCACCCCAGACAACCAGGTATGCAAAAATAATCGATATAAACATCATAGGATTCATTTTTTTCCAATGTCAGATTTATTATCTTAACACTCGTACTGGACAACAATCACGTGATTTGCCTCTCGAGGGGGAGGAAGAAGTGGTGCATAGCGAACTTACAGGTTTTGGGTCACAGCCCGATTCACGACCTGACACTAGTTCTGGGCTCCCGTATCGAAATGGTCACGCGACCTCTAACGGCGACCAAAACGTGGCAGGATTCGATTTCTTCAATAGAATAAAAACACCTGAGCCTTGGATCAGGCGCCTGGCCGATGATGGTTACACGTACTACTACCTAAACAAGGTCGATGGGTCCGTTCAATGGACGAGACCAGAAACAAGCGACATTACACCCCGAGATCGAAGTGGATCCGTTTCCGGACAACCTCCAATACCTGCCGTGCATACGTCGTCGTCTAAACAGTATAATCAGTCTGGGGATAGTTCCCGACTTAGTGTGTATTCGGACGACTCTGACGTGCAACCAACGGAGTCGCAACCGCGTCTACGGAACAACAGTACAGCCAAATTGAAAGATATTCCTTCAGCACCCGCCGGAAAAAGTGCAGCGCCAGATCAGACCTCTGCTGAGCGCATAGCCAAGTCCCTACAACAGGCGCTGACACCGCCACCTCCGGAGTTGGTGACCGAACTTTCAGCTGTTGTAAAGCATGCCATTCAAGTTGTCGTGAACAACATACAGCCAAATGACCTTACGAGGCGTCCAGAGGACGATATGAAAATAGACGGTCTCATTAACAATGTAGTTCTGGCGGTCCGAAATCTCCTGTACATCTCTGCCACCCCGACAGGACAAATTCCGAGCAACGTTCTGCCTCATGGCTATAAAGATTACAGACTCCCGTCCCAGTCGCCGCTTAAACCTGCGATGAGAAAGGTTACAGCAACTCTCTCTCGACTTGTCCTATCTGCCCGGGCGATGCAGTACGATTCGGGCGTTATGGTCAACGATACTATTAGTCGTATCCAGTCTGATGCCGAAGAGCTCGAAAAGGCTGTTTCGTTGTTTGTCCTGGAGGTGCATCGCGCTCAACATACTGTTAATGCGAGACCTCTGAAGCGCTTAAGAGGAGCGTTCTCTCCCTCTAACATCGGCCTGGGTCTTGTTGGGGCAGGTGCAGCTGGAACTTGGAGGGGCTTTGGCTGGGTGCCCTTAGGTGACGAACAGACTTTACCCAAACGATTACTAAGTCCGGACATCATCGTTGAATTGGGATCACTCGTTTCACGCCTTGAGGAGAAGACTACATCTCTCAGTTACGCGCTTAGAGTGCTAGATAAAAGTTCAGGTACGATATTCCTGGGACTTTCTGACCTGTTTCACTTTTTTAATTTATTATTCACAGTTGACCAAATACATGTACGCAGCCAAGATTCGATAACCGAGCTTTCAATAATTTTAAACTTCGTCTCTGATATTCATCTCGCCCGTCATGTTGACGTCGACGGCATCCTTATGGATGGCAGTTTCTCTACCAACGAAATCTATGCAGGCACTGTGGAGAAGGCACGCCATCTAGTACGGACTTTGGAAGTCTCTTTGCAAGACGTGTATGATGGTGGAATGGCACTGCTGATGGCTACACAGTCGATTTTGGCAACTGAATTTGGCCAAAAGCGTAACAACAGGACCGTCGCTTATGAGTCCCTGGACACTCTTTGTTTGTCCCTGAAATCAAATATTGACCTCGTTCAGCAGACCATTGAGGTTCTATTTGCCATTGGACATGAGCAAGCAGATACAACCCGAGGCGAATACAATGGATCTATAGAGCGGCGCCTGTCCAAAGCCTGTATGACCAACCAAAACGCTGATGTGGCGGGCTATGTCGACGAGGACGTTGTCGACATGGAGTATGCGATGAACAGGTCCAACACCGTTGCCTTGCCGCTCGTTCTAGCGAACCAGCCTGAAAGTCAGACCAGCCAGGAGGCTCTCACCCAACTGGATGAAGCGTTACACTCCAACCGAAACTCCACTGACCCAATCAAAGGCGCGCCATTTGGTTCGCCAAGTCCAGGTCTTGACGACGACAGTGAGTTTCTTTCCTACCTAGACAAAAATCGGCTTGTGGGCCCCTGTTAACGAGAGATCCATAGTTGTAAGCAAGTCCCCACCACGGCAGAATGCGGGAAGCGGCAAGTTGACCAAGATCCTGGGCGACGAGTATGCAGACAAATTGGCCAAAGATTCTCAGCCATGGTACCTGCGGGCAAACTATGATCCTAGCGAGATCTTGATTGATCCAGACAATACTGTTCGCGGTGGAACTCTTGCAGGGCTAGTAGAACGCCTTACAGCTCATGATCAACTAGGTCAGTAGCGTATACCTTTCTTGTAAACAAATAATATTCTAACACACGAATTGCAGACCCGACGTATACCAAGGCATTTTTGATGACGTACAAGTCGTTCACGAATGTGGACGAGCTGTTTGACCTACTTGTTACTCGGTTCAGGATACAACCTCCCCCAAATCTGACACCTCAGGAAATGACTGGATGGGAGAAGATGAAGCAGCGCGTAATCCAAATACGGTACACTTGTTGAATGTGTATTATCGATGGCCATTGACATGCTATTTTCTGCAGTGTACTCAACGCCTTCAAAGCCATGATTACTGACGACGACGTGGCTGACAAAGAAGACATGAGTATCCTTGACCGTATGCTAGAATTCTTGAAGTCGGACGAGGTATCACATCTCAACGCGGCAATTTCACTGAGAGCAAATATCGACCGCATTGTTCGTCTTGACTGCTTTCTCGAAGTCCAGATATTAACGGTGTTTATCATAGAAAGCCGGTGAGGATCCGCTTAAGCAAACACAGACCAATCTGGGTGCACCACCGCCTTCAATAATACCTAGAAATACCAAGAAACTAAAACTTCTTGATATTGAACCACTAGAGCTGGCAAGACAGCTGACTATCAAGGAAAGCGAACTGTATCGCAAAATCAAACCAGTAGAATATTTACAACGTGCAAGAGAACAAAAATCGGAGAATATGGATAACATTGCGACTGTTATGCAAACGACTAACCGAGTACGTCTTGTCATTCGAATAATAAATACAAATATTTATTGGAAATTCGTATAGATTGCAGATTGGGTGGCTGAGTCTATCCTAAGTAAAGAAGACTCGCGTAAGCGGGCCAATATCGTCAAGCACTTGATCACCGTGGCGGATGTATGTCTGTTCTGCTGATATATGGATTTTATCACTCATTTGATGTCAGCGTTGCCGGACGTTGAACAACTTCTCAACAATGATCGCAATTACTTCAGGATTGAATACACCACCCATTCGTCGGTTGAAACGCACTTGGGAGCAAGTTAATCAGCGTATAATGGCCCAGTTCGCAGCTTGCGAAGCGACAATCGACAGTAAAGGGAACTTCAAGGAATATCGACGTGTAATGCAAACAGTCAGTCCTCCTTGTGTTCCTTTCATAGGTTTGTCGTCCCGCGATAACCATATTCAATGCCGCTCATTTGATCGTCTAGGCGTGTTCCTGTCCACGTTACAATTTACCCAAGACGGTAATCCTGACATGCTACCTGGAGGTCTCGTCAACTTCCGCAAGCGGCAGATGCTATCGGAAGTCATTGGGGACATAAAGCGTTGGCAAGCTCAGCCCTTCAACTTGACGCCCGTGCCCGTCATAATGAACTATATCGACGACTCGCTAAATCAGTTTAACGATACCAAAGCTTCAAGCGATCGATTCTGGCAAATGAGCTTAGAACTTGAACCGAGAGAACGAGAAGATGAAAAAATGGCGCGCTTACTTCAGGAAAGCGGCTTTCTGTAATCCGAACTTTCAATTCATTCTGCATGCCTGCGCTATTCCCTTTACATTATTTTGTTTTTCTACTGGGAATTTCTGGTTTCTTGTGCTTTGCTTGCTTTCGTATATAATGGCTTCGTCACTTCACGGAAACTCCCTTGTCTGTCCTTTTGGACAGTACTGTATTACTCGTAAGCGCAAAGTTTATCAATGTACTATTATAGCTTCTAGGTAAAATGGCTTGAAACCGGGAATACTGGAATTGCTATAATATCAACTAACAGGATTTCAGTCCAATTGCCTGGTGTTCGTCATACCATACTTTTTTTAAAAAAAAGTTTCATTAGTGTGACAGCCCAGAATGTTGGATCTTTTTTCTTGCGCGATTTTAATACAAAGACATCCGCAACTACTTGAGAAACAAAAAAACAAGACAGGGTGTACCTATCTTAACTGTAAAGTTAGAGAAATCGTAGCTAAATGCATCTAAAGTATTACGAAAGGAACGTGAACGGTAAATAAAAAAAAACATCGTTACCGCAAAGTCTATGCATCTGGCGCGCCGTCAAACGTCGCTGCTGTCCTACAGAACGTTGGACCTGACCATTAAGTTACGATACAATACAAACGTATCCTCAACGCCAATATTTTGGGTCTCCACCGCAGCTCAGTTAACGCCAAGCCACAAGATCTCTGTTCAAAAGTTTGACTTATCCTTCGTTCGTTCCATGGCTACGAAAATGACTCAGCCCCCTTCGCAACGTGTAAAAAGGGACAAATAACACACGGTTATAATGGAGCAATTTTTCGATTAGGTCAACATGAGTGAGCACCATCCGTCGGCAGCAATAACGCTTTAGTTGCAACTCGTCCAGGGCATCACTTTTTAGACGCGAGGATACGGTGAACCACATGTCGCATAAAGATGCGTAAAGCGCTCACCCCTCACTCATATCTCTTCCGAGAAGGTCGAGGTAGGCATTCCACTTGTCGCCAATGACCTTACCACACGAGAAACATCGCACAGGAATGATCTACAATATTGTTCTCAGCGAGACATCTTTAAGTATATTTTGAGCGGGTCTTTACCATGATGGTTTTCAGGTAGGTTTCTGGGGAAGATGTGATATTAGTCAGCAATCTGGAATACCCGATTTATCAATGACCACCTTGGCCATGGACGACGATCACAGTTTCTTTGAAAGAGAACGGAACAAGTTATCGAAGGAAATCACTGCAGTGAGCCACAAATCATGATGCGCCATTCCATGTTGTTTATCTGGCTGTGCCGTAGGGTTTTGAGGAATTGTTGTCCTCTACAAATGTGCTGAATCGGAAACTGGAAGAGGTTCTTGGCATGACAAAAGAATACGCCACCATCGCTGCACTTTGGCATAGCTTTTACAAGCTTATGGATGCGCCTACTGCAGAAGAGGTAAACGACGAGGAGAAGACTCAAGGGCTGCCAGGTACAGGTACACACATCGTAGCTGCTAAGCAGAGCTCCAACGGGCAATCATGACGACTCGTTGGGACCCAGGCAGGAAGATACTATTGTCATTTGTAATATTTCATAACAAAAGGGTCACATCCGCTTGTACACGACACAGAATCTAACGAAACAATAGCGTACACGAGACGCGTGTAGAACACACATAGGTTACAACAGTGAATATTGTCCGAATTGTCCGAAAGCTCAGATATCTGCCCAAGTTGCCACCTGGAAAGTAGGAGTTTGACAAGGTTATGGCAGATACGTCGTGTAAGGAAACTTACCCATGAAAACCCATTGAATTCCGCCTGCTTGCGGGATGATAATTGCGTTTGAACGGGCGTAAGGGTCGGTTGTTCCTTCGTGAACTCTTCATCGAAATTGCTAGTGTCCGCGCTGCCATTCTGTGCAACAGTCGGTTCACTCTTCTCAGAATAAGTGAATTTGAACATACAATGGTAGGGAAGTACGGAGGTGGTATCCTTTTATGGAAGACATCATCCCAGTTGACGTCTTTAAAGAACGGCTGTCGTTTTATCTCTTCTGCATCTTCTTTCCCCGATCCAAGGCGGCGATTGGGATCTTTCGTCAACAACTAGATGGAAGATGTTATCACCATTTCATCAGGAGGTAAAGAAGGGCACTTACTTTCTGCAGTATTGATACTGCGTCTCTAGGCATAGTTATAGGATACAAAGGCTCATCCTCAAGTATGGCATCGAATATTTCGTCTTCATCATCTCCGCGGAACGGTGACTGTCCCAATAGCATTTCATACATCAAGACACCAAACGCCCACCAGTCAACTGCACGACCATAACGTTGTTCCAGCAAGATCTGATCTGATGAGTTAGCATTTGTCTGACAACACGCCCACCACACATTACCGCACCTCTGGTGCCATAAACTCGGGTGTCCCACAGAACGTGCTGGTAGTGTTACCGTACCACATATCTTCCTTGCAGAGACCGTAATCGGCAACTTTAACATGCCCATCGAGGGTGAGTAGGATGTTATCTAGCTTAAGGTCACTGTTCTCGTGAATAAGACAAAAATGACCTGGATCGCTGAGGTACTTACCGGTATATGATACCGTTTTGATGGAAGTACTCCAAGGCAAGAAGAACTTCAGATGCGTAAAACTTGGCTTGTCGGAGCGAGAATTGTTTACGTTGAATGTGTAACATGAGATCGCCACCACTAACGTATTCCATGACAAAGTAGATGCGAGTTTCAGTCTGGAAGCATGAATGCAAACCCAGCAGGAAAGGATGTCGCTCCTTGGCTGCAGTCAAGAAGACACGCTTTTCGGATCGAGTGCTAAATAAAATCAAATATGGTCAGGATAAACGACAATGAAGCACGTGCTGCACCTTTCGACTTCGTCATTTTCTATGATAAACTCCTTTTTCAATACCTTGATAGCGTAGAGGCCGTTGGTCTTCTTTTCTTCCGCAAGCATAACTTTACCGAAATTCCCCTTTCCAAGAACAGCTAGAAAGTTAAAGTCATCCAATCCAACCTTTCTCCTGCGAGAAGGTTGCCTGACAACTGCTTGTTGCTGCGGGACAGAAACGCGTTGTACATGTGGAATCGAGGGAGGGACGGCGGCTGGACGCTCAGGTCTTTGGCTAGTCATAGGCGGTAGAGGAGTGTGT
The DNA here is from genome assembly GCA_001691755.2 of Amanita polypyramis BW_CC. Lineage (NCBI taxonomy): Eukaryota > Fungi > Basidiomycota > Agaricomycetes > Agaricales > Amanitaceae > Amanita > Amanita polypyramis. The sequence goes on along the minus strand of JNHY02000001.1, from coordinate 383,809 downwards.
TTAGGGCCAGGAGACTGCTGACCTGGGCGAGGTCCCTGCTGTGAGATTGTGAGAGGAGGGCTGTGATCCACGGAAGACGCACGTACTGGGTATGCGGTTTGAGAATAGCCATCTGGACCAAGTGGAGGGACCTGATCATACGCGTTGGTCTGAGGGTATCCTGGAGGTATAATGACCTTTGTACCGGCTGGTAAACGAGGTGTAGGTGGCTGTACTAAAGGCTGCTGCTGCGCTGGAGTCTGATAATATCTTGGATCTTGAGGGTATCGATCAAGAGGTGCACCTTGAGGTGGACGGGTGTAAGGTTCAGATATAACCGGTGTTGCGTCCTGCACCGGAGTTATCCTAACGCGATCAACAGCTGGAGAAAGCATGTCCACAGATGGGGAGGTCGCTTGTGCCTGTTCCACAGCTTGCTGCTGCTGCTGCTGACGACGGGCCTTATTTGTCTGTGCCGATTTGATATCGCGCCAATTGCGAAGAAGTTCATTAGCAGTTTCCATGGACATGCCACAGAAATCGGGCACCAAATGGGCACAGTTGGCATGGCAAGTGATGTCGCATTCTGAGCATTTACGAGCATTCTTGCGACCGAATGGTAACATGTAACCACAGTGGCAACACCAATTGGCACCGAAGTTGGTGATTGGTTCGAAACGATGAGGTATTCGATGGTTTATTTTTTCTTCATCACCTTCCTATGCGGGATGTCAGAATAAGGTAGACAACACGATGATATTTCTTACCCCTGTATTGGATCTTGAGATACATTTTGTAACCACCTTCTCGTAACACTTTTTATGACAGGTATATCGACAATCTTCACACTGGTAGCCTGCAGCATTGAGCAAGAAATCGTTGCAGAAAGCACACAACATAAGTTGGTAGAACTGGCGCTGAACGAACTTGTGGCCATTTTGTTCGTGCACTTCTCCTTTGCGTATACGAACGGCACCCTGTCGACCAAGGCCTCCGAGAGGGGCATCGAGCGGGCGTTTGCGAACGTTTTCCTTGACTACCAAATATTTCAGGTATGCATCTCAAATATTTCAAATCACCTACTGAAGTTCAGATGCAATGCAATTGCACCTGCTGGTTCAATGGCAAACCAGGCATCAATGCCTTCTGCAGGCGCAGGTTGCCAGCCAGATTGGCCCATCGGCGCAACCACAGGTCCACCATATCCAAGCTGCCCATCCCCCATTTGTGAACCAGACATCATAGTTGTAGGGCTATCACCGGGCATGGCCCCAGCTGTCACCCATGCCCCGTTGCCTGTCTCCATTCCCACTTTTCGTCTACGTAGCGCATCTACCAAGTCATTGATACGGATCCATAACAAGCCAATTGGTATAGGGTTCGGATCATTCCCTATCCTGTCGTAGAGCACAATTTCAACCTCGTTCGCTTTTTCGACAGTGATTTCGAAATCTTCATTCCAGCGATCCGTACGGGAAGGATGAGATCTAGCTAGCTGATTCCCTTCCACTTTGATAGAGACAAAAGTTTCAACAATCTGACGCGAAGTCGAGCGACGGCCAGTGACAGGAGCATGGTCCAGCTCGCGAGCACCCTTGAGAGTGACTTTCAATGTACCGGACAAGGGCTTGCGCAGGTTGTCTCTCCGTTCGCCAGCATCTCCATTGTCTGACATGGACGTGAATCGATGCGGTCAGATTCTGAGATTCATCTCACCATTCTCATCCTCATCTGCTACAGCATCGATGACGTGCAGATTCTTGTATCGTTTGAGGGCAGTCTGCAAGAGTTGTATTTTCCTATCGCTTTCCACTCGTTTAGCCCCGGCGTCGGCCCTCGACTTCTTATCACCGTCCGCTTGATATAGCCTGGCCATCTTATCTATACCTTCCTTGTATTGCATCTCGATCTGCAGTTTAAACTCTAGCTGATGCAGCATGCGCGAGATTTTGGCCGGTGTGATGGGGGTATCGGCCTTTATCAGGTCGAGATTGGAAAGTCTGATTCTAGATGGAGGGGGCTGCTGCTGCCTGCCTAGCTCCGGGGAATGGGGGGCGCGACCGTCATTGTCTTTGGACGGAACCTAGCCGGCATGCCGCATCAGAGAGGCGCATACATAAGGTCAAATGCAATGCTCTCACTTGCGGAGATATCGAGCCGCCCGGGCGGGCTGGATCCTGTCCTTGCAGTTTGAGAGCCTGAAGCTCGCGTAGGGTATTTTCAAAGTAAGATAAAGTACGCTCGGTCTCCCTGATTTTGACGTCGGTTTTCTTCACGACATCTTGATTGTTTGTGGCCTGGCGAAGTAGTTGGGAGGCCTCCAGGATCTTGCGTTCTGTCTGGATATGTCTGTAGACATCCTGGATCTTCTGGTCGAGGTCTTGACTCTGGATTGTGCAGCCAATATGGACTGGGTGAGACCGCGATAAGAAACATGGAAAGGTCAACTAACCATCGCTGCCAGCACGCAGACCAAATCGCGCGTTCCCGCAGGCGGAGATGGGGGCGGATGGAGAACGGAAGGCGGTGAGCTAGCAACCTAGAATCAAGACTGCGAGATTATATAATTAATTGCTTTTTTATATGCCCTCCCGCCAGCGCGCCGCCGACGACCACGCCACCCTTCTTCTCACAACAAACCATATCCTCACAGTCGCAGGCAGTACGGATACTCCTGTACGCATCGATGCGCACGCTCTGTCATATCCAATCGATGTTCTGTCTGGCCCGGACCTCTCATTGTCTCTGTCTTGCACTTGTGATCGCGTAAACATACCCCCAAAAGTGGTCGCGCAGTCTCATATTGCGAATCATCTCGTTCAATATTTACGCACGGTCATTTTCTCCCGTACAATTGTACTGCCTACTATTGTAACCTGGCCTTCGACAGAACGCTTCGCAACTAGGTCTTGACTACGTTTCTGGCATTATTCATGATCAAGATAACAAGCCCAAACGTTCGTCCTTCTATGTGCCAGGGTGCTGTTAACTGGATCACTCTTCAGTGATTGTCCGACCAGGCCGCCTTTCTCTGCAAGTTCAGCGCTTGTCTACATGTGCTACTCTGGTTGAGCTAGATCTCGCATATATCTGGGAAACCCCTTCTCAGCAAATGTTCACGAAGGTATCGCCTCTAACCGACCCTTTCGCTCGGAATCTTTCCCTGCCGTATCTGGCTTTGTTGGATGACGTTGTGGAACGATTCGTCAATCGCGATCTTGTCAAGTGCGCTCCAATGAGGGGCTGTGACTGCGCATTAACGTATTACTATAGGCGTTATCCCCTCATATTTGGGCCCTGGCGTCGGGTAACTCTCCTTTTTCTACTGCACGGTAGCATTTATCATCCAATCACAAAATCGCAGCAACTTGAAATTGAGGTACCGTTTTTTCCAACAATATATCGTTCGGTTCGCGGTATTGTAGATCGGTCGCCCAATCCTGCTTTTAAGGAGAGGTGCAGCCAGTTATTCATGGTTCTGTCTCCGACACCAAACTCGATTATGGACGTTCGTTGATGGAATAAATAGATTCTGAGGGAAAATATGCACTCCGTGACCGCCGTATCGGCGACGTCTATTTCAAATGCACTACCAGATTATGATTTTCCAGATGTCGGTATGCCGATGTCCGAGTTGGACTCGCTGTGTCTAGCCATGGAACGCCTGTTTCAAGTAGGCATGCAACTGCCCAGATACAAAGTTCGTATTGACGTTGAAATTCACTTTGGGCTAATTTTTGCCAGGGCTTAAGTAGGGGCGCTGTACCGGACCGGGTCGATGACGAAGAACTTTCTCAGAAAATGCCACAATGCCCACCTGACGGGGCACAAGAATCAGCTCAAAGCGTCTTGTGGGAATTGCACTCCGAAGGCCTCCTGAATAATTCAATGGGCGAACCCTCTAGCTCGTCATATGAGCGATTTCTATTCAGAAATTATGACACCCATCTATTTCAAACTGGGGGCCATCAGAATGCAACTTTCAGTGATATAGGGCTAGGTCTACCAACTGGCGAAAGCCACAACGTTTTGGCCTGGGACAGTGACGAGGAGTTATGGCAAGATGAGGACACCAGTAGCACTGTGAATGATATCTTTTGTCCGGCGTTGGACAGGGTTACTGGCGCGACTGATTTCAAATATAACGAAGGGTCCTTCCAACAAAATGGAGATACCGCTAGACTCAACGCCAATCAAGGTCACCTGTCGCAACCATCGGATCTATGCGAAGCCTTGATGGCAAAAGACGATATAGACTTTCGCCATCCAATGGGGGCCTGGCAGACAGGCAAGGGGGACAAAGATTCTGGCGACGAGTTTGTGTTCGCCGCGGAAGAGCAAATTCAAGACAATACCGAGGCGACGTCAAGATCTCTTCAGAAATGTTATCAATGGGCAATAGATAATCTTTTTGCACACGACGACGGTTCTGGAACTGAAGGCGGACACGAAGCCGTTGATGTATCTTGCCACGATATTTATGGCAACAGAATGCTAATGCTTGACAAGGATAACGATATTGATTTGCTTTCAGAAGGCAGCACGTTCAGTCTTAACGGGGACTTGGATGAGGATATGTTTCACTTGTAAGTTCTGTGCCCTCACGAGGCCACTTTTCTCACACGTCATACGTCCCCTTAGCCTCATGTTCCAGGTAGACTGAACTGTGGCGCATATTTTCGGACCAAGCACTCTAAGGAAAGGAAGTAGGGAGGGAAAAAATTATGTATTGTAGACATAATGGCATTTTTCCGGACCTTGGGGTGCAATGAGGTAAGTTAATTGGAGTGGGGGAGGGCGGGCCGCGCCGTGAGTGGAATTGGAAGTCCGACGAAGCTCCGCAGCGGACTGTGGGACAGGGTTGGCGCGGCCAAAAATAAAAGAATGGACGTCTGTTGCAAGACGACCCAGCTGTAAGACTTGCCCCCTGCCCATATCGTCGCCAGCTCGCTATCGCGCTTCCTCCTTTCTTGACCTCCAGCTTCCCTTGCCGTCATGCTTCCGGCACAGCGCAACAAGATCGACATCAGCGTGAGTCTTATTCTCTCTTCATCCCATGAGTGCCATCTCATTACAATCTAGAAATTGTCACTGCAGGAGCAGCAGCTGCTCTCCAAGTATGGCAAACTTCCAACGCATAAGAACGTTCTTATGAAAATGCAGAAGGTCCGTCCGCGCGGGGTGGCAAAAAAAGCCCCTATATGTTTGTGTGTGTGCTAAGATTCTACGAAGCAGGAACGCAAATATTTCGATTCGGGTGACTATGCACTCTCCAAGGCCGGTCGAGCACCGCCAACCATTGTCGGAACTGCAATCCCTAATCCTGAGAAGTACGTAACCGGTTCTCCGTCCTGGTCCCACAATGATTGATGTATCGCGATACAGTATTCCCCATGCTTCATCCGGAACCGTACATAATGGCCACCAAGGGCTCTCAGTGTCGCCAACAAGTTCGAGTGCGGTGAGCAAGGAGAGCAGTCTTGCGTACGAAGAGATCAAAGCATCAGATCCCGTTGAGATCGATTCTAAAGACGCGGACTCAGTCAAGTCCGACCCAAAAAACTCAGATCTCGCCAAATCTGATTCAAAGGAAGTAGAGCCCGTCGAGTTCGAGAAGGCCGAACAGATTTGAGCAGGAGAGGTTATTTTGTATCGCGCTAGTCATATCGCGAACAATTCGCGGTCCTTCCATGCCTCATTTCTTGCTCCACCTGTGCACATCCTTTCAGATATACTCTCAACGAGTTGGTCAGCACACACACTGATGTCGTCAACAACGTAATTATACTTGGGTACCCATATGCAGCTTTTTATATCATGTGCATTGAGGTCCGTAGTTGATTCCAATAACCCGTGGTTAACCTATGGTTATATGTAGTGTTCTCTTCTTTTGTCCTCTAGTTATTGGATTGTAGTAATATGATTTTGGAAGCGGTGCACTAATATTACTCACTCCTGCGGATCGGTCAGTGACTGCGCACGTATGATTCGCCCAAAGTCCCCCCAACACCGCATCTCCGAGTCAATGGACAGTTCCCAGTCAAAATTAGACGGCTCCAATTTCTTGGCGAATGAGATCCTGAGCAATATATACAACTCAAAACCAGACCATGTCCTATAGATGACCATACATTTGGTACTGGATTGTGGATGGACAAGATAGCTCAGGACTCCCCATATTGAAATGTAACCGTGGGGACATCAAGTGATGATTGCGCAGAAATGGTGCCCCATTCCCCGAGAGTCTTATACCGCTAAACTCCTGACTCGGACATTTCAAAGCGGCTCTTCTGAACGGCGTTATTTGTGGTTTTACTTCACTTTTATAAAGTCCTGCATTCTAATGGCCTAGTTTAACTATTTGAACAAGTAGGTGAGCCTGGCCGAGAGTCGGAGCTATCAACGTCCGCAGATAAAGTGCAAATTTCCTGGTAGACAACGTAGTTAATTCTTCCTCGAACACGGCTGTCCAAGGAACTTCAAACCAAAGTAAAAGGCCATCCAGGATGAGCTTCTATGTACCTGTCAACGGATCAAAAACTCCTCTGAGTTCGGTTTGTTGATAGCTGCAGGAAGACGCGCGTAGTCACAAGCGTGTCACACCCCCATTAGCTCAACGCGCCCAACTCACCATGGATGAATCAGAGGGCTTGAAGCAAGGCCTAGTCAAGGCGTTCGGCGATTCAGTGGCCTCAAACGACGAACTTCTAAAGGAATGTACGCGTCTTCACTGCTCACTTGCGTCCAGCTTGCTTCATTTCGCATAGGTATCTCCATATGTCAGTTGTACAAATTGAAACCAGAAAACCTCCTGTGGAAATGGGAGGCTAACAAGTTTAGCGGGAGCACTCGACTGGTGTCTGAAATATCGGTCTTCAACATGGACTCCATTGCCTCAATCAAATCTCAGATTACGCGTGAACTCCGAGAAAGCAGCAAGCGGAAGCAACAAACGCGGCCCAACGTATTTTCAGCGAACCTTCAGAGGCCTAGGTTTACAGCGAATAGTGCGAAATCCATGCCTGCTGTAATCAAGACAGAAACCGGTGACGTCGACGTAGGCGGTTCCGTCGGGGTGTCGTTCAGAGGTCCCAGATCTGATGACGCATCAAAGAAAAGGCGCACTTGTGAGCGTTGGCCACTATTATGCTGAGAAATAATGAACAAACCTGGACAGATCGGTATATGTATGAAAAGGTTTCTGAAAGGAGTGAAGGTAATTGGCTTGGCAAAACTTTGCCCTTTGTCTCGTTGAACATTGCTCAAGCGCTAGACGATAAAATTGACGAGCTTGCTGAGTTCGTCCGCGACCACTATGGTATTACTGAGCTAGGTGACCCATCGCAGTCAACGGATGTCAGTACCTTTTAATCCAACAGTATGTTTCTTTGCTAAGGTGGTAACAGGGCGACGTATCAGTGGTAGGCCGTATTACACAAGATATCGAGGCGGCAACATCTTCTAGTAAACTTAATGAAACAACCATATGCCTTGAATCGTCGCGAATGCTAGGCTCAGGATCTCGCGTACCTCTTCGATTTAACTCCACCATCAAAATACGCGGCTGCATAAAGAATGCAGGAAGCGTTGGTCTATTCCCTGGGGCTATTGTTGCCCTAAAGGGTAAGAACGGTGGAGGCGGATGGTTTCAAGTATCCGAGATACTAGCTGTAAGTGCCCACAGGGATCGGGCGAAGAACTGATTTATTCTTCTTAAGTTGCCGTCTCCACGACCAATGCCCGCTTTTGGGCCGTCTAAGATCAATTCCGACTTGGCTGGTGCCCCGTTCACAATGTGCGTGGCGTGCGGGCCATATACCCCGGATACCGATCTGCAATATAAACAACGAGAGCCTCTCTTTGAGTACCTCAAGACTACAAAGCCGAATGTTGTGCTACTGGTACAAGACATCTTTTTCTCCTACCAATATGACTATTTTTGACAGATCTTTTCAAGATGGGCCCATTCGTTGATTCGTCGCATCCAAGGATCAAGATCGGAGACTCCGATACCCCACCGTCAATGATATACCAAGCACGGTTCTTAAATCCGCTAAAATCATTCCTTGGCGCATCCCCCGAGAGCATTGTACTTCTCCTGCCGAGTGTTCGGGATCTACTTAGCGATCATGCAGTCCACCCCCAAGGCGAATATCCTGAGAGACTGACTGGTGGCCACCCTGTCAGTATTCCATGAGTACTAGATGTTGTTATCCCGCTTAACATTTCCCCAAAACAGCGAATACGTCTACTTCCGAACCCGGCTCGATTCACAATTAACGGCGTCACATTCGCTGCGACGAGTGTAGACATCCTGTTCCACCTCAGAAGAGAAGAATTTGTTAAACGAGGGGAAGAAATTGATCCTATCCAGCCAGTGTCAGAAGAGGATACAGGAACAGATACGATGGGCAATCTCTGCCGTCATCTTCTGCAGCAGAGAAGGTTGGTCACCAAACTTATTCCTAAGACTATTACTCAAGGTTCATATCTCACAGCTTCTACCCCCTGTTTCCGGTGCCGATGGAAGTGTCTCCCGAAGTCAACCTCGACGTTTCACATTCTGACAGCCTCCGAATCTACGACGCCGAGAATCAGTACGCGCCTGACGTGCTAATTGTACCTAGCAAGCTAAAAGAGTTTTCCAAGGTAAGTAGGCGATCTTTCTTACGGTTCTACTTGTTTGCTCATTGAATCAGATGGTACATTCAACGCGTGCAATAAATCCATCGTATGTCAATAAGATGAAATATACCATTCTCCGTGTTGCAGGTGGCGAAACCCCTGCGATGAGCAGGATCACTGTTACACTCGCCAAGTTTGAAGGTAGTGGCGCATAACAAGGCGATCATTGACTTGGACCGTTTCTCTTCTTTTTTCCCCCATTATTACTCGTCTCAAGACTTGCCTGAAAGTACATCCTCTAGACTACGTCGCACTCCATTGGTCAAATTTTTCCCAATCAAAACAATCTTCCCTGAATCTGGGATACCCAACGTGTCCCCCATAACATCCAACTTTTCTAGCTCGTACATATTTCTCACCCCTTGTAAGACGTATTGTTGTCCCGTATCAAGAATGAACACCCCTTTACAGCGCAACACCTGTATCTCTGATTGTTCGTTGCTCCTTGGAAGCTGGTTCTCCCATAGAACAGTCCTTATCCATTCGTCGAATCTATCAAGTTGGTCTCTTGTGAGAACTGGGAATGTAACTTGCAAACTTGAGATGCCGCAGAGCTCGTAATGAGTCGCTTCCCCATTAGATCTATGAGAACAGCCGTCATCGCATTCTTTGTCGTGCTTGTGGCTGGTGGTATGTTCGTGTTCCTTTGAGGACGACGCCATCGTCAGATAGTCTTGAACTTGAGGTCCTGACGCATAGGCAGATACCCCAATGATGTGCTTTAGGTCGATCCCACCGCGCACGGTTTGGTATATAGGTGCAACAGGATTGACCTTGCGAATAAGCTGCTCTGTCTCTGTTAGAGTATTGGGAGACACAAGGTCAACCTTGTTCAGTAAAATCATGTCTGAGCCAGCGATTTGTCTATATCCTGAGCGTAGGCATGCAGAGGCGATAGAAGTTACATGGACCTTACCGAAGGCTCTCTCCGATCTTCAATGAGTCAGCTGTAGTGTCTTCTTCCATTTGCTGTGATGCAGTTAGATTGGTGACAACGCCCAAGATGATAAATTCGTCATTACCTGCTTTCCAAAGACAGCGTCCACTACGCAAACAACACCATCAAGTGTGATATCCTGACCCAGACCCGTCGCAAATTCTTCATTACGCCAGAAGATGGAGGCAATGGGCCCTGAGAAAATGTCAAACACGGAACATGGATCCCAATATGCCGGGCATACCTGGATCGGCCAGACCAGTCGTCTCGAGTAAGATATAATCAAACGTGCCTTTGCGCTTCATAAGCTTCTCGATCGCAGCAATGCCCAAGTCTTTGATGCTGCAGCATAAACAACCATTGGCCAATTCCAGAAACTCCTCCGAATGTTCAGCGGTAGGGTCGCTAGGCGAAGATACGTTGATCGTTTTGGCTTTAGCGTCGTGTGAGTTGTTGATTCAAGTATGAGTGTAATCACGATCACGAATATATATACCGACGCACATTCGATATCCTAGCTTGCCGTATCATAGTTGACTTTTTAACAATACAGCAGGTATAGTGGGCACTTACCGCCGTGTCGCCAAACTCGTTCATGATGACTGCTATACGATATCCATGGCGTTCTGTCAGAATTCGCCTAGTAGGGCGGGTCAGTGCGCTAGTTGGTCCTGTGGTATTAGTACGTACTTGAGCAGGGTCGACTTGCCCGCTCCCAAGAACCCACAGATGATAGTCAGCGGCACTCGACCATCAGCAGCCTCGGCCGATTTGATGACATCCTCGTCATGCTCAATAAGTGCCCTGCAATTTCTCCTATTAGCATCCCCACCAGAAATCCAAAAGGACGGTGCCCACGTACGGGATCTCGTCGTCAGAAGGGTCCATAATGCCACCACAAGGTCACGTGCCACATTAGGGGAGTACATCACTTGGACCTGCGTCTCAGCCACTTTCCTCGCATCTTCCTCTCACTTTCACCAACAACAATGACAACAGCACATCTGACAAACGATCAAATCCGAGAAATGATACAGGGACCATCGGATATTGAATGGAGGTAGAAGTCACCCTATTACTAACGTTCAAGATTTCCCGCGCCGTTGCGGCGTTGACACTGATTTACTGCACTTAGATATGAAATGAGACGCGAATGTCAAGAGATTATCCCAAACCTATACCTGGGCCCGTTCGTCGCATCCAAATCACTCGATACGCTGCGAGGACTACGTATCTCTCACATGTTGCGTAGCTACTTCTCAGCTTGATTAGCTATGATGGGGGTTAATTTTGCTTTTGGCGCGTTTGTATTTAGCGTCTGCATTCGAGATGCCAAGGAAGCATTCTCTGTCAGGCCACGCTTTCCGGAACATTTCAAATATCTCGTTCTCGATGTACAAGATAACGAGGAACAGAATCTGATACGTCTCTTTCCCGGGTCTGTCGTTCACATTTGATTGCAATCTGAACCCAACTTATACGCGCAGTGCAAAATCATTTATTGACTCTGCCATCTTTGAAGGCGGACGCGTTCTGGTGCATTGTAACGGTGCGTCCTTGCACGACATGCGCCATCATTTGCCGCCTATCTCTATTCTAAATAAATATAGGTGGTATCAGTCTGTCACCGGCGTTTGTTGTTATGTTTGTTATGCAACATCACCAATTGTCTTGGGAGGACGCCCTGCACTTTGTTCAAAATCGTCGATATTGCATCTCTCCCAACGGAGGTTTTCTGACTCAGATAAAAGTATGTGGGGTTTGATCCACTGAATTTTCGTTCTAAGCTCCGCCCCACTCAGGAATACGAAGCAATTTACAAGGCAAGCCTTGCCGTCTCCTCGTACCCTGCGATCCAGCGCACCATTGCACGACGGAAGCGCGAGGACGACGATGACGATGAAAATACGAGCAGGTTCGGACCCCGGACTCACCCTTTTCGTCTATCTAACTCTCATTCTAGAGAGGAAGATAGAAAACGTATCTTGGTCCAAAGCGAATCCGGCATCGTTAAAGACCCCAACGCAATGGAGACATGATGACGGCCTGTGTTTTGTCATTTCTTTTGGATTACTCTTTTCTTTTCACTCATTGTCTCATACCCCATATATATATAATGCTCTTAATGCAAGTCATTCTGTTGTTATCTGAGCTACAATGTCTTGATTCTTGCCTTCTCCTTCTCTTGAACAACACGTTTCGCATGAACGTCTGCGCTCTTCGTTTCAGCGTGGCCTCCAAACATGACCGGAATGTCTACGTACCTTTACGTTTTACGAACGCCTCTACCGATATCCCAGCGAAGACTACCGCTGCTCCCAACCATTGGCCCAGGGTCAATTTGTGCTTGTAGAGAGCTACTGATAGTAACATGGTAAATAATTTACGCGTTAATGTAATCGTCCTGGGCATAAACGTTTAGGAACAACAACACACACTCTGGGAGATCAAGCATCACTTACACCAAAGTAAGAGATCCGAAATGCTGCAGTGTCTCAAATATGAAAAGTTGTCCAAGGGCACCGGTGAGCACAAACTGTGCAAGGGGTATAATAATGGATGGGTGGGTCCGAACAAACGCCAGGGCGCCCGCCAGTTCTGTCCGTCCATCCGTGGACGGATGGATGACGGGAATATACGGAAGAGGGAGAACAGACAAGAACGTCGAGATTGCCGTACAAAACAGGTTGATCCAAAACATCATCTGCTGCCCCGTGACCTTGTGTCTTGCAAATATCTCGTCCTGCGTCGAATTCACAGCTCCATCCAGCGCCAGATTAATTAAGAGGTATGTTGTCCCAATCAAGTGTGCATACGGCGTCTGGGCACCATTATTATTGGTGCTCCCACCGTGCGATCCTTTCTTTTCGTCTCCTAGTCCCATAAAAATAGTGATACCCGTTGTGACCATGAACACCACGAGGTACTTGTGCGGTGCGAATTTGCGACGGTAGAGCAAGACGTTCATAATCATAACCGGCACGAGTTTGCACGACTTTCCGAGAACCATCGCTGGGTAGGAAATGTAGGACAGGGCTGCGAAGCCAAAGGGCGCCGCGGAGGTAATGAACACGGAGCACTGGAGGAAACGCAGGAGAAGTTCCCGCGTGAAATGACGACGGTCGGATTTTGCAGCAGGGTGAGCGGTGCCATTAGATTTATTGTGTCCATTGGCCTGGCGTCTATTCTTCTCGTTTTGTTGCGCACCCTTGACAGGAGGCGTCTCTTCGTGAGCAAGTCCAAGGCTCTGCGACAAAGTCTCGCCCGATTTCCGGCGCAATAATATATAGCAAATAGCCGATATTGAGCTCAGAAAGCTCTGACATGTTCCCATAAATAACGGAGACTTGAATTTATCCGAGGAGGACCCATCTAGAGATTGAAACGGAACGGACACTGGTTCTATAGCGTTAGCTTAGTGGACAGTAGCGTAACGCATATTTCTCACGTCGTTCTTGAGCAATAGCCCACAGCTGAACAGAGCAGACATCAGTCCCTTTGTTAGAATAATTGCAATTGACACCAAAAACACACCAAAAACATGGAATAGACCCCAGCCACACATACTAACAGTCTATCCAAGAGTAAGCGAGGTTAGAGGATGTGTCGCAGATAAACTCACCGAACGAGTGCCATGGCTGAGGGATCGTGGTCGACCCAAGGGTATCAGGTAGCGGAAGGAGGCGATGACTGGGTGACATGGCTTGGGCCTTCCAAATCGGGACAGAACGTTGACGTGTCCCCCGTCGCGCGCCTTTCCCCTGCAGACACCGGATTGCACTGCTGCCAATCATTTGACGATGGAGGGGGGACAGGATTCCTTCCAGTCGCCACTATGGTGTATTTGAAACCGCCGAGCTCTAATCGGGTCTGCCTTTAGCATCCCTTCCTCAAATTACCACGTTCCATACCAGCGCCTTCATCCGCCCTACAGTAAATGAACACCCACCTCTCGGTTGGCGGGATCGTCGGAGGGATCGGGGCTACCGTCTTGGTCCTCACCCTCCTAGCGATAGGCGTTCACCTACGTCGCCGTAGACGAGTGCAAGACGCTCTACACCACCGGATCGACCAATTTAGAATGTCCCCTCCGCCTCCAGAACAGCACACCTACGCCCCGATAAATCATATATCACAGACCAGCCGCCCTTCCTTTTCTGCTGCCCCCCAATCGACCGATACAGAAAGCGTTCCTAGACTCGCACAACAGCGTATTGTGCCCGTACCGCAGCGCCTCAATCCGACAATGAAGAATTATACGCCCCCAGCATATTATGCTGGCTGACACACTTTCCCCACGTCTGGTTTGGTGTAATGCCATAAAGCGCTGTCTCTATGTATATCTAATGTACTTCGAACAACGAACATACACCCTGTAAGTTCAACACGGTCTAATGTGTGACTAATACGATACATGAATGTAAGATAGGATGTCAATATTCACCTACATATTTCCCTCAACCAACCTCCACTTTCCCAGTTATATCCAGGATGGTAGATGTCTCTCTGTCTTTGCATTAGGTCCGTTACGCCGTTGAGTAGAACTCTCAGGCGCTTGAAATCAATCGGTTTCAGTATCCAGCCGTCCAACCCGTACCGGAGTAACTTCTCGCGCTGCTTCTCCATTAACGAAGCTGAAACTGCGAAAATTGGGATGTGGCCATTGACAATATAAGACAGACGACGGCTCTGCGAAGCGTCCTTTCCGGGCAATTGTTGCGGCTGCCGTTCCAAATCGCGTATACGCTTAGCTGTCTCGAACCCATTTAATAACGGCATCCTATAACAAATGAATGACGTTGTAAACACGGAAAGAAAGGTGACCCAACTGAATATCCATCAGTATGGCGTCAAAAGCCCGATCAGTCTCAATTAGTGCTAAGCCTTCTTGGCCATTGGTCGCGTTGATAACAATATGGCCATTCAAACGAAGTCGCTTCGCTAGAATGGCTCGATTTATGTCATTATCCTGGTCCAGGTCAACAAATTCTACTGATAGCAACGACAAAAATATTCACCTCAACAACGAGAATTCTCAGTTGCGAAATGTCAGGTAGAGAATCTTGACAGTGCGAAGACGTCAACACCGGCGACGACTGTACTAGCTGGTGCGGGCCGGTGGTCGTGCCTGGTGGTCGTGGATTAAAATCAGCTGCATCAGATATGTTTTTTGAATTCCCTTCCCCAGTAAATGAAAAGGCTTCCCGTAGGTCTTGCGCACTGTGATCCTCGCCTGAACTTACGCTACCTTCTCCACTAGGCTGAGGAACGGTGAATGAATCAGACAACGGCGGGCCGAAATATCTTTCCCCGCGATTTGGAGTACTGGGCAACGCAAGAGGTATCAAGAACGAGAAACAACTTCCCTCGCCGACTTTAGACTCCACGCGCAATTGTCCATCTAGTTGCTCAACGTTCCTCGCAACCACAGCGAGGCCCAATCCTGGCGACCAACGTCAATGAGCGACAGCTTGTAGCAGATATACAAGTCCCCACCAACACCCGTTTCTAAACTGCTTCGCGTCTCGCTCGATTCTACTTGCTCGAACTCCCTGAAAATTGTCTCTAACTTTGACGTTGGGATCCCACACCCGGTGTCCGCAACAACTATTTCGACGCTCGTCCCTCCAGACCGATGTCCAGAAGATTCTTCATGAGTGAGACAATGTACCGATATTGATCCAGTCACGGTATACTTGACTGGAGTGGGGTAAACGATGAACCGAACCAAAGTGAACAAAAACCTACGAGCATTGGCAGTCAAGTTCTGCACAACCGTTCTAATCTTCCTTGCATCTCCTACCACCATCTGAGGACTGTTGCCATAGTCAACTAGAAAGTCTATCCGACGTCTATCTGCCTCCTGCCGATATAGAATTGTCGCTTCTTTAATTGTGCTGTGAAGATCGAAGGGTTCACTAAAGGACGTTTTATTCCCGCTTTCCAGTCTTGTCAAGTCCTGTTCGAATTCGTTAAACTGACTCATAACCGTAAAGACTTAAAGATGCACACCAAAAGGTCATTTATGGTGAATAGAAGGCTCTGGAATGGCATGAACATCAGAAAATGTCTCCATTCAATACTCACCTTCGAAGCAGTGTGCGTTTCAGCTAGATTAGCTCTTGTTTCATTGTCTAACGGTCCATTCAATGCCATTTCTAAATAGCTAAAATAAAATTAGCGGTGCTCTTAACCCCATCAAATCGGATATAAACTTTATAATATGGTTCAGTGGTGTTCGCACTGTCATATCGTCACTAGCCTGTGCCCCCATTCTAGTCTAGAACGTACCTTCGTGACTTGCATTGGAGAGTAAAAGACTTGTTAACTTCTTTGTCTTAGCCGCATTTTCTTTGTGTCTCCATACCTCAATGAACTGGCAGACGATGTGAGTAACAAAGATAATGACTCTAAAAGGCGCATCGAACCTTGCCGTATACCAAAGATAATACTCCTGCCGTTTCCAGCTGCTCCTCTGTCCATGCTCTGCAACGCCCTATTATGGTTTCTGACCATACCTTGAATGACTTGCGCGGTTCAAGAACGGCGCCTTTCTCTGTTGAGCTATCCTTAAATGGCCTTCCAGCCCAGCGAACGTTGTGTTTCTGTCCTTTTCGCAAAAACACGATAAAATCCTTGCCACCACTGGACAAGGGTACGTAGAGGAGCCCCGCAAAAACCTCAAGTCCTATGTCATTCTTCAGTAAACTTTTTGAAAGTGCGAATTAAAACTCACCCGTGGACAGGTGTAAATCAGGAAAATCAAACGTTACGGCTTGAGATGCTTGAATGGTCCTGACATCATAGTCAGTGATACAATTTTTGAATATACGATTACATACGTAAATTGCTTTAATCTTACATATTCGGCAATAATTAGTATCTCTTGTCCATGTTCGTCTGGCCCTAGTATCTTCGCGCCCTCACCAATTACCAGCATGCCGAAATCTGCGTCAAAAAGACTCAAGAGGTCATCTGCATTGCTAACGATGTACCCATTCTGAAATATAAAAAATCAGGCTATTATCTCCTAAAGAAAGAGAACTGTTAGGCCTGGGAGAACTCACATGCTGACGATCGGATAATATACTGCTAACCTGGAAAAAAAGGGTCGAAAAGTAGTTTAGACCTTGGCTACTGAAACTTACCATCTTTTTGGTGTGTAGTCGTTGCGCATAGCTTAGACGTTCCACGTTTCTAGATATCGCTTGGCTTAACAACCGCAGGATCTGACGGACCGGGAAGGCCACACGCATCCCATGATCTCCATAAGAAAGACACGATACAAGTCCCCATAATTGGCCGAATGCTAAGATCGACTACGAAAATGAAAAGGGATACTCAATGCTCGATAACGTACTCACAAGTGACATCGATGCGCGCACTCCCATATTTTCCATATCTGTCGAATAAGATAAATGATATATGCACGTACAACAATTACTTACATTTAAGGTGGATG
This sequence comes from Amanita polypyramis BW_CC, assembly GCA_001691755.2. Lineage (NCBI taxonomy): Eukaryota > Fungi > Basidiomycota > Agaricomycetes > Agaricales > Amanitaceae > Amanita > Amanita polypyramis. The sequence goes on along the minus strand of JNHY02000001.1, from coordinate 366,746 downwards.
GGACTCATAGACCGAAGGTAACAATGCGTCATGTTCTATATCTATGAGTTTTACCTCCAGTTGACAGAAATGGGGACACATACAAGTGGCACGTGAAGATCCTCCTTATTTTTGACAATGAGACGTGCTGTTGGTTGAGTACGATCATAAAGTAGTCGGACTTTGTCTATTAAAATCGAGAGGTTACGAACAGTAGGTACGACGTTTGAGGCGACGCACTGAGGGCATACAATTCCCTGGCCTGCAAAACTGGTGAAAGGTGGAACATGGAATAAATAAACTTGCTTACCTGTGCAGGAATATCGCTGGCCGGAAAGTGCAGTCCGCGATAGATATCATGAGTCCGGTTCCAGTCCATGAGCTCAACTATAACCTTTCCGTTCCAGGTTTCATCAAACTGGTAAACAAGCACTCGATGAAACTGAGTTAGATCCTTGATAATTCCAACTACCACCTTCAAGAACATGTCCAAATCGGGCGCCGCATCAAATTGCTCGTTAATCTGGGACATGACTGCAAATATGTCCATCATTCCTATATTGCCTATCTGACTGTGCCAATGACGAGGACGCCGTGGATCAACACCAGTCGAGCCTATACGCGCGGTGCGTCGTAATCGCTCCAGTGCCGGTAAAGGTTTGGCACAGTTGGTCGTACTTTCCATAATATCTACCGTGTTAGGTGTCCATTCGTTCTCTTGTGAGTCAGACAACCCGTGTGCGTGGTTATCCATTCCATCCCTCTTCATGAGGGCATCTTCAAAAATGCCCTGATTTGTATGTACGTCGTCTTCCGTATTAAACAGGGTCCGTTCAGATTCATAAGTTGTGACAGATTCATTGACACTCCATCCACTGCTGCGACATGTATCTGTCCACGAAGGTGGCTCAGGAGGTATGGGAGAGTATAGTGGGTTGAACGTATCGCGTTCAAGCTCAAACTCCATGATAATCAATCCCGAGACGGGTTCGCTGGATAGCTTACTTGGCGTGTCCGTCCGATGAACTGCGCACCAGCAGGTCCACGTCCGTCGACTATCCTTACTGAGGCTTTTTTCACCAGGTAATACTGACCCAGGTGCACCCCAACCAGTTAGCAGGAATACATGAGGACTACATTCCTCGTCCTCGGAAGTCGAAGTGGGCTCGGTTAGGAATCGGATGTTATCCCAAAGTAAACATGCTTGAGAATCAGGAAGCGTGTCTGTAAAGCATGATAGGGAGAATAAGTAAGACGGGGGTAACCCCAGTAATTCCGTCGAGTTCTGGAACTCTGTTTAGCAGAAGGTGGGAGTAGTGCACCAGAGTAGCAGACCTCTGAAACTTGTCGAACGACCAGTGCGTCCTCCGTCTCTTCAACCGCTACAAGGACCCCGAATGCTTGTACAGCACCCGGCGTGCGAATCGGCTACAGTGCGTTAGTCGTTATAATAGCTAGATCTCTATGTAGCCATTACTAACCTCGTCTTCGCAACGCTGTAACTGACCTTCCCTTCCTGTCAGGACATGATACCCATTTTCATCTTGAGCATATTGGAAAGGAAACGTCGAGTATTCAACATTTTCCGCTGGAGGTCCGTTGCTTTTGATAGGCATTTCGGGAACAAGTTGCGACGGATCGGAATCTTGTCCAGACACGGGCAGTAATGCCTCAGTCTGCGTCAAGAGAGGAGGAAGCCCTGGGATGTTCCGGGGAATTGGACTAATAAACCTTGGTAAAGGGGACACCTTGTCGTTCGCTTTGGGGGAGGCGGGTACGGAGATTGGTGACAAGTGGACAAAACCATAATCGAAAGGATTAAATGAGAAAATAGGTACATTACGTTCGTTCGCAGAGGCAATCGGAGTATCACCCTCGGGATAGCCTACTATATTGCCTAGTCCAGTGTCAGAATCCATCAAGTTTAATAGGTCGGAAGTAGGTGTGGTGATCGTTGTAGCCGAAGAGTGATGGATTAAAGGAGACGCCTCAGAAGTCCTCTGCGCCGCTGGCGGTGATATCGCGCCTTTTATGTTGGCTTCGGTAGGATTTTTGTCCATTGCTGTAGGTGAGGGGGGGAGGGAGGGCATTACATCACTAGAGGAGTACACTGGGGATGTTTGCGACGAATTTGACATATTCTCGCTAGAGAATAGTATGTGCTCTGAAAAAGTATCTATTCCAGTAGTTTGGCTAATGCTGAAAGAATGTCTGCCTGGCCTGTCTGCAGCCAATCCAGGGTGAAAACTAGTGGAGAAACCACTTGTAGATTTTGTAGCCAAGCTTGTATCAATTGACCACTGGTATATGTTGGGCTGAGACAGTCTGAAGTCATCCTTGGTAGACAACGGCGAGGTTGCATCTTTGGGTAACCGACCGGTAGCTTTGTGTGAGATGGAAGAATTACTGACGGGTTGTATGCCGCTAAGAAGAGATTTCACTGGGTAAATGAATGAAGATGAAGTTCTGAGCTTTGGGCTCTCGTCTTTCGGCGAAAAACCAGACTCGCCGTGCATGATAAACGGGGGAAGGAACTAAAACAACGTGAACGGTCGAGGCAAGAAAGGGAAGAGGTGAGCATGGCTTAATCGCGATTCTGCATGGGCGAGAGTCCCACGTGACCGGCATCCGCTTGACTGCTTGTGCTGAACAGTGTATGATGTCATTTCACGAACGGATCTGCTGGTGGATTTGCGCAAAACGGAAAACACGCAACCTTGATTCAGAAATGTCGTTACAACAAGCCAAATTCCTTTGCAATCACATCCTGCAGCCCCTCTTGCTCAGCAATGCCATTGTGCCCTCCAACTAGTGTTTTGACTAATGTTACGGGTCGCCCCACCTGGATATGGCTTACCTCGCCAAAATTAGGTATGACGGAAGTTTCCACAATCTCTCTGCGCCTCCTTGATCGCTCCTCTTGCTTCTGTAAAAGATCACTCCATTCCTCTGTCGTTAGAGATAGGGGTTTTTGAGATATGGGTATATTCGGCACCAACGGCTCAAGGAAAGCTTGAAAAAGAGCGTCCGAATGGGTATCAGGAATCTCCCAGTCGTTTTCTGCATGTGCAATGAGCACGGGAGACTTGATATCCTAGAAGCAAATCTAGTAAGCGTCGATTTTGCGAACGACGAAAAACGCACCGGAACTTTATTTAGAGTATCGAATTTGTGGACCAAAGCCCAGGAAATGACATCTACGGGTGACATCATATATATATATATATAATGTGACATATCTACGACTTTTACTTACTCATTGCTCCTGGGATCGCGGATATACCTTTGAATAGTGGAAGTATACCGAGGATATGATAACTATTTAATAATTCCTTGATGCTCGAAAATGGCTACGTGTCATGTCAATGAATCATACAGGCTTGTCCTCGAGGGATGGCATACAGATAATAACACCAGTCCTCGACAAGGGAGTTCTTCGGCATCTAACTGAGTGATAAGCTGCGACGACACACCCGTACCAAGACTATGCCCCATAATTAGGATATCTTCCGGTTTTGCTCCGTTAGAAAGGAGCCAGTCGAACGCCGCTCTGCCATCTCGCACAAGGCCCGCTTCAGTTGGGGTACCTGTACTGTCTGCAAAGCCACGGTAATCAATGGCCAGCACGTTGACACCCAGTCGCGCCGTGAATGCTCTATAATATCTGACGCGGGGTTTGGCGGCGCGTGTCGCTGCGTTACCGTGGAAGAACAGGATCGTCGGGCGGTACTTCAGTGCAGTTTCTATGTGGTTCTGTGGCTCCGAGGGCACGGACTGCAGCGAATGATAATATTTGTCCGACATGATGAACCATGCTCCTATCGTCTCGTTGTCCGATGTGGTGATTCTTAGGTTAACCGTCTTATTGGCTGAAACGCATCGTGAAGCTTGAGTAGGGGGATGGGCACTATTACTCACGAGCAAGGCTAAACTTTTCCGGGTGTTCGAAGTCTGCAAATAGGGGCAGCTTTACAGCATTTAAGTACACGGCGCTGTTGTCCACCGTGAGTATCGGTGAGCTTAGCATGAAAAGGCGACGCAACTGTCTCTGGACGAATGGAATCGTCAGAAGGCCGACCAGAGCAACATATATGGCCCCGAAGATGACCAGATAAAAGTGTGCTCTCAGCAGAAAACTTTCTGTAGAGGGTTTCATTAGCTTAAGTGACTGGCTGGGTTGGCGGCCAGTATTGATGGCCGAGCGTGCCGAGTGCTGTTCCACTGAGTTGAGCTTTACCACTACTCTCATTTATAGAGCGTCACATTATTATCCTTATCGCCCCTATGCATACTTAACGCCTGATTGAAACGACCATTAAAACCATATTTCCGTTCTCTACGCTTTCCCATAACTTCTACACCGCCACTTCAGCAAATGTTGGATTCTGCTGCCTCGTCGGTGGTTGCTTCCGCGGCTCTTCCTCCTTCGCAACCGAATCCTAGTAGGTTCCCTTGGATCAAAAATCTGGGTGCCGGAATTGGGCAGGACATTCGTGCAAGAGCGCCTTGTTATGTCAGTGACTGGACAGACGCGTGGAACTATAGAGTTATCCCAGCGACAGCTCTTATATTTTTTGCAAAGTAAGTCGGTGCGGTGAGCAGCGGGTCTTCAGCATTTTGACAATCACTAGTGTACTCCCCGGAATTGCATTTTCTCTAGATCTCATAGAAACAACTAATCAATATGGCGTCGCTGAAGTTCTCATCTCATCTTTTATGGGAGCTTTTATCTTCTCAGTTTTTGGTGCACAGCCTCTCACAATTGCTGGAGTGACTGGTCCGTAATCTTGTACAAGATTGGTTCAAAGTGTTGAAAACCTTGCCAGGACCCATTACTGTCTTTAACAAGACAATATTCAACATCCTTCATAAAGATCCAAATCCTCCTATCTATCTACATTTCATAGGCTGGGTTTATCTGTGGGCTGCAATTATACATTGGATCACCGCACTGCTGAACTGTAAGTGTGTTTCATGACTGTCAGAAATACTCCACGTTAACCGCACAATTATAGGGTGCAACTTCCTGAAATATGTTACTGCATTTTCGTGCGATACGTTTGGTTTCTACGTGTCCTTGGTCTACCTCCAATATGGGATCCAAGTAACTACGCGCCAGTTCAGTTCTCTAAATGACCTTGGACCTTTAGTGTCCATCATCCTAGCTTTACTAATGCTCGTTGTGTGTTTCCTGTTTCAGACACTCTCAAAATCTACATATTTTCACCCCCATGTCAGACGTTTTCTTGCAGACTATGGCATGCCTATATCCTTGGTGGCAGCGTCCGCCATGGCTTATTGGGGCCGCTTCGATTATGCAAAACCCACTACTCTGCCTGTCGGTGGCACCTTCCAAGCCGCGGGCGGCAGGGAATGGCTCGTCCGATTCTGGCAACTAGAGGGAAAATGGATTGGTATTGCTCTACCTTTTGGACTCGTGTTATGGATCCTTTTCTTCTTTGATCATAACGTATCAGTATGGTTTTTCTCTCTCCTTAATGACACTAAATAACCATGTATAAATATTATCCAGTCACTGATGGCCCAGGGTACGGAATTTCCTCTAAGGAAACCACCTGGCTTCCATTATGATTTCTTTCTTCTCGGGATTTGTACGTTTATCGCTGGGCTGATTGGAGTACCTGCGCCCAATGGATTAATCCCGCAAGCTCCCATACACACGACTTCTCTCCTTGTCATAGGACAGCCGGACAAGATGAAGCACGAAGAAAATGGTAAAAGGGCGGAAAAAACTTCTGAACAAAATCGACCTACCGTAGGAGGCAGCCCACCGCATTCGACATCAACAGACTGCTATGAAGCACCCCTGGGCGTGGTTGAACAGCGCGTCTCTAATCTTGTACAGGGTGCTTTGTGTCTCGTTCTTTTGACAGGACCATTTTTGCACGTGCTGCACTTGATTCCAAGGGGTGAGCTTATCGTTTCCGGGTCTCTGTTTGTTGTTCTTAGTTGGCGTCTCTCTAACAGGCGTACTCGCTGGGCTATTGTACGTCACTGCGTGAATTGATCACATGTCTTCTCTAACTATTGATTTCACACAGCTGGTACATGGGTGCCGATGCATTACAGGGCAATGGAATTACTAAGAAGCTTCTATATTTTGTACGAGATAGACAGCTCACGGCATCGAATGAACCGCTTCATAGAGTGCGCAAGTCCCGCATCCTGCTATTTGTCAGCGTACAGCTCGCTGCGTTTGGTGCAACATTTGCCATCACCCAAACAATCGGCAAGTACCCTGGAAGTCGTGTAAGGAGGTTCGCTTATGTCTTAGCGTAGCTGCGATTGGTTTCCCCGTGATCATCATGCTTCTAATACCTCTCCGCGTTCTCATCATCCCACGGCTCCCGTTCACCATGGAGGAACTTGCTATCCTTGATAGACCTACCGCATCTCCGTTCGTCAGTTGTTTCACATTGTGCTGGTGCCTGCCCCCTTGACCTAACGCAAACTTTCTTTTTGACAGACCATGGAATCCGTGGGAGGGTCTCTTTAACGAATGAATGTGTGACACTTGGCCATTTCCTTTTTTTGTCTATTCTAGCAAAGAAAAATTGGTGCATAGCTTCGCCATGTGGAACTTTGTTCATTGTATCCATATGGGCGTGCGTTCCCCTCGGTTAACCCAAACTTTCTTTTTTTATGCGTTATGGAATACGTGGGAAGGTCCCTTTTCGTAAGATCCACTGTCTTGTTTCTTTCCTGCCTAACAAAGAGGATATAATGCACCGAGGTTCGCCATGCACTTTGAACTCTATTGCACCATATGGCTATCCGAACGGCCGTTGTGCCAATTTCACCCCATGGGAATCGTTTCGAATGAAGTCAAAAACCACAAGTCATTCTTGTTTTTGCCTCCCTCTCGATCCACAAAGATTAAAAAGAGTGAATTCAGCGCCACACAGACATTTTTTGTTCCCTTCCACAGGCGACCGATTAGAGTCTCATGTGCCTTACCCTAAAATGACTCCAGGGCCGCGATATGTCATGACTTTTAATCTATCTTGCCTCTCTTCTTGTAGTCCTTTTTAAAATTTCTCCTCGCCCTACTCGAACCGAATATTCTCAACAGGGTTGAATGGGTAATAGTACCATTGACAATGGCCAAGTTATCGGCGTGGTTCTTCTCGTGCGGCACGGGGACCGCCTAGGCACGCGATAATACCCTCTCGCTTCGCGTACGCGGCCTTAACGCGTCTTTTGTAACCCCAGAATTCTTCCAAAATCCTGACACGTATTCCACGTCCGACACGTCCATCACGCCTTTAGGAAATGTAAGTATCGAACGTTTGTGATAGTTACGTAGAATTTTTTCTTATCGCTTTGCGCGCAGGCTCAAGAATATCAACTTGGACAACTACTGAGATCCATCTACATCGATCCGACATCCCCTTCTTACATTCCAGGCATTAATCAGACCGTCGCGAGCCAGGCTCAACTGTGGATCCGTGCCGATGCTGGTGGTGAAGGTGAAGGTGGGGTGATCTACGATTCCGCCGTATCTTTACTGCAGGGCCTCTACCCACCCACTCCGGATTATAAAACGCAATTGGCGAATGGGACTGTGATTACTGGACCACTTGATGGATATCAGGTAATCCTTTCGTCCTTAATCACTGGGATTGTTGAGATCGGTTGTGGCAGTACATCCCAAGTATGTTGTTCCTACTTGGAAGGATATAACATCGTTGAAGAAAAATCATAGTTGATTCTGTTGATCCCAACGACGATATCTCGTTGGAGGGTTGGGCGTCTTGCGCTGTCCGTGCCCATTTTATGACCGGCCGCTCAGCCCGCTCATTTCTTGACAGCCCTTCTCGCAGAACGTTGAGGCGTTTGAACGTTCTACTATTTTCAGAACGAAAGAAGCAGAGAACCAAGATTTTCTTAACAGTCTCATTCCTTTCATTGGCGGAAGATCGGCAAACTTTAGTGATATTGTGAGTCCCTAAATGAATATGAAATATCAATGATGACGATTTACGATTTCAGTGTAATGTGAGAGCACTTCTGCGGCCGTGCCCGCACATGTGTTCATCCTCCATATTAGGTCTTCGATTTTATGAACGTCCAGTCGATCCACAATAAGACATATTACGACAATTTGCCGGGGGAGTACCTTCCGAGGGTTAGGGATCTTGCAAACTGGCATGAATACATGACATTCAGCTCTCCTGAACTTACAGGTATTGGGAACAGTACGTCTTTTGAATTTCCCCGTAAAACTGTTCAGACGTCACAAACTCGACTCCCATGCAGTTGCAGGCAGGACCGTGTTGCCGTCTATTTTCAAAGGCATCAACGATATTGTAGACCCTGATGAGCCCACCAAACTCGTATACTTGGCACTTTCTTACAAACCTTTCCTTTCGTTGTTCAATATGACTGGAATGGCTGAGCAGAATCCTCAGCTCGCAGGCATTGGTATGTTCTCGGTATTCAACTAGGGTAGTCAACTAAATGGTCTGTTCGGTATCAGTGGACTACGCTGCAGCTGTTGCTTTGGAAGTGCGTCAAACGGGTTCTTCGGAGCCTGTACTACGTTTTAACTTCAAGAACGGAACACAAGATGACTTTCAGAGGATCGACTTCCCCGGCGGATCTGGTGAAATGCCAATTTCCAGATTTGCTCAGAATTTGGTTGTGGGTGATAATTAAACTCCTGTGATTGTGGCATTGACTTCCGGTAATACGCTATTTATTATAGCCTGCCGCAATTAATACCACAGTAGAATGGTGCGAAGTATGCTCGAATACACAAGACAGAGGATGCGACCAGGTAGCAGTTGCCTCAAACATTCATTTGTATCAGGGTCACATTAGCCCTGTTGGCGCGGGATTCCTCGGCGCAGGATTAGCGCTTGCAGTTGCGATGATTATGTTCGGTGTGCTCCTGTGCACAGGGATGCTCGCCATTTCGAAGAGGAAAAATAGTACCGTATTTGATCAGGGGTCATCTTCAGAGCTGGTACGCCATTTTGTCACGCTTTCGAGCTTTTTCAAATGTCAACTTGTCCTAGAATTCTACCGGAAAACTCTAAACGATCAGGCACCCGACAGCTCATGTTGCTAACTGGGTCAGATCAGTTTGTATGGTTAGAAATATGTACGTTACATGGAATGACATGCATTGCCTAAAATATATCCTCTTCTTCGTGATCGTCTTCATCTCGCATGAGTAAGTCTTCATAACTAGAATATTCGTGGAACTCATCTTTGACAATGTCAGTAGGCATGCCATAGAAGACAGGGTCACGCACCGCTCAAATCTTCCTCATCCGGGTAATCGTTTTTGTAATATTCCTCAGCTGTGAGGCATTTATTCCTTGATAATAGACGAGTAGTAGTGATAGCGCACCATTGGAATCCTCATCCTCTTCGTCCTCCAGTTCGGAGTCCGATGCCGAGTCGTACAACTCGTCTCCATACGATGGTGGCAATCCCATTCTGGAAAAGGGTAGGTTTCAAACGCACAGCGTGAATGGGAGTATTGACACGTACAGTGTCGCGATATTGTCCCTCCCGACCCATTCATCTGCCTTCGCAGGTCGACGATAAAATATGTCCCAAACGTAGTCATCACGAGTGGTCTTGGGTATCTTAGATGCATCTACTAAAGGTATGACAGTATCTTGTTCTTTTTTTTGCTGATCTGGTGCACTCAGTGATATTTCGTTTACTCGTAAACCTTTTAGCACGCGCATAAATCAAGCATATTAATTACAACACATACGTGTTAAATAATCATTTAGTAGCGGAAGGAATTTTTCTATATCAGAGTCGACGGAGGGACGTGTTTTTTCTGGCGATGGAATCGCATCGTACATTTTGAAAATTGGCTGAGCTGCTTCCTTCGCTGAAACGACCGTTGGCCTATGTGTCACAGAGTCAATTGTTTCAACGGAGTGCGGGCCAATAGCACGCACGGCTTCTTAGGGTACGTGCGCCTTCCAACATCCTCGTTACTGGTACCGTGTTGTAGTACGGTATAACACCGTTTACGCCCCTCCCTCTTCTGTCGTGCACCATGTAACTTCAACTTGTCTGGAATTTCATCCTTGGTTTGTTTCGATTCTTTCCTATCTGAAGCCTCGCGAGCCAATCTAGACACCTCGTCCTAAAACAGGTATGGGCACCGTTGAGAACTTTGGCTGAAGTCATCACCGGTCAAACCCTGAGCAAACCTGGATAACTCTCTTCTGGCTCTCATCTTTCCAAGCTTCATCTTCCACAGTTTGTGCGAACTGGAACACCTCCAGGCCACCACGGGTCTTCTTCTTTCGGACACGCGACTCGACAACTGGGTGCGCGACACCAATCTGAACGATAGCGTTGAGGCCACAGAGATAGACGTACCCAGTGCATCCAGAGGCTCTTCATTACGCTTTCGTTTGATTCTCAGAATTGTGTAGGGAGTGTTGGATGCAGAGTTGGATCCAGGCTGCATCATGGAAGACGGAATGTGACCTGTGACTCACAGCGGCACCACCTAAGCTTGTACTGGCGTCTTAGGGTTTGAAGGGACATGTAGTGCCGTTGGATCACAGAATATGATACATTGGACGGATATACTTCCTAATTCAGCTGCATGGCCATATGGTTTCAAATCCAAATGCTGTTCGAGTGCAATATGCTCATTGACGGAGCTGTACGCTTTCCTATGCCCCTAGAGCGTATAAAAGAGCGGTCTATCTCATAGTACAGCAAAGCACTCCCCCCCCCCAAATCGCTCAGTGACCCTCCCGTGGATATGTTACGCTTCATTCCTGCATTAATCTTCGTTTGGGTTTTCCTGCGGAACACCAGTATGGTCCGTGTTCATTTTCCGCGATTCCTCAGAGCCCGGGCGGTATACGAAATGACAAGCAACACCACACTCCGGTAGAAGGCAAGTGCAACTCTTTCTGTAACAGTCAATGGGCTCCCTCTGATGGGTTCTTCCAGTGTGGTGGCAGATACAGTGTCGTGTTTGCTATAATTTTACCTTCAACAGATAATGTTGGGTCTTAGATAGTTGCAGTTATATTTATTATAGTCGGTTCTCATCATGATGTATATCTGGCAGGCAGTGGCTTAAATCCATCAGTCTTCAGATCCGACGGCGCCAGGACTCCCGGGACTTCCAGCTATCCTCCAAGCTGCCAAGATCAGAGTCACAACATCATCCACACCTTTGTCTTCCCGTACGCTCGCAAAAATTGTAGGACCGTCACCACGCATCATCTTAGAATCCCTCTCCATAACTTCCAACGATGCACCGACATAAGCTGCAAGATCAATCTATAGTCTCTATCAGCCCTGTCGTACGACATGCAAGGAAAACGTTCACCTTGTTGATGACCAGCAGATCCGACTGAGAGATTCCAGGACCTCCTTTACGTGGAATTTTGTCTCCTCCCTGCGTGACTAGTCATTAACCAATCTCACCAGACGAACTAATCATCGTGTTACCGAGACGTCGATGACGTAGATAATATAATCAGCCAACTCCCTCGAATAGTTTGCCGCAAGGTTATCGCCACCGCTCTCCACAAAAAGCAGCTGGCAACCATACTTTGCCTGTAGCGTCTCAAGAGCACCCATGTTTGCACTAATATCCTCTCGAATGGCTGCGTGAGGACAGCCTCCAGTTTCAATAGCAAGTATACGAGACGGCGGAAGGGCCCGGTGCTTTATCAGAAATTCCTGGTCTTCGCGAGTAAAGATATCATTCGTCACAGTTGCTGCAATACAACGCGTCAAGGACACTAAGACTAAGTGGGGCAAAAAAACCTGACCAATGTTATACCCATCCCTGAGTCGCTTACAAAGTGCTAGCGTCAATGCGGTTTTACCGGACCCAACAGGACTAGGTAGTCGTCTAAGGGTATGGCAGAAGTGTATAAATCAATCAACAAACCCTCCAATACCAATAGTGAAGCCTCTTTCTTGGAAATTCCGCTGTGAGTAATCAGGCAAGTCTCGCTCCGCAAACTTGCCTTTAGATGACCGGATACCATTAATTTTTGCCCGACCGGCTTAAAACGCCGTACCTGGGTGCTCAAGGTGTTCGTGGGTGTGACCATGCTCCTCTGAACCATGAGAGTGAGATATTCCGCCGTGTTCGTGCGAATGCGATGGTTGAGATGAGGAAAGGTTGTTGATAAATTGCACACTCATTCTGAAGAGGCTTTGTAGCTCAGGGTGAAGATACGAGCTTTAGGTCCTAAGGTTAGGGTCAGAAACTTTGATGCTACCAACTTCCCGGTATTGATACTCAGGCATTCTCAATGAAAAGAGCTTTGAATCCTCTGGTTGATTATGATGCATCCGATGATGATGATGATGATACGAAATTAGAAAAACCAGGTCCCCCCCCCAAGAAAAAGCATGATTTTTTTTAACCCACTTGGTGCTGGCGAACTAATCTTAGTCTTCGCAGGAAACTTCCTGCCCTCTCGTCTTCGATGGCGGTCGCAGCTCCCATAGACAATCCAGAATTACATCAAGGAAGAGTCCGGACACACCCTCACGTAGATGGTCAATATGCAACTCATATCTACATACCCCTACGCTTGAAACCGCGCAGTGCAGTTTATCAATTACTTCGAGACGTCATAATCGATGCCAAAAATGTTGTTCCTTCTCTCCAAGAAATATGTGAATTCGGGAATGAGGACAGCCCTTCCAAGGGTGTGGAGTTACACGTTTCCCTCTCACGACCAATATATTTGCGTGCTCATCAGCGGGAAGACTTTAAAAGGGAGGTGATGGAAATGTCAAAGAGACAAAAGCAGTAGGTTCCCTTTCCTCTTTCGCAAATAACATTAAGCAATACACTCAGGTTTTCTATATCACTCACCACGTTTTCTGAGCTTATTAACGATGAACGGACGAGAACGTTTCTAGCCGTAGAGATCGGCGCTGGACACCACGAGGTAAAGATTTCCCACGAGACAGTTGTTCATCGTATTCTAATTGGTCGATTACAGCTTAAGTCGCTAACGAATGTATTGACTCCTATTCTTCGGCTGCTTCGTCAGAAGGAATACTACGAAGAACCCCGCTTTCATGCGTCCATAGCATGGGCATTACTTGATTGGAATTCACCTGGTGCTACCAGAGCAGAAGGTACCATTTCAGTTCCCGGTTCGTCTGAGAAATTCGGGTCCGATGAGAACGTCTTATCGATGCCTGAACCCAATTCTTCAAGCATCTTTCCTACTATACCCAGATTCCCCAAGGATTTAATATCTACATTGAACGAACGATATAGTTCCGCGCTGGCCTCGACCAAAGGAGGTCTGTTTGCTGCGGAATTCATCACGGTTAAGATCGGTAAGGAAATATTCTCACGGCGGCTGACGGCATGATGGGGCCAGCAGAGGTGACGCCCATGTTTTGCGTACATCGTTACACGAGGGCTTCACGCGTCTATCCACGGAGATTTCGTTTTCACCGTTCGGCTTAATCCGAGAAGCTATCTTGAACGGCGATTGACAACACTGCTCCGCTCTATGGCCACCGTTTCAGCTCCTCATCATCAAGAGTCCTTTTTTGATCAGGACACCTGTCCAGTTTAGCTCATCCATATGACCCGATTTGCGCTAGTTTTTGTCTAAGTATATTCGCGAGTCGCAATGCCACCATCGCCGATATCACAGGGTTACAACAGGAACAAAAGCCCCATACATGATTTCATGGGAAAAATGTCACTTGATTAGTCTATTATACATAGTTGGAGCCAACGTTTTTTGTTTTGATTGGAAACGACTCTTCTGGACATGTTATATATATATGTATATGAACTAACATAGGGTATTACGAGATATCGCCCAGAAGGTTGGCGATACGACCCGCGGTACGTGACCTGACTGGGAGCCCGCAAAAGATATACGACACAACGAACGAACGGCCATTCAGGATAATCTAAGATTAACGATCGGTCCTCCTGTATCGCCCAAGTACGTATAGTCGATCTTTCATAAAGGGCCGATTTCATTAAGTTTGACAGAACCTGCTAAGGATACGTTCCACTTATTTTTCTAACCCCGCGCACGCATGATAGACTGGCATTGTGACGCATGTGGCACAAGTGATCCAGGCTATCTAAACTTTATGTTGTGTGGCGAAAAGTTTTTGTCTCGGCACGAGCAAAAGTGTAAATGCTTTACCGCATGGATCGAAACACAAGAGATCACAAAGGAGCGGGTAAAATGAATGTGCATCAATTAAGTTCGCAACGACCTGGGAGAGAGTCGTGCGGCAGGGTTCACATAACTGAACTAAAATTGGCTGGTTGGAATCAACACTGGTTTTCGAGCTGGTTCGTAATGGTCATATAAGGAATTTTCTTCCATTCATCGGCCACCATCGGTAGAGGAACATAACTACCTATGCTATGTAAGTTAGGACACGAGTCTCACATGCACACGTTGCTACTCACCAGTTTTTACCTATGCAGCAGTAGACACCGATGCCGGCACGACAATGATCGCCACATTTCTCCCGCTACCCGTAGCTTGATCGAACAAATTAATGGCCTCAACTCGTGCTGTATCGCCTTGCTTCTCGGAGACAATCTCAGGCAATTTTCGGAGCTCATCACTGTCGACTGGAGCTTCCAAATCGTTGATCGCCCATTCTTCTTTCAACCATTGAACTCGATCTAGAATTATCAAGCTTTCTACTAGCGGACCAACTAAGCAGCGTAGCACGTGCAGAACCTCAAGTCTACGCTCCAATAGAGAATCACGTTGCTGCATCACAGAAGCGGAGAGATCCACGTTCAATTTTTGGCCTGCAACGTGTAGGAAGGTGGTCCAATTGGAATACGCGCTATCCGGTAAGCGGCCAAGAAGACGCATAGTAGGACTCGTGCCTATACCAATGCCTACTTCATTTCCGGCCCCGGTCCCAAGAGGACGTACTTCTAATTTACTCCACTGACGTGAGCACGGAACCGAAACTTTAGTTTGCAAATATGCGAGATTAGTCTCTGGATCGTTACTCTCCGGTTCCAAAAGCTTTCCCGTCTGTTCCCTGAAGACAGATGCTTGTAGCAACTCTCGGCCCAAAAGCGCTCTCCAAACAACCTTGCGAATGGATAGAGATACTGACGTCGTTGCTTTTGGGGACATGAGCCATTGCGAGGGTATCTGTGTAGCGAGGTTGAATGCGGACGACGGTAAATGTAGGGCCGGCAGATCCGACGATGATGCAGACATCGATTTGAGAGCCTTGGAAAGTGGAAAGTCTTTCAGATTTGTCAGCGGTTGATTCAATCCGGTGCTAAGACAGCTTAGAATTACCCGCCGATTTAATCAAGTTGTAGCAGCACCCGACCACAACAGCGCCAGCCATTCTCCATGTGATATTTTTACGATGAGCGGCGTTTATGCAAACACGCAATATATCTGGAGTTAGCGAGCCACATGCATGCAGAGCGATAAAGAGCACAGGATCTAAATTGCCATCATTCGCTTCCCCCGACGTTTCACGTATCCAATCATCGATAGTGGGAATAAGTGTATCAGGGGTAATATGGATGGTTTTGTGAAGGATCGGGGTAGTTGCATTGGTATTACCAGATGCACGAAGTGTTCGTGCAACACGTTCTTCCCATATTTGTGAACCTCTGGTTTGCCACTGGTCTGAGTCAAGTGCTAGAACATGAGTGGTTTGCAGGTACAATTTCAGGGTGCGGGTCAAGTATCCCTGAAATCAGAATCAGATATGGAACAGTAAGCAGAAGGAATCACTGAGAAACACACACTTGCCCGGCACCAATATCTACGATTCTGACTCGTCTCCGTTCAATCTTGAGATCGTCCAACAGTTTCGCTAGATAGGCGACCATTCGCGAGACCTCGTGAATTTTCTTAGGCGACATGCCTCTGTCGTCGGCAATAATATTTTGGGAAGGATATCCATCTATGTCGACGGGTCGTCGAGGGATTTGAAGTCTCCGTATCTCTTGGATAAGCTCGCAAAGTTCTCGGGGGATGTTATCATGCGCATGATGCCCCCTCGTGGAATTAAAACATTCGCTTAGTTGAAGCCACCGACACTGGCCGGCTTCCTCCTCTGTAGCATTCCCAAGTTGCACCCAGTTCCACCACGACAACCACGAATATGGTGGTTTAAAATCAACATCGTTTCCAATGTCGTTTGGATGAATGCCCAGAAGAGAAGAGACAAGATCAGATGTGAGAAGTCGCTGGATGTGGTCCATCGCAAGCAACTGGGTCAAAGTCTAGACTAAACTCACAACTTTCCTCACTGGGAGGTCCAACACCGAGTTACATTCATTCTGTGCCCTATAATAGCCTCCTCATTAATTGTTGGTCCGGTAGCTCATTAATATCAAAATTTTCGTAAGATGGTCTCACAAGGATGGCGTTAGTTAGGACGGTTGCCCGTATGGCACTCTTGGCATCTGGAAGAAAACGAACGCATTCAATTGCTATAAATACGTCGACAGACTAGATGTTATCCGACTTAGTGCATCGATAATATCTAAACCTCCTATTCCTTAACATGACGGCACAATCATGCGTGCTGACAGAATCAACAAAGCTAAAACGTATCATCACCACATGGAGCATAATGATGCAAAAATACCTTCAATGCCGAGTATCGCATTGCGTCGTACTGCCTGCCCGTCAAACCCGGACGAATACAACTCTGGTCGTATTGTACATAATTACGATCCCCAGGCAATTATGCAGCTACTTATGAGGCACTATGATAATTGATTATATCAGATCACAACCACAAGGACGGGATCCCGGAGCTTTATTGCTTACGCTGTGCAGGATGCACAGGGCATGCCGTAGCTCCAATTGCAGGGCCCTGGCGGGCTATCCGCCGATGGGAACTTCATCTGGGCCGGCCCAATCATTCACTCCGCGGAGCCGATTTGGGAAGCCTGGTAGGTGAGCCGAGCGAAACCAGCTTGGTGTTTAGCGCCCATGGCCCGTGGTTGCTCTCTGGGATGTTACGCATCGTACAAAAGTAGAGAGGTGTCCGGCATCACTGTCCCGGGTTCGCATTGCCCAGCTCCCCGATGCCCCCGAGCCTTCAAACTACAATCTCGGTCCATCATCCAAAATTGGCGATTCGGATACCCTTAAAGGATCTACCGCCGCAGCCCGGCTCTCTACTCGGCGGCAAGGAGTGGGTAAGCTTCTCGAACCGACTTCCTTTCAGATTGAGGTCAAATTGGAGCGAAAGTGCACAGCAGCACTAATTACTCCTCTCCGACGAAGGTAAGTTATTTACAGTGATCAGTATTGATGTAAGGGTAAGTACGTTCGTAGATTTAGTGTTGTCCTTTTTATCCCGTCCCCATTGCCTTTCCTATCGCTGTCCGACTTCTTTCATTGTGAAAAGCAGCAACGAAAGGAGTAATTTAACTAAACAAGGTGATACGGACCAAAACGCCAGAGACAAGATTGCATGGAAGCAGGCCTTTCCCTTCGGCATTTGCTCAGACCATAGTTACATGCCCGAGACCGATCCAACTGGTTCGATCTCGCTCAAGGAAGGCAAGAAGGAAAGCCTTCTACCATCTTGGACTGAGGTTCGCGTGCAAGCCACAGCATTCTTCTTCCGGATCTGCTCCTTGCGAGTTCGTACTCATTCCCCCTTCCAATGAATCTGTCCCCGTTTACGAGTATCTATCAGCCGTATGAAAAAAGTGGGACGCGATCTTCCATGTAAGATCTCAAGTCCACACGTCAGTGAATCCGTTGGCCCACTCGACCGACCGCCAGATCCAGTGCGGCCGGAATGCATCAATTCGCGGTTCCATTATGAAAATTACTTCATTCTTCTCGTCATTTATCCACGTCATTCTCCTCCCGTATTTCTGGGTTCTAATTAACCTACGGTTGATACCTTGTGATATATTGCAGAATCCAACTTCATCACTGAGTGGGAATGACAACCGCAAAACGTGTTTCAAAAAGAAAAAGGGAAAACTCGGTCTCGGAAAAGGGTTATGCTCTACGGGTTTGTACGTACACGCCAACAAGGTGATTATCATTCAGCCGTTTCTTTCAGTTTCTATCTGAGTTTGGTATTATTGTACTTTAAACAG
Organism: Amanita polypyramis BW_CC; assembly: GCA_001691755.2. Taxonomy (NCBI): domain Eukaryota; kingdom Fungi; phylum Basidiomycota; class Agaricomycetes; order Agaricales; family Amanitaceae; genus Amanita; species Amanita polypyramis. Next base: position 348,664 of record JNHY02000001.1, on the reverse strand, counting down.
TCCGTTTCCGCCGTTCCATGCGTTGTCCCGATTTTAAAGGCTTTAATTGGATGTAGACTTGTTGCTCCGTTCCTGGACGTATTTTCTCCCTGTATTCTAGGTGATAACAACAGACAGGTACTAGTGCCGATTCTGTCGCCCATTCTCTGGAGCTTGCATCCCTTTTCGGGGCTTCCACGCCCTCCCCCCTTTAGCATGGTGCCCTGTTGAGCAGCTTCCATGTGTCATGTGGCGCTAGCTTAGAGAGCGCTCTGAGACTCACACTCGGATCACTCGGGAGGCAATCGCATGCGGCCAGAGGGCAATAAAGCAAAAATGAGAAGAAAAAAAAAAAAGCACAGGGAAAGAACCTAGTCTGTGCTAGTATGGGCTAGTAAGCAGCATATACCCAGGCGGATCGTATCAAATTGGCTTTTTGGCACGAGAGGTTGAAGAGATGAAAAGCAGGCGTCTGATCGTGGACGTGTATCTGTGCACCCTGCATGTCAAATAAAAATAATGAAATAAAAATCGGATAATTTACAGTAATCGCAGGCCATTCATTCGTCGAATCATATCCTGGGAATGCACCGTACGACCGGGACGCAGAGCCAGATGGACTGTCTTATCCCCAGTAACAGTATGCGGTAATATACGGCCACATACCGGCCAAAACGTCTACAACCCTGCTTAGTTGCCAAACGGCTGTGAACCTCCGGGGTCAGGACCTCGGCATCTCTCAGGTTCACAAAGTACTATCAGGAACTGCAACCGAGTTCGAATTGAATTTGAAGCCGCGGTGGGCGATCATCATGATCTCTGCATCACCTGCCATGTGGAGGGTGGTGATCATCCTCAATTGAATAAGGGGGTGTAAGATGGCCGCCAGTGCAATGACCGTCGGCAACGGTTCCATACTCACCCTGTTAGCTCCTCACACATTCTGGTTTTCTTGCGGTGTGCTTGGTAATTTGATGAGAGGATAGCGGATCCGAGAACGGGCCCCTACGGGCTGTGTGTTACACCCTGTGATGTTTCCAATAGAGATGTCTTATCACCCGTGAGCATGACTTGGTCATTGATATTCTTCTTGCTGATCCCAATGTACCCGTTTCCCATTTCCCACACGCGGGATGATGCCAAAAGGTAATATAGGACTGCCATCTTCCTTATTTGTAGCGGAGTCGCGTAAGTTGCAGTACACAAATTAATCTATTGGTAACGTAAGTTTAGATATAGCTGCGCAATAACAAGAATATGGATGACGATAGACACAGGCACAAAACACGGACAACCAAGCAGTGGCGATAGCGACCTAACCAGAGATAGAAAAAACGGAGATAACGAGCATGCTGAGATAAAGCACATACGAGAGCGGGACCTGGCCAAAAAGGCAGAGTAGTGCGAGAGTGTGTGATATGACCGCAGGCCACAAGTCCGAGTCGGATAGGTAGTTACCGAAAAAACGAGCCATATATAACGGCAGCGGCGCGAGAACTCCGCGAACCGAAAGGGGAACAAAGCGTGATGTAAAAGCAGGGTTGGACAAAAGGTATACGTTAAAGACCAAAAAAAGAGCAGTCCGAGAATGTGCTTGTGATCCCAGTCTTTTGCGATGTGAATGCGGGGGTAAATAGTGTTTTTGATACAATATTACAAAATCGTCCATGCGTTCAAAAGTACACAGGGAAATTACTGCGGTGTAGGGTAGCCAGAGCCTGGACCAGAGCCAGGCTGACCGTCATAGTAGGTTGGCTGTGTAGTCCCTGTCTGTGGAAGCCGAGAATCATATGATGAATAAACGTTGGTAGACGCCGCAGTTTGATGCGATCCGTGAGTGGTGAAGGGATTATTAGACATGGACGGTGGAGCAGATAATGGAGATAGATCTGATGAGATATAATGAGGAGAGGATGTGGGTGCCGTCGATCGAGTGCCGGGGCCATATAGCGGCGCCATTTGGCGGCCGTGATCGTAGTCTATGTTGGTCGCTGGACTCATATGCTGACGGGACAACGGAGGCGCCGTCCTACCGTTCACGTAATTGGATGAGTAGCTGGGCGAGTTGGACATGGTTTGCAAGGTCATTGGATGGAAAAGTTGCAGGGTGGTATCCGCTGGCATCGAGGCCCGCCGTCCCATTGGATCTAGGAAGTTAGACAATGGGCGGCCGCTAGGTGGGAACGGCGCTGTCGTTGTTGGCCCCGTTGCCGCTCTGTGTGCGGGAGCAAGTATTCTCCTGCGAGCCTAGAATACTGTGAGCATAGCGCATCGATTAAAAAAAATTGCCTACATTAATCATCCAGTTGGACACTTGACTCATACTCAGGCCAGTTGCGTTGCACAACTGTTTCTTCTCTTCTTCGCTGGGATATGGGTGGTCGGAATGGCGATGAAGCCAGGCCTTTAGAAAATCGGTCGTTTCCTTTGGCAGCTTACCCCTTTTCCGGGGTGGCCGATCGACAAGTGACGACGCCGTCACTGAGGACGGGACACGAGGTGGCGAATTAGATACAGAGATGGATGGGGGTGTAGGAGCCATGGGGGGCGAGTAGTGTGAATTTCCACCTGGCAAGGTATACTCAGAACTGTTACTGGAAAAATTCCATTCACTCTTAATGCCCGTGACAGACCGACGATCCTGCTGTCCAGATATGCGACCCGAGCCTGCCGCGAACATGTGCGACTGTGGCAACGAATTAAATGACGTATGACGCAAACCATCCTCATATTTCACAGCAGGACTGCCAAGCTGGCCCGGGGTTGAATTTGGACGTACAATTGCGGAAGGCGGAGAACTGTTCCAGGTATCATTTTCGTAGTAAGCGAGACCTGGTGGCCGATGATAATCTGACGAGAGAGGCGAGTTATAATTGGACGTGGTATAAGTGGAGCTGGAAGGTGTGGTTCCATTGGAAAGACCGGGATTCAAGGTGTCCGTGTAAGCGTTGTCGATTCCAAGGCCAAAAGCGGTCGAAATCTTGGGCCTACCCAGTCTATCGCCTCCTGTTTGGTCTACTTGGGGTGGAAAGGTGTACGAAGCCAGGGAAGAAGACCCATACGTATGGCGCAAAGTGGAAGGCTGAGGATAAGGGGAATGCCTATGCCTGGTCAGGTCTGAAAGGGAACTTCGTCTGGACTCGTTGCGGGAAGGATCCTCAAAGCTGGTCAGAATGGAAGGAAGTTGCAATTTGGACTGGTCGATGGTCGCAGATTTGTCGCAGTCGACAGAACCAGCCTGCTGGGTTGTCGAGGGATCCATGTCCCAGCTGGTGTGCTCACCGGCGTCGTGCCTGAGCTTCTTTGGCTGGGGCGAGTCTGATGGGCTGAGGGTGCGTTTCTCGCCCCGGGAAAGGACGCTGTCCGAATCGGCCGTCGAAGTTGCGGAGCTTGACATTCGGCGGGAAGTATAGTCAAGATCTGAGTCGGCAGGCCGAGCACTAGAAAGGGGATCAATCAGCGGGGGGGGCGGGGAAAAAGGGCAAGGCAGGGCGGGGAAATACATTATGGCGGGAGAGACGGGGTCGTGGAGAAAGGAGATGTCGTCGTCGGGGACGCTCTTTGGGTTTGCAGCGCTATTAATGGAGAAGCGTCAGTAAAGTTGGCAGGTGACAGTGACAGCGGAAGCTAACGCACAGCGCAAGGTGGAGGTGGTCGAGGGAGAGATGGTCGAGGGAGGGGAGTTGGGCAGGCATGGGGAGGGCGGGCGGGTGCGCAGATTATAAGTTGGCGAATAAGAGGAACATAAATTGAATATTTTATTGCACACAGCCAGCGGTGATCGAAAACCACAACGACCCAAATCGGCTATATTGTGTGATAAACTCGCGTGCCAGGCACGGCCGAGCCAGTTCGTTTGCCTCAGATCCCATCGCCGCGCCCCAGAATCCCCGCGAGCAGCTTCTGCGCCTTCCGGCCCTCCTTCTCACTCATCTCCACCCCATCCAGCATCCGCACTCTCGGGCACGCCCGCCGCACCAGCCCCCGGTACGCCAGCCGCCCCATGTACGTCTCGTCCGGCAGATCCCGCCGGAACTTGCTGTCCAGCTCCGCCCACCGCCCTCGCCCCGCCCGCTCCGACGGCTGCAGCGCCCCCGGCACGTCCCGCACCAGCAATGGCAGGTACCATCCAAGTGTGCATGGATTCATCCTGTCGTCAATCCCAGTCAGCGCACTGCCCTCTATCCATCATGCTCCCCCCCCCCTCACTTGCCTAAAGTCAAGCATCTCTGCTTCTGGCATCCGCTGGAGCAGACGGATCAACGCCTTGGTCCCCTTGAGCCGCGACCCGATGATAGTCAGCTTTTTCAACCGTGTCAGCCCTTCCAGTGGTCGTACGTCCTCCAAAAAGTTGTAGTTCAGATTCAACACTCGTAGATTCGGCACCAGCGTCGCCAACTCCTCGGGAAGCGCGGTCAGCCGACATGCGGCCAGCTCCAGGTAGACCAGATTGTAGCAATGTTCCTCAAAGAACCCACTCTTGATGGCGTTCCCTACGTAATACATCAGTCTCCTTCTCGTTTCCTCGCCTCCCCAACACTATACGTACCAGACAGGTAAAGCCGTTTCACATCGCGAACATCGCGGGTCAAAAGGTTCCTGCAATCAAGTGCCTGATCTCAGCGCCCACATTAGGACATCACGGATATCGTCCACATACAGGCCTCGTCCCCTCTGATTCCGCACGCTGAGATTTTCCAGCTTGCTAAGCCGGTCTAATTTGACAAGATTGACCAACGAATTATTATCCGCATATAGCGTGCGAATATTAGGAAAAGATGCCGCATTCAACTCTTGGAGTCGGTTCCCACTGATGCGCAAGATGCGTAGCTTCGGCATAACTCCGTCCACCTCAAGTTCGCCCATTTGATTATTGTCTGGACCACATCATTAGTTTCCATTATTCATGCCAAAAAAAAAATTTTTTTTTCACATACCCATGTTTAATGCGATCAGCGATTGCAATGATCCCAGCCCTTCAACATTGTCCAAACGGTTCTGGCTCACATTGAACATTTCCAGCCGGGTCCTGTACAGTGACCCCCCTGAGTAAGCTAGTGCGGGAGAACAGGCCAAACAAACCATTTGAATTGGCTGCAATTGACGGATGAAATCATGTTGCCATGCAAGCTAAGCTTAACTAAGCCGTCCATGCGCTCAAGCCCCTCAAGACTCGTTATTTTATTCCCATCAGCTCTAAGTTCGTGGAGATGCCGCAGGCATGCCAACTCTGTAAGTTCCTAATCGTTAAACCGCAGTCTATCCCTAGATGGAAAAGGTCTCCACTTACGCTGTAACGACTCAACCTCGTTCCGGCTGATATCAAGATGCTCAAGATTGGTAAGGTGACTGTACGAGGTAAGCTCTGTAAGACTGCAGCACCGAACAAATCAGGTATTAGAGTTTAGCCGATCAGGTTACCAGCCACGGGGTCATTTTTTTCATTAACCTATCACCCACCAATTGAATGCGACAGATAATGTCCTGACTGTTTCAGGGACGCCGCTTAGCCAACAAAGATGATTGGAATTTCTATAAACCATTCCATATCAGACGATCGCCCTGAGGCTATGACCCACGTACAGGTTCAGCACATCAAGATGAGGAAGGAATTCTATAAGGCGAGCCACACTCTCCAGCTTCTTGTTAGACAGGTCGATCGAACTCAGTTCCTCCCAGTAAGGCTCGAAAGGCTGGACGTCCGTTATAACCTGGACTAGGCGATCATGTGTAACCCCGAATGAGCACTCAGTTAAAAAGGTTGCATTCGCTTTGTTCCCGGTCTGTTTTACGGAGGAAGTCTCTCCCGCGTGGGAATTAAGAGATACCCTACTCCTCGAAGTGCCAACACCAGTATTTGCGCGTCGACCCGGACGGCCCTCTGTTAAGGGCCGTACGTCGTCAGGTCGGCCTGAGCTGCTTGTTTTAGACGGCGATTCGTTCGCGTCAAATTCTGGGAAACTGAATAAGGAAGGTACATGCAGGGGAGGGACATGCCTACCAGAATCGGAGTCTTCCAATGCGTTCATCATATCAGCAATGCGCTTTGATCGTGCGGACATTTGGGACGTTCCAACGGTCGAGATCCCCGGCGTTTCCGTCCGAGATGCACTCAACCCTCTTATTGGTCCATCTCGCTTACCGTCGGAGAAGCTAACAGACCTCCGATGTCCCTTCTGTAGCGGCGTCTGGAGCCTATTACTTGTATTCTTAAGAACGGAAGCAGGCGTCGCACTTGTACTCCGCAGGGCTGGACGGATAGCCGGCGTCGAGTCTGAGGGTGACTGTCCTGACCTGGCTGGAGTATTAGGGTCGGCGGAAGATGGTACACGTAGAGTCTGCTGGGGCGGCGGGTTTTGTACATTGGCACCAAACTGCTCACGGGAAACCCCCTCGAGCGTCACTAATCGGATCTCGTTCGCGTCAGCTTGAGTTTGGACCCCTTCACCCTCTTCCAGATCCGCCGACGGATCATGTCCATCTTCATGGTTGTCGGTTTCCACACCAGTCATCACATGTACGACGTGCATTGATGCGTCGGTCGAAAAGCTTGTCAGTTCCATCTCCTCCTCGTCCACTTCTGATTGTTCTTCAATCCGACTCATCGTGGCGGCCCCATCGCCTTCCGTTATTTGACTGACGTCTTGAGGGTGTTCGATCTCTTGACTAGTCTGCCCCGTTTCGTCTCTCAAGCTTTCGATGTCACCAAAAGGATCTTCGCTCGCTTCCGTTCCCGAACCTGCTTCGGCGCCTCCGTCGGCCTTGTGACGAGTGTTTTTGATCCATTTCATTGTTGCTTTGTCAAATATCATTTCTCCAAGTCTATCGGGCAGCTCAGGTATATCGGTCGGCGCTATAGTCCTCATCTGCGCTGGCTGTTTGACGAACGAAGCCGCACTCCCTGTCGTAAGAGTGGTACCTGATGCTGTAGTACTTGATGATACGAAACGGTTCAGATCCTCGGTAGTGCCGTTGCGAAGAGATAACGAAGGGTACGAAGGAGCCGTGCCACCACCACGCAACGAACCGTGCTGCCGACTAGGTGGCCTTTGTGCTGATGTGGCCATCGTCGGGCCGTTTGTCCGTGTGCCATTGTCCTCAACCGCCATGCGGGTCATGGCCTCAGTCAAGCGCTGCATACTACTAGTCGAACGGGTTTGCGAGTCCCGCAGGCTAGTAGTGCGGGACGAGCTTGAACTGCCAAGGGAAGGGGGTAGCCAATTAGTAGAATTACCAAGTGCCACTCTTCTTTGCGATGAACTATTCTCGTCGCCAGAACGAGCTTTTGAAGTGCTAGTCTCACTCGAGAAAAGATGTTTCTGCCCTTTCATGTCACTTCTTATTAGGGCCATCAACTCTGCAGCTTGTTGGCGGTATTTATTCGAAGAACTCCCTTGTGATTTCATAGTACTCGTAGACGAAGGAGGATTTGTTGTATTGTTAGAAGGCACCTCAAGAAACGAAGGCCGACGGGAGGTATCTAACGAACGTCAGAATGAATGCTCAAGACAGCCACAAAGAACTTACCTGCAGATGCGGGACTTTCGGCATGATTGACTTCATCCTCGCGACCGCTCGAGTTCGAAGGAGAACCCTGCTGGCCACTAGCGACGGTCGATATCGTCGAGAAGTCGCGAGCTTGTTTAATTTTCTGCATCAAAGTACGTGATTCCCCTACGTAATCCCTCCCCATAAGCTTAGGTCGGCTGATGAAGGCGCCTTCCCCATCGCCTTCTCCGTAGAAGTCGGTGCGAGGACTGAGCTTAACGCGTTTTACACTTCGAAGATGCGATGTATCAACGCTCGGAACCTCAGAGACGCGAGATAAAATCGGATTACAGGTCGTCGGAGACGGTGTAGTGCCGGTTGCGGAACCGGAGGGCGTGTTTACGGCAATCGAGTCGACCATTGCCGAGAGGTGGTCTCGTGTGTACGTGTCGTATTGGAACTGAAAAAGGCGCAAACGTGGATCTGTTGCAGGAGGTGGCGCGTGTGGCGTCAGTGGCGGATTCGGCGTGCTTTGTGCTTGTGGGAGTGGCCCACTCTGATTGTCTTGACTGCTAAGGCCTTCTCGTGGCATTGAGAACGTGAATTTATACTTCATACTGGGTTTTCGTCTTTGAAATGAGCTCATATTAGGAACGTCGGTTTCAAAGGCGTCCTCCTGCGAACCATGGGATACAACCATCGGCAGGCACACAGAGGATGTCGACGGCCTTCGTTCCGGAGGTGTTGGGGGGTTAAACATCGTTTCAAGCGGTAGCGGTGTAAAGATATCCTTGATGCCCTTTTTGTTGCGCCCGGGTGTCTTTGGCAGGAGAGGCGCATTTTGAACCTCTTCGCGAACCAGGAATGTGCCGACGACACGCGACGAGGTGGTCAAGCGGCTGACATCAACGTCCGAACTGGCGAGGATAAGCGCATCCAGAGGTGCGGTGAACGAAATAGAACGCGTGCCATCAAAACTGTCGCCTCCATTTTCATTTTCATCGGGTTCCAATTCGATCCACTCGTCTTGTAACTCTTCAGTCTGCCATCCTGGAGCATGAAGCGAGGCTGTCTGAGACATCACGGCAGCAATAGAGATGCGAGATAGGCTGTGGCAGCGATAGGGACGTGCTAGCAGATGTGTTCGTTGCCGTAGTTTGACGCCTTGCGCCGAACGCTGGGGTGTGACTTTCACGTGACCGTGAGAGGTGCGCCTTTATTTGCATGTGCTTTATTCCGAGGTCATGTTAATGATCGAGCACTTGCGCTAGTTGACGATCTGCTCTATATCGCTCATCAAAAAAAATGCTTCCGCGATTTTGGGCTCAATTGCTTATCAGAAAATTTGCTCCCGCGATTTTGGGGTCAGTTCAATAACAAACCGAACCATCCCTATTCCATTTTTAGTGTGTGTCGATCAATGCGGATTCCAAGCGACCCTTAGTATGACTTTCTGATATTTCTTGGGGTTCCAAGTACTTGTTTATAAAAATATTCCCAATTTAGTCTTGGCCTAATATACCGCATAGAGCTATAACCTGCCAACTAACCTCGGTGTAGAAATAAAAATAGGCAAGCCTACGGCAGCCCGTTTTCCCGGTAATCGATCATGTATTGGTGAAAATGTCAGGCTGGCTGTCTTACCACTATATCGACGACGCCTCATGTTGACTTGTTTTATGTCCTGCCAGAGTATAGAGAACAAATCAAGACTGCGAGTCTGAAAGTATTGCCATGTCAAAACAGATCCCATTCCCCGCATTGAGGTCCCGACATTGTCGTCCATCAAAGGCGACACAGAGATAGAATCATCAGAACCTTGCTCGCACTCGCATCTCAAGCACCATAAACCATGCTCACAGTAAGTCGGAAAGACTGGTCAGTTGAACCCGCTTTGGTTGGCGTTATGACATAGGCATGTGAACAAGACCCTCTTTCTGTGAACCGGGGTACGGCTTTTAGCAGGATTTATCAACTCTGCCACCGCTTTTACTCATAGCTTTTCGTATGGAACAGGGTACCGAGTGGGAATAATGTCCTTTTGCAGTAAAGCACAGAGCGGTTAATTTCTCTGAAATTAGATGGGTGAGTAAAAGTAAGGGCCCATGCATTCACGAGCACAGGTTCCTACATTCACTTTCCGGTACCAGTTCCGTTCTTTTTACATACGCCTGACCATATCCGCACATCACCAACGGACCCAGATAATGGGAGACCTTTTCCCAAGTAAAGAATAAAACAAAATGAGCTTGGTAGTCCCGTTCAATGCATGTGTACCAATGGATCTTCGATGATGGAGATCAGGGTGACTTGGGATATTCATTGAACCGACCGATTCAGCAATATCATTGGCGTGAGTAAATCATAATTCAGTTTCCCCTCTGGGTGCATTTTCATTGTGCAGCACGAAACTTATAGGTTCAGAACCCAGCTACTGGGCGCTGTCTGTGAATGAATTGTGATTGCCGTTTCCTTTTCAGTAAGAAACAAACCGCCTGTTATAGCTTTCGTGTGAGAACCCGATTTCCTCCCTGAGACACGTTCCAGAAATTCCGTGTATGGGTACATTGGCGCTATGCATGGGAAGTTCGCATCAAACACGAAATCACTAATTGTAGAGGGTCCATACGAACCAAAGCTTATTTTATTACTCTTCCAAGGCGTCAGAGTCACGGAGGCAGCCCCTTGTGGGCGTTCAACAATAGAAGCAAACTTTCCAATTACTTGTCTCTTCCAGCTGCAGGTTTCTTGGTCCGTATGTCGTATATCAATAAAAAGCTTGTAATGTACTCGGGACTCTAGCCGGATCCTTCCCGTCAAGACCCTACTTTACGCCTGTTCTCACGCCGAGCCTATTTCCGTAAGGTAATTATAAGAGTATACGTTGATCAACCATTTCATTGTGCGGGGGAGCACGGATGGTCGTTGTGCCTGTTGCGGAAGTGATTGAAATGTCGGACGTATTCTGCAGACGAATTTGGGTCACAATGACACAGAAAATAAATCAGCTAGTGTTCGGCATTGTAAACAAAGGGCGTACCGTTCCAGAGCACAGGCCGTTGTTATCATCGCTGGTACCTTATCGATCCGGAAACACAGGCACGCAACCAATACGATAAGGTAATTAATTGTGCCTTGGTCAGTAAGCACTGAGGCTTTTGTGTCGCCTATCGTCACCGTTCTCAAGCGTGTTCCAAACGTGGGTAACAATCGGGGGTGGTTTTAATGAATAACATGTAATTTGCTAAGTGATTTGAAGCCAATGGCCTACGGTGCTAATGTAACACTACGTACTTCTCCACACAGTTTGGAGCATGGAGCGTCTAGAGAATAAAGGAGATGAACGTGAGACTGTTATGTGTAAAGGTAATGCCTGCGATGCTAGTGCGGTTCCAGTAATTGAGATGGGTTAAAAGGAGATAAAGGTGTGAAGATGTGATATTCTGTCATAAAAGGTTTTAGTCTAAGCAGATGTACTTTCGCTTCCGAAGGATTGAATCGAGGAATGAAAGGTAAAAAGTATGGGACCCTTCCTGGAGGTCACGTACCACAGTTTATGCTGGTTCGAATCTTTTTGGCTATTGGATTGCCCACTTGATCAGGCACGCATAGAAGAAACCAGCTGTAAGCCGTTGAAAATACACTCGGCGTTTTCAGTGCGACGGAGTAGGTAGTTCTCAAAACCGATCGCACCGGGAGCGACATCCGTGGATAAGAGCTCTTCGCCACGGCTGTTGCTTCTCCCAGGTAATATCCACGGCGACCAAGGGAATGAGCGCCCTGGAGGTGTTGGCAAGCTATCCTGAGTTGGGGAAACCTGAACCGAATTACGCTGGCTGGGACCAGGGGGGGAGAATCCCACGATTTTGGTCATAGCTGCTTTTTTAATGGCAATGGTGTCCCCATATGCAGCTGGGAATTTTTCGTCTGGTTCATATTTAGTGGCTTTGCGCTGACGTTTGTTCCCATGCTTGCTAGGTACGAAGGTATGGGAAATAGGAATTTCGTGATGCCGCAGTGGCGCACTATGCAAACGATTGTTCGCGTTCGCGGTACAGGTTTTCAATTCGGGGAAGTGATAAAGGAATGGCTCTTGGCCATAAGGATTTCGTGGAGAAGACGGAATCAAGGTTGTTGGAGGGGAAGGAAAAATAGACGTTATAGGCGACATCTCGAAGATCATCTCAGGGGACTGTGACTGTTCAATGGAAAACTGCGGAGAATATGTTGGCATTGGTCGACGACGTTGTGGGATCTCAATTGGGCTTGATCTGCGGCTGCGGTTGTCGAGGTCCATCAAACTAGACGCATACATGAGCACCTGGTGGGGAAGAGCTTCACTGAAGACACTTACAAGCTATAGCAGCGCGAAGCTGTGTTGTGAGGAAAAAAGGAAAGACAGAGGGGGAGAGAGAGAGAGAGAGAGAGAAGTGGAGCACGCGGTGTCCGCGTGCAAGATAGATAAATTGGAGCTGGGCGAGCAGGTTGAAGCCCAGATGATCTCAATCCTTTTCCTCGTGCAAGACGTGCAATGCGAGCGAGCTACAAAGGAGACAGATGGTCGAGAGGTCTGATGAATATGGCGTGGTACGATAGTAATGCAAAAGGAGTAGCTGGTACGATGTGGTCTTTCAAAGACCAGTGCAAGCTGTCTTGGAAGAGGAAGTTAAAGCATGCAAGCCTGACCATCCCGATCGAGAAACTGCTGTATATGGGCTAGCGCGTGTGTGATCTATCTCCATTTGTCCACAAACTGACATAAATAGCGACACAGCCGCGGAGTCGATAAGATGTCGTCACTTTGTCACAATAGCTCTCTCCTGAAACAACCACCATGGTTACCCCGTATTCCGTCCACGTATGCCTTTGCAACCGACTATGCTTCCTGATTTGCGCTAACAATGCGGCGTACATCAGGTATCTGACATTGCCTCCTCCACTACCCAAGAAAAGCTGCACGACTTCTTCTCGTAAATATATGCGATTAGTTTACTTTACAGATAGGAGGCTGATCAGCCCCTTGCTTCCAGATTCTGCGGCAAGTAGGTACATGCATTCAGTCATGCGCGCTTAATCTAACCGTACGTGGCAAGGATAACGTCGATCGAACATAAGGGCCAGGATGCGACCATTCACTTCGAAAAAGTGTCCTCTGCAAAAACAGCCATATTGGTGCGTCATTTCATCTTTTACCACGTCCTAGCGCTCAAGTATGCTATGGACAGCTGAGTGGCGGAACTCTGGATGGCTCTACCTTACATGTGTCCGCCGATAATCTTCCGCCGGAAGAAGCGGAGGAGAAACCGAGGGAATCGGAACACCCTGATCAATCTGAGAAACCGCGCGCTGGAAGTAGGTTGAAGTGGCTCCCGTTCAATGAATATGCTGGACATATGCACTCTAGTCGCAGCAGAGTATCTTGCTGCTGGGTACAAAGTTTCTGACCATCTTATTCAAGGCATGATCGACTTTGACGGTAAGTTACTCCTGGATTGGATATTTAGATCTCTTGACTAGTCATCTGTAGCGAAGCAGGGAATATCTAAGCGTTTCCTAGACTATATTCACACTCTTGACACCAAAGTCGGAGAAAGGGCCTTGGGGCCTGAGCAGACAATCTCCGGAAAACTGCAAGCTACAGTACAATCAGCCTCAGTGCAAGCCAAATCGATTGACCAACAGAGAGGGTATTCGAAGATGGCTCAAGATGTAAGTGGAATTAGATTAGTGGATCGAAACGTATCTGATCATTATTATTAGTATTACGAACGTGGCCTTTCTTCGCCTTGGGGTAAAAAGGTGAAAATCTTCTACACGAACACGTCCAAACAGGTTCAAGACATTCATGAAGAAGCCCGAAGGATTGTTGAGCAGCATAAGGGACAAGAGTCGGGTGTATCTAAGGCAGCTAGCTCGAGTGGTACTCCGCAACCCACTACACAGGATGTCCCCACAGCCACTTGACCAGATTAAGAATGATAGCGTTCTGTATACTAGTTACGGGCCCATGTAATACTATGTTACAGCAAGTTGACTAAAAGGCTTCCTCGGCCGAAGGGATAACATTTTCGGCCGACTGATTACGGGTGCTTTTGGCGACCCGTTCCCGACTTTTTGCATGCGCGGGCCAATGAAGCCAACGACTTATCAAGATCCGAGTATACCTATTCGGCCGACCCGACGCGTTATAACGATAAGCACGGAGAACGGTCAGTATATTGTATAAATATTCCGGTTTTCGTACAGCTGGGATTCTCGAGCAGTATGAGAGACTCTTCCGGCTGGAGTGCGCTGCTGTACAACGAAAAGGTGTCTTTCGTGTACTCTTCCGATTTTACTAGAGCCGTGATTTCCTTACTTGGCGCGCAACCGGGAGAGAGGATCATTGATTTTGGTTGCGGCAGTGGCGAATTAACGTTGGAGATTGAACGAACTGTGGGGCTAGCAGATGGAGGGGCCGTCGTTGGGATAGACCAGAGTGGAAGCATGGTTCGCCAACGATTTTATTTTATTTATGCTAACGTTCGTTCATCATTTCCACTAGGTGTCCAAGGCAAAGGAGAATGGACTTTTGCATACCTTACAGGCAGATATCCAGAACCCAGATGAAGTAGAACACATTATGCTGGAGACCGGAGGCGAGTTCGACGCGGTGTTCACTAACGCAGTGCTACATTGGTGCAAGCGGAACCCTGCCGCAGTGCTTGAGAGCGCCAAGCGGGTTCTGAAGCCTGGCGGTCGCATTGTCGGAGAGATGGGAGGATTCATGAATTGTATAGGTGTTCGTTCTGCCATTCACCGTGCTCTCCGGGATCGAGGGTATAACCCAGAGGATCTCGATCCATGGTATTTCCCTTCCATGGAGGACTACGTTAAGGTACGCCGACCCAGCCGCGAATGACTCGGATGTTCCATTCACCATCTTCGTTAGGTCCTCGTCAACGCCTCCTTCGAACCCACGCACCTTTCCTTATCGCCACGGGTTACGCCTCTCAAGACGGGGCTCTACGATTGGCTCGATATCTTCGCGAGGCCGTTCTTCCTCCGAGATATACCGGATGAAGAAGCTAACGAAATTTTGCAGGAGGTGGTTGAGGTGTGTCGGGGAGATTGCCAGGATGGAAGTGGGAAGTGGGCGATGGTGTACATGCGCTTGCGGTTTTCTGCTATCCTCAAAGATTCAGATGAGTAAGACGGTAGTTTGACATAGAGTCTTGCTGTATCCTTTATAAATTGGGGGGTTCCAATGTCTCTTCGCATTGTAGGCATAGTTCTCTTCCAGATCTGCACACATCAAGCTGTGAGCACGCAACTACTGCATAGACCATTCGAAAGACCGAGGGAGCGAAAGGATAGGAAGAACTCGGTGTCTTTCGGTGTCCCGCATCATTCTTAGTGTCAATCTCGGTTACCACAGCCAAAGTGCTATGACCTGACTGTCGCCAACGTTGTCTTCTGCTTAATTTTATCTTCTCCTCTGATATATACCTCGCCCACTTAAATGGCTGGGTCTAAACGAAAAAATGCCGCGACCAACGGGAATTTGACTAGAAACTATGCCAGTGCTGACTCGGAAACGGCACCCAACGGAAGCGCAGCAACATCTTCCACCAAAGTGCAACGCGGTGGATCCCTCGTGTCTACAGCATTGCAGCTGGCACCTGTCCTTATAGATTACCAAATGGTACTGTGCCTTTGCACCATTCCCTTCTTAAGTCAGTAGGCTAACATACGCTTCCTTTTTTCCTCTTGTCGTCACATTAACAAACTTATGCGGGGCTTCATCGATGACTACGGTGTCATCCGGGATATACAGGCACTGGTTTTGGTGTTCGGTGGCTGCTGCGCGTACGTGGTATACTAACCTACTTCCTCGCCCCTAAGGTCATCCCCATTACTAACAACTCACTTACAGGAATGCATGGTCATACGAGCAGCTACTTACGATGAGTCCACGAATAGGTACGTTGTCTGTCCCTCATTTCTCCGCGCTAAACTGGCGGCTCGGGGGACAGGCTCAGCGCTCACCTTCCTTCAAATGCTTTTCATTACTATCCGCATGTTACCTTCCTTCCTAACTCTACAAGGAGCGGGTTGGCTTCCTAGACTCAAACCACGACAAGTACCGATCAGCCGGTGGGCAGGACAAGTACTCCTTGTCATATCGGGTTCCTTGCTCAACAATTGGGCGTACGCGTATAAAGTGCCCCCAACCATTCTTATCGTCTTCCGTTCAGCTGGTTAGTACAATGTTGAGGAGACAATGATGCATCGGTAACCTGAGTTGGGTGCAGGTCTGGCGATCTCGATGCTTTTTGGATTCGTGTTCTTGAAGAAACGCTATACTCCACTGCAAGTGGTAAGTCCTCTACTGCACCAGTTCCGGGTAACACCCAGACCGACGCACCTATCACCCCACAGCTATGTGTAACCATAGTTTCCGTCGGCGTCATCCTCTCCACACTATCACGACCCGCTCCTACTTCAAGTTCAGCCACCATGAAATCAAAGCAAGATACTCACCGGTATCTAATTGGCGTATCAATGATGGTCATGTCATCAGTTGCCACGGGATTCCTAGGTCTGCTTCAAGAACTTACTTACGAAAAATATGGTCCGTATTGGAAGGAAGGGGTTTTTTACACTGTATTATCACTTCTTGTCGCTGTTTATATGCGTACTAACTCGTCCCAATTAGCACTTTTTATCACTTCCGATCTTTGCGTTTCTGTTCAAGGACGTTAAACAGGGGTTACATAGCTTATATGTCGCCAAACGTGGCGTTCCATCTGTGGTCCCTTTTATTATCCTATTGGGAAATCTTGTAACTCAACTCATCTGTGTATCCGGCGTAAATAGACTCAGCTCGGTGCGTTTCTATCGTCCGCCTCTAGCTGGCTATTCCAACAAGTTCAATAGCAAATGTCATCGGTTTCGACTAATTTAATCCTTACGGCAAGAAAAGCGCTCAGCCTATGCTTTAGCGTATGGTGGTTTGACAATGGGTGGGACAAGATGTTCGGATTAGGGGCAACAATGGTGTTTCTGGGCAGTATAGCTTTCGGCCTCGTCGGTCAGAAACCCAAAATGAAGACATCATAAATAGAAGCCCAATACTACAAATGCGCCAGACTACAGGGGTTCTCCGTTACTAAGTGCATTTTAAAGTGCATCTCTACCGTCAGACATTTGCGAATTGGATCCATCATTGTTGTTGGGCGTCAAGTTTGCGCCACCACGCACTTCCGGGGCTCCTTCGACTTCTTGGCGCTTTCCGTGAAGATTCTGTGCTGCATCCATTGCGTTAGCCAAGGGCTCCCTTGGGTGTTGTTGTTGATCGTTTCCGCTCGTTTGGAAAAAGTGATGATAATCATAACCCTCTGGACCAGCTTTCATGACAGTATCCTCTGTTGACCGGTGCGCATTACTTTTGCTTTGACTGCCAAGTTTACTTGTGTCAATGTGGACATGCGCTCCGGGAACGTTGGCGTTTTGCCGTTTATCCAATGAGTACTAATGGCAAAAGCGTGCGTAGTACTGTTTTCGAAGTGGATCGGTTACTTACGAGTTGGATCGCCGAGCTGTATACGAGAGTACAGAGTGTAATAAGGCCAAGTAATCTGAGCTGGGTTGCGACCATGATGCTAGTAGTTGTAAAGTGTGACAACGAATGACAGATAGAATGTGCGAAGACGAAGGTACGAGGACTAGAGAGGATGGACGCGTTGGGAGGTTATATATATGCGCGCCAACCACCCTACGTCATGAGTGCAGTACACGATCGAGGTTCAATTTATTTAGTAATGTAAGCGCATCAGGCTGACCAACCACAACCTGACACCAGTCGGGTTCTTAACTTGCCAACCCAAGGCCATCCAGCGACTATGGTGCATGATGCGGGCGATGGAACCAGTCAGCAAGCAACACCTCTCCTTTCGGCAGCTTCATGCAGTCAATCGTACGTAAGCGTAACTCAAGATCAGGGAAGTACCTCAAGCACAAGACGCCGAAACAGTAGGCATTTTGGGGTGGCGATGCGCATGGGAAAGGAGACCACTTCTGAGCATGGGAGCATCGCGACCGGTCCTGATACAAGGACATCGTGTCCCTCCTTAAGTACCATGAACGCTACTGAGACGGCCAAGGGACCTTGCGACCCAAAGCCTCTTTCGGCACCTGCTGGGCTGGTATCGAAGGTGTCTTTGACATTACAAAACTCAGGCAGCGTCGCTCGCGACCATTTGGCTCTGGAAAGGACATTCCTGGCGTATTTGAGAACCAGTTTGGCTATTGTCACGGCAGGCGTTGGTAGGTCCGGTTTCTGCCGTATCTGCTTTGAAGATCACTGATAACGCCCACTAGCTCTCGTCCAGCTGTTCATTTCAGCGTCGGCGACTTCTGATGACTCTCATATGGCCGCCGTACAGAGGCTCCACATTAGCGTCCGTGCCCTCGGGGCATCCTCGATAATTCTCGGTCTGGTGATCCTCATCACCGGTTGGCACAATCCCGATGCTTTTTTTTTTTTTAATAATTATTGACCAATCTTTCACCTTATCAGGTGTCATTCGTTATTTTTCCATACAAAACGCACTCACCACAGGAATGTTCCCAACTGCTCGACTATCGACTTGTATGATTGCAATGGCGGTCACGATTTTGATTACGGTTACGCTTGGTATTGTGATGATGGGCAGACTTGAAGCATAGTAGAGGGCAGACAGGCAGCCATCGGTGGTGGTATATGAACGTGCTGCCAATAAAACAGTCACCCAATGATATCCCAAGTTGAGGTTTGCTGTGAGGTGTTCTTGTGCCTCTGAGCTTCTTAGTGGTAGTTATAAAATAAGGATAGTAGTTGCAGTTGCAAGACTACCCGCCCATGATTACGCCATCCTTCATCTCTATGGCGAATGCGGCATTTCCGCTTTGGGCCAAACACTGGTCACGACAACGTACTTACAGGTAGTGTTTGATTAGTCCACATTATTGTCTGCTGGTTAATAGAATGGTGCCCGCAGGCCAATGACTTCCAAGAACCGGCGAAATCGTGATAACTTCAGGGCTGAGTCGAAACAGAGAAAGGCGCATTGGGTCCGTGCAATGGTGCTGAGGTCGAGATATGTTTCATCTGACACATGTTGCAGCCCTCGTTTCGGCATACGCTAATCGTCATCGTGTCAACTATATCCCTCGTTGCAGTGATTATCGCATATCTGTTACGGCCTGAGGTCGTGAGTACCAGCCTATTCGAGGTGGTAGAACTTCCAGGAAAAGGGAAGGGTCTTGTGGCCACGCGCGACATTAAGGTACTGCTAAACAAGCATACTATAAGCGCAATATATTCTGAAGCATTGAATGAATGACGTCTAGCAAGGTGAATTAATTATCCGAGAGAAACCACTCTTCATTGTACCGCTCCAAAGTCAGTGTTTGTCTTTTGGGATAGTCTGCAACCGTAGTAATAGTAACGCTACAGCATTCTCGTCGCCCTCGCAGCTTATCTGGGGTTTGGTGCAAAACCTCAGTCATGCAGACCAAGAGGCATACATGAATCTTTCGTACGTGCATTTACCAGAAGGGGTTGATCCTCGGAAGCAGCCAGAGGAAGTTGCACTGGCTATATTTTTAACAAACGCAGTGTCCGCGGGCGAAGGTGCCGGCATCTTTCCGCGCATGGCGCGTCTAAATCACGGTTGTGCAGGGAGCTTCAACTCTGTCTATAGTTGGAGGGAGGAAGAAGGGGCGCTGGTTGTATACGCTTTTAAAAACATTAACCGAGGACAGGTCCGAGTCGGTTTCATTATCATGCGTGACGAGAATGGGACTGATAAACATATCTCCGGTAGGAGTTTCTGACATCCTACATGAATACGAAGCAATCGCGAGCACAACGCAGGTATTTTCGGCATTGCATCGTCATTATTATTATTGACCTGATCGATAATGCAGAGCCTACTTGGCAGAGCATTATGGATTTGAGTGCCGCTGCAGCATATGCTCACTACCGGATGATTTGTCACGGGCGTCAGACGAACGGTTATCGAACATGGTGTCATTATATGCCCGATTTTCCAGCTGGGACGCAGGGGAGATTAGTGGACAGGAGGCAGTTGAAACAGCCAATCTAATATGGAAGGTGGGGGACGAGGAGGAATACTGGAGCGAAAGAGGCAGACTCGCAGCTGATGTCGCATGGGTTGCCGCAGCCCATTCCGAGTGAGTGTGATCCAGATCTACACGTGTAGTGGGCGATGACCGGGCCTCGCAGCTACGAAGCGACGAGGCGATGGGCGACAATTGCGGTGCAATGGTACGGGTACGAGGTGGGACCGGACAGCACGCTTGTGAGGGAGATGCAGGCCGTGGCAATTGATCCAACGGGTCACGGGACGTGGGGAACGCGTAAGCAGGAATACGTAGACACGGGGCGGCGAGTTGCCTCATAAGGCAGGATGGAAAAATAAAGGCCGTGTGACCTAAGCTCAAACACGTCTCTCTCTCTCTTTTCTTCTGTCCGTCACTGGTCCCGTATGTCTGCTCTCTGCTCTACCTCGTCCCACACCCTCGCTAATCAGCTGTCCAGCACTCCGCTGTGGTTTCCCCACAATGGCCCAGTCTAGCTCAGACGTCTTCGTCCTTGCTGTGGGTGTCATCTTGGCCGCCGTCTACCTCTTCCGCGACCAGATCTTCAGCCCTTCAACATCAACCACAGCACCAACTGCCCCCAAGGCTGTCGGCAATGGCTCGGGAAACCCGCGAGACTTCGTTGCAAAAATGAAGGAAGGCGTACGTGGGCTAAATATACTTTAACAGTGTTTTATTCACTTGTTATCTCCAGAAAAAACGGCTGGTCATCTTCTATGGCTCGCAGACAGGCACTGCAGAGGAATATGCTATTCGTCTCGCAAAGGAGGCCAAGTCCAAATTCGGCCTAGCCTCGCTTGTATGCGATCCCGAGGAGTATGACTTTGAGAGCTTGGACCAGCTACCAGAAGATTGTGCGGTGTTCTTCGTCATGGCCACTTACGGCGAAGGCGAGCCCACAGACAACGCAGTGCAGCTGATGCAAAATTTCCAAGACGAGTCGTTCGAATTTAGCAATGGCCAACATGCACTGCCTGGCCTCAAGTATGTCGTTTTTAGCCTCGGAAATAGGACCTACGAGCACTACAACTTCATTGGTCGGAACATAGACAAACTATTGACAGACATGGGCGCCGTAAGGATCGGTGAGCGCGGTGAGGGAGATGATGACAAGAGCATGGAAGAAGACTATCTAGAGTGGAAGGACGGGATGTGGGAGGCGTTCGCCAATGCAATGGGTGTTGAGGAAGGACAGGGTGCCGACTCGGCGGACTTTGTTGTCTCTGAACTCGAGTCACACCCCTCTGAAAAGGTGTATCTAGGTGGGTGGTAAAACTTTGTTATTATTGTTCTTACTGAGTGTCCTGTAGGCGAGTACTCTGCTCGTGCCCTTACCAAGACCAAGGGTATTCACGATGCCAAGAACCCATTCCCTGCACCAACTTCTGTTTCTCGCGAGTTGTTTCAGTCTACTAAGGACCGGAACTGTGTACATATTGAATTCAACACGGAAGGATCCGGTATCACTTACCAACACGGTGATCATGTCGGTGTATGGCCAACTAATCCTATTGTCGAAGTCGATCGTCTCCTATATACCCTGGGCTTATACGATAAGAAGGATACTGTTATCAATATCGAATCCCTTGATCCCGCCTTGGCCAAAGTTCCATTCCCCGTTCCTACGACATATATCACGGTTCTCCGCCACTATATTGATATCAGCGCCATTGTCGGTCGTCAGATACTGGGGCCTCTATCAAAGTATGCACCATCGCCTGCAGCTGAGGCGTTCTTGAAAAAGCTCAACCAGGACAAAGGAGAATATCACGCTATCATTACCAACGGATGCCTCAAACTTGGTGAAGTGCTACAATTGGCTGCTGGCAATGACATCCGAGCAACACCCACGACGCAGAATACAACCGCCTGGTCAATACCCTTCGATATCATTGTGTCATCCACTCCTCGTTTGCAGCCTCGGTACTACTCGATATCTTCCAGCCCTAAACTTCATCCTCATTCTATTCATGTCACGGCCGTGGTTCTCAAGTACCAATCTATACCCTCTAATCACCTCGCACAAAGATGGCTTTATGGTGTTGGATCCAACTTCTTGCTCAACCTCAAACTGGCTTCGAATTATGAACCAGTGCCCATAGTCAATGAGAACGGTGCAGAGCGAGTGGATGTCCCGTCGTACTTACTAGAAGGACCAAGAGGCGCATATAGAGAGGAGACTATCTACAAGGCACCTATTCACGTCCGGCGATCGACGTTCCGTCTTCCTGCGAACCCCAAGAGCCCTATAATTATGGTCGGTCCGGGAACTGTAAGCCTTCTCCCGTGTGGATCTGTCGTCGTCTCGCTGACAACATTTCTCGTAGGGTGTTGCTCCATTCCGCGGTTTCGTCCAAGAACGCGTTGCCTTTGCCCGTCGTACGATCGAGAAAAATGGTCCAGATGTACTGGCCGATTGGGGAAAGATATGGTTGTTCTACGGTTGCCGCCGATCTACGGAAGATTTCCTTTACAAGGATGAATGGCCAAAATACGAGGAAGAGCTCAAAGGAAAATTTATTATGCGCTGCTCATTTTCTCGCGAGAAGTTCAAGCCGGATGGAAGCAAGATTTACGTCCAGGATCTGATGTGGGAAGAACGGGAACAACTTGCCGATGCCATCCTCAATAACAAGGGTTACGTCTATATCTGTGGAGAGGCAAAAAATATGAGCAAACAGGTAGAGGAAGTGTTGACCAAGATCCTCGGTCAAGCCAAGGGTGGATCTGGGGAGGTAGAGGGTGTGGCGGAGGTCAAGCTACTCAAGGAACGGTCGAGACTGATGTTGGATGTCTGGAGCTGAGCCAGTTCCATTCATGGGTGCCACTGTAACGTTTGTTGTTCCTCTTGCACTTGACGTTTTCCTTCCTTCGATAGAAGGGAGGTAGCATATGATAACGACCTAACCCTGCATCTGCATTCCACAAGTTTTTTTCTAGTTTTCGCATTTTACGTTTACCCTTTACCCAATATTTTCTTCTGGGTTATATTACAAGTGGCTACACGGATGTATTTTTGCGTAGACTAGATAGGGCACTTCTGAATGAGATTGACAGTGTCGGAATAACTTTGGGTTGTACGTCCCGAACCGCTTAGCTCGCCGAAGGCCGTGCTGACTACGGTCTAACAAGTCGACTAGTCATCAGGCCATGTTCGGGGCTCCGGCACTGTCTACTACAAGACGTGTGCATTTCTCCAGGCCGTTCTCGACCTCTTTTATTGTGCGGAATGCTACACGCGGGTCTTTCCACTCCACTCGTGCGTCGCCGCAAGAGCAACAGCGGCACAACTTGGAAAGAAGCCACTCGCGAGGGGATGGTTCTGAACACGGGTCTTCTGATACTCGGGGGCAAGAAGGACTGGTAGATAGCACTCCCGGCGGACGACAGCCCGTTCCTCCAGAAGAACGGACAGCTACAGCCCACGACCATAATGCCGCCTCGCCCTCTTCCTCATCCCAGAACCACTCTTACACCGAATCCGAAACTGGGTCCAGCTCTAGCACGCGAGTACCGTTCAACGATGACCCGACGGTGCAGCACCTCACAACTCCCAATTTCGAAGCCATAAAACAGCGGCTGCGGGGATGGTCGGAGCAAACGGCTATTGTGATTCGTAATCGCGCAGACGACTTTACTACGCGGTCTAAAACGACGTTTTCGCAGCTGGGGGCGTATTTGAACAAGGTGACGGGGTACGAAGAGATCGAGGCGCGAAAGGGGCAGGTCGTCGAAAAAGGTGCGTGCATCATTTTGCTTCAGATTCGTATGGTCAGTTGTCCTTACTGCTCTAATTTAATCTACTCTTTTCACTGTGTGGCATGTACAGAGAAACACATCAAGGAGGCCCGCCAAGCAGCTCGAGACGCCAAACTCGTATACCAACAAGCCGTCATCCAGCGGTCCAACTCTCAGCGCGAAGTGAACGAGTTGTTGCAGCGCAAGTCGATCTGGACGGACGACGACGTTGGCAGGTTCACCACACTCGTTCGGCAGGACCATCTCTATGAGCAGGAAGAGCAGCGGGCAAAGGCAGCCGTAGACGAGACGGAGGACGCAGTCGAACGCAAGTTTAGCCAGCTCATGAGGACGATTCTCGCGAGATACCACGAGGAGCAAGTATGGTCTGACAAGATTCGGAGTGCTTCGACGTACGGGTCGTTGGCGGCGCTGGGACTCAACTTGGCAGTGTTCATACTGGCGATTGCAGTGGTGGAGCCGTGGAAGAGGAGGAATTTGGCAAAGACGTTTGAAAATAAGATTCAGGAGTTGAGTGTGGAGAATGCGGCGAAGCTGGATGCGAGTATGCAGGAGATTGGGAGACAGTTGGCGCAGCAGGGGCAGTTGTTGGAGGGGGCGAAGGATGAGTTGAAGGTAGCATTTGAGACGATGGCTGAGGCAGAGAAGGAAAGACAGAGTAGACGTGAAGCTGAGCTTGAGTCCCTGCCTACAGTTGAGGCGGAGCATGTTGAACAACCCAGCACGAAAACGAGGGAGTTGGAGTTGGTCGCGGCTGGACTTGGAGCTGGTGCATTCCTTGCAACTGCCTTAAGTTGGTTCTGGATTGGCCGGTGATGAGTTATATAGATGGCGTACACTATCACACATTCAGACTTTTATACACACGACAATGCACTCTTAATAGCATGTTAGAAATCTGATAAACCGAACACGACCGTCTTACCTATCATGGAGGAATTCACCTGTACTCTCATTCATTTGGCATACAGACCATGTATCGACATTCCACTTCACCCAACCCCAACCGTCTTTGATCTGGAACAATAAGTTGAGTATTAATCAAAAAAAAGGCACAACAATCTCGTACCACGGGCTTTTTGTGAGGGGAGATCACGACGAGCCAGCGGGCTTTAGTACCGAGCTCCCAGAGTAAGGAAAATAGCTCAGAGCTACTTTCGATAAGGTGCAATGCGAATGAGCATACCACCAATTCTATTCTGATGTTTTCTGGAGTCGACGAGGTGGGTTTCACCTGATGCTCATCGTTGGTTTGTCCGTTGAGATGAGCGAGATCGGACGTGGTTGATGGTACAGCGCCTTCCGCGATGTCTTTGAATGACAGTGCGTCGGATGATAGACCTGTTCGCTGTTTGAACGCTTCAGATGTGTACTTTGGAGACGTGTTAATCAATAAGTCTGAAGAAGTAATGTTAATCACAGGATCGGCAGCCATGACATATGGTCGAGGGAATTCTGGGCCAATGGGTATTATAGGTGCCTTGCTCTTTCTTTGGGGTGCCATTCTAGTCGATGTCTCGTTCTGCAAACTCTCTTGAAGACTTTGTCCAGTTTTCAGCCATTCTGCAAAGGCCGCTGTTACTTCGCCGCTAACGAGGGCTATCAGCGATCCGTCGAGTTATTCCTATGTTGAGAATTTTATCCCACCTACCTAAGAACACTTGTTTCAGTTTGAATCCAAATGGGGAGAAAATATGACTAACCACAAGCAAGATCGAATAGCATGATTTTGTGCTCGTTCTCAGGGGACGTCAGGTATCCTCTTTCCATCTGCCACCACCTGCTGCAGTCAGAGGAATGGAGGGACAAACTTATTGCATACCTGCTAAGCCACGAGAACATGCAGAGTCTCACTCCAGGATAGTGTGGATTGCGATACGTCGCTCCTACTCTCGTGTAGTACTTTCGGACACATTAGTGTTTGATTACTTTGAACTGATTGAGAGCGCCATGCCTCGTCTACCCCATTTTTTCCGTAGTTGTCACGCATGGATAGCGCGAGATTCCCGCTTGCGATGACACGATTGCCTCTAGACATGGTCGACTAGATGAGAAAAGGCGGGACCATCGGCGGCATCTCAAAAAGCCGGTCAAGTTGCCGAAGCACCGGCTCGTTTGGCGCTGGCCGCGCCCATCGCAACCCGCACGCGTATCCTTCAGGCCGCCCGACCTCGTCATATTGGCTTAAGCTAAAATGACATCGTTCATAATCAAAGCCCACGTAGACCGCATAATACCACCAGAGTGGCGGAGCGATGTTGACTGCGCGTTCTGCAGCATTATACGGGACGAGGAGCATGCACACAAGGTTTATGAGAATGATAAAGTTATTGTAATATTGGGTGAGTGCAGTACACCTCTGAATTAGAGTTGGTATTAAGATCATACGGGGTAGATATCATGCCGTTACGACCTGGACACATGCTCGTCATTCCAAAGGCACATTATTCGCGACTATCCGAGCTACCCGAAGAGTTTGCAGGGGCTGCGGGGATTGCGTTGTCAAAGGTGGCGAACGCATTAACGCAGGGTATGCTCTAATCATCATCTAGTTTACTTGGACTCATGAATTCCAGCCATCGATAACACTGCGCTGAATGTCGTGTGCAATCAAGAGTATGCACAGGCAGTCCCTCATGCAAGTATGCTTAGTAATGCATGCTGCTAAGCTCACACCGCAGCAGGTACACTATCATATAATTCCAGCACCGAAATTCGGTCAATCTGAGTCACCAACTCTTGTGCCAAATGCCCTTCCAGGTCCAAAGGAAAAGTCTCCCAGAACTATGAGGGAGATGTACCAAATGGAATTTGAGGCAAGAAGCGTTTTGGAAGACGACGATGCAAAGGCCCTGCTGGAAAGAATACGTGCGAGACTCTGATAAGATATACTGTAGACCGATATTTACTACGTGCTTGCCTGGGGTAGTGTGACTCGACAAACGCGTGACTGAATGAAGCGCGTCCCGTCATGTCTGAACCCGCCTCGCAGGACGAACTCGACGAACTCGAGAATGAGCAAGACACCCAGGTACTATCCGGCGATGAAAACATAGTAGAAGCCGTCCCAGACGAGGAAGCAGCAAAGGGCCCACCTGCAAAGAAACGTAGGGTTTGCAAAGAACCTGTTGTCGTGACGCGCGACCCGGGCAAATCGCTGCTGCCTTTCTCCCGAGTGCAAAAGATCATTAAGGCAGATAAAGTCAGGACACGGTGGTAGAAGTCCGTCTTACTTTACAATTAATATGTGCGTGTTGGCAGGAAATACCAATCGTAGCAAAGGATGCGACGTTCCTGATATCACTTGCGACGGAAGAATTCATCAAAAGGTTATGTCAAGCTAGCCAAGTCGTAGCAGAACGAGAAAAAAGAGCGACGGTGCAGCATAGGGATATAGGTACGCGGTTGGTTCAGGTCCCCCGAGGTTTCCACGAGAACTATCTTGCATGACATAGCCACCATCGTCAGGAAGGCGGACGAGTTCCTGTTCCTTGAGGGTGAGTGCTACATGCTCGAGCTAAGTTTTCACTCGCTGAGCGCAAGTGTTAAGAACTGATACCATGGACGACGTCTGACCCACCACCTAAGCGGAAGATCGGTAAACCTCGTGATGCAAAGGAAGGTATCAATGCTGCCCCGACATTGTTGGATCAGTTTATGAAGACATCCAAAAAAGACGGAGAAAAGGCAGAGGACAATAGCGTAGTTACGAACGAGGATGGAACAATGTACGTTGCAGGAGGAGAAACGGAAGAAGATTCTGCTTGATTTCGATTGCTTCTTTGTTGCGCGGGTATACAGTACCTCGCGCTTCGTGCCCACTACCCTCCCGCGACGTTATAACGGACACCTTGCACCGATGTCAATCTCGTTACCAATTACATTTTCTTCGCTCTATTCTGCCATGAACCTTGTCATCCTAGTGACCCGCGTCATGAACTTACAGCCCTCACCGGCGACTTGTCTGACATTCCTGTGGTCTGTTATAGAAGTCGTTAAGAAGAAGTATATAATTCTCTTTTACCCTTCTCTAGTAAGCTACCACCGGGTTCAAGACGCATACCAGGAATGAATATAATCTAAGTAATTGAAACTATGCCTTACCGTAGCGACCATAATCAACCATTTGGAGTGCACGTCGGATCCTCAGTAATGATTCATCCCAGAAGTTCATATTTGCTGTTGCGATTGAAGATACACAAGCCAAATTATGGTTTTCTTTACAATGGCAATTGTGAGGTTTAATCTCGTTACGGTAAGGTGACGCAGTCGTTATGATGATCAAGCTGACGTTCATATATGCAGAAATATGGATACTTCATCCAATTCATACTTGGCGTCTCTCGCCACTAGAGATGAGTGTATGGAGTCTCTAAGCTATGACACCACGAGAAAATGGCGACGATACAGGCATAAAGTTGAAGATGAGACATACGTGACAACAGAGGTAGTTTCAGACTTCGAGGCTGATTATATATGTGGCTGAGCGACACGCGTTTGGAAAGCATATAGGGAAGGCGTTTTGCCGAGGGCAAAGGACGAAACTCCAAGAAACGCCGTCGACGAGAAAGTTTTCAATGATCATTTACAATGGAAAGAGACTAGGTATCCGGATATCTTTTTATCGCCGGAGAGATAAGAACTACTTATTCCAGAAGGGGTTAGACGAAAACCAGTGGCTTAGGCTTGTACCCGTGTCCCGAGGGACCTTGGACTTGAACTTGTGCAGATTCAGAACATGAGAGAAATTGCTCTACAAGGGTGGTGAGGAGGAGAAGGCTACATACAGGTTGTGTAGACCATAGATTGCGGGAACCGTACTAGTAGACCCCGGTTACCCCCGGGCCGGCTGATAACTGAGGCTCTCCCATCGTGTGTCATGAAGGTAGTGGCGACTTTCCACCAACCCTCCTCCGTTCTGTCCTCTGTGAAGTGTCATCTAGGTTCCAAAGACGTCGAGCATCTCATTATCGGAAAATTGAATAGGGTTATCGTCTATTCTATTCAACCACATGGCCTTCAGAAAGAATGTTCAGTTGACATCCGGGGAAAGGCTCTTTGCCTCAAAGCCGTTCCAATTCCAGTACGTGCCGATACCTGGACAATGGCGCCCGTGTTTCATGATGATATTGTAGAAGTCGCATCGATCGAACCTGTTGTTGATGATAGCTCATCCCGATCCGGAGATCGTTTTCTTCACATATACTGAAACCGAGGATGGGACAGGGGAGTTAATAGTCAAAAACCAATTGCCCCTGTATGAGCGCGCTCCACGACCCGCCGAATTCTTCAACGATGTACTCGTTCATCCCTCTGGCCAACTCGCCATTGTAAGCTGCTACACAGGCAAGCTAAAGATCATAAAAATCAAGACGGGGAATTACCAAGACGACTTTGATGCCTCGTACGTAACATGCACGTTAGTACAAAGGGAACAAGGACTGATAAAACCGTCTATAGCCTTCCGGAGCTTAACGTATTCAGCATAGCTTTCCTCTCTACCTTTGAAGCGGAGTACGCAATAGCCATTCTTTATCTCGATAGTAAGGGTCGTGTGCAGCTACACGCACGAGACATCCTTCTCGACGATTTTGAGCTGTCAGCTCGTCCTTCTGTCCTACTACATCCCACTCCACTCTCAGACAAAGTCGTTCCCTTTCCCACTGACATAGTTCCCCGTCTTGTATCAGTTCCTGCCCCGGATCCATATGCAAATGAGGATGATGATACGTTCAGAGGCGGAGTTCTGGTTATCGGAGGTAGGAAGTTGCTGTTGTACGAACTTGCTGGGAGAGAGGCGCAGGAAAAGCAAAGAGGAAAGTTAAGGAAGTTAGAGGCGAGAAAGTCCAGCTCAGACGTGAACGAAGTTGCCAGAGCAAGGGAAAAAGAGACGGAAAGAGAAAACAGGAGACGCAAGCCCAAAGCAAGCGTTGAGTGGCCGTGGAGTGAAGTCTCAGCGTAGGTGAACTTCAGCCTTGCCTGGAACGAATTTTCATCAGATATTTACGCAGTTGCTGCTCCATTGATGGAGAACCACTACGCTTCCTGATTGGTGACGCATACGGAAAGCTGTCACTATTATCTGTTGATAATGTCAACGAGTTGGGTCTCATCCTAATTCCTCTGGGCGAGGTGAGGGTCGTTGTATCATCCTCAGCCGTTCCTTACTTATAACTTGTCGAGACATCCCCTCCAACAACCCTGTCCTATCTCACCTCACAAACTGTGTATGTGGGCTCTCACCTCGGCGACTCACAAGTTATAGAAATATCGCCCACACCTGTATCCTCATCCAAGACGCCCACGCTTCCCATCCCACCGGGAGTAAAGACCATCCCTCAAAGTGCTCTAATATCATCTAGGAGCAAAGGAAAAGCCAGGGAAGAAACAGATGAAACTACTATGGAAGTGGATAACGAATCAGAACCGACAGGCAATGGACGTATCCTGGCTACACAGGGATCATATCTATCTGTCCTTGAAAGTCAAAAGAACATTGCTCCGATTGTCGACGCTGTTTTGGTCGACGTCGATGGCACAGGTCAGGTTTGTATTCACATTCTCCTAAAATGCGCGTTTCTTTTCCTCATGGAATATCCATAGCGTCAAATCATAACGTGTTCTGGAGGAAGAAGTACCGGATCACTAAACATTGTAAGACACGGTGCAGACTTTGAGGAACTGGCGTATATTCCTGGTTTGTTGAACGTTACAAATGTTTGGCCAGTGAAAGTAAGGCTGCAAGACGCGTAAGTCAACCAGTGTAGACATGCTTTGGTGTACTTACTGACTTCTGGGATAGCGCGGATAGCCATATATTAGTGTCCACGCTAGAGGACACCTTGCTGTTCAGAATAGACGACGCTAGTGGGAAGTCGAACCTGTCATACGTCGAAAATGACACATTATCTGGTCTACGCATAGACACTCCGACATTGTCATTTGCTAACGTTGCGCGACGTGTCAAAGTAGGAAATGCCCCTGCGACATACGAAAACTCGTCCTTGGCCGTGCAGGTGACGCCACGAGGCGTATTCCTATTGGAGATGGATTCGGTTATTGGATCATATACTGAGGTGAATAGATGGATGCCCGAAGGTCAAGGAACTTTTGGCGAGAAGCAACGCGACATTGTGGCAGCTAGTATCAATCCAAGCCAAGTTCTGGTTGGCCTCCATGGCGGGAAGCTAGTCGCTTTGAGTATTGTCGAGAAGGATGATCTGCGTATCTTAGGGTGCGTCGTGAGGGATCTAGAGCTTCTTTCTATGCTGACCTTGTGACAGAGAGTTGGATGATCTGCCTGAAATAGCTGCCGTGTCATGTATGCCTTTAGACTCCCGCAACTTCACCAACAATTTTGCGGTATCTTTCTGGGGCAAGAATACCGTGGAAATATTTACACCTACCAAAGGCGGTTTGACTTCCGTGTGCAAAACAGATCCTTTACCTTCTCTTGTTCGCTCGCTGCTCTTGTGCAACTTTGGAACGGACGCGAGCGTTAAAGGCGAAGATTATCGCCCTTACCTACTCGCTGGCCTAAGTGATGGCTCTCTTGTGACATTTGTTTGGAAAGACAAGCAATTGAAGGAGAAAAAGTTGGTCTCTCTTGGTCATGCTCCTACGTCTCTGGCACCATGCATGGTGGATGGCAAGCGAACTGTCTTGGCCGCAGGGAACAGAGCAACATTGGTGTCGTTCGATAAGAAGCGCCTTCAATTCTCCCCTGTTTCATTGAAGGTTCGTCACGATTTATGGAACCGTCTTGCGTAATTTAAGTTCGTGCGCAGGATATATCGGGAGCGTCTCGCTTCAATTCTCCATCGTTTCCATCCTCACTCGTGTTGGCAACACCAACTGGGATATCCATTGGACGCGTAAGCGATCTGGATAGACTTCATATACGAACTGTAGGATTCAAAGTTAACGTGCTTGAGAACCAACTGATGTTCCTTGGATGTAAGATACCATTCGGTCTCGACAATCCACGTCGAATTGTCTATGAACCTTCCACAAGGGCGTTCGGCGTTGCATGCACTGAAACAATACCGGGCAGAGTGGGTGAAGTGGAGACCACACGAAGTTCATTTGTATTGGTTGATGACCTAAATTTCTCGCGTGGGTTGTCTGCTTTCCGAATCGTGCTCGTTAGGTGATTTTTTTTTTCTTCAAAAGAAATGTGCCGATTCTGGTGTGACGAAGATGAGGAGATCACAAGCACATCGTCTTTCAATTTCAAAGAGGAGGGAAAGGACATTCCTCTGTTCTGTGTTGGCACGTATCGCTACATTCCAGAAGAAATTGAGCCCGTACATGGGAGGATCTTGGTCTTCGCGATGATCATACCCGAGTCAGAGTCGGCGCAATCTAGCCGTCAACTATCACTTCTTGCGTCTGTTTCCGTCAAAGGGTGCGTTTATGCGCTGACCACGGTTGGTGACTGCATAGCAGCAGCAGTCAATTCTTCAGTCAGTAGCCCTTTTCATGTCCTCAGTCGACTCACTAAAGGTGCGAATTTTCAGGTAGAGTTATATCGACTCGACAGAGCTGAGGAAGAACCTTCCACTCGGGCGTACAGACTAAGGCACCTCTCATCATGGAATCACAATTACATCGTAGCCCATTTGGCGACATTTGACCAATACCTTCTTATTGGGGACCAGATTAGCTCGATATCGCTCGTTAAGATCATCGATAACCAGCTGAGGAGCGTGGCGAGGGATTATGGGCCGTTATGGCCTGTGAGCGTGGATGCCTCCAGCGAGACCGATATCATTGCTGCAAATGTGAGAGCTACTAAAACTCTTGGATGCCTATGTTTAATCCGTCTTGTCAGGATGCGCTTAACTTGTACACGTTCTCTCTCAGCCGCCAACCGGGTCGCACTATGCTAGAGCGCAACGGCAATTGGCACCTCGCCGATCTTGTTACAAAGTTCATACGAGGTCTGTCATTCTTTTTTCTCTCATCGTTGCTTTATGAACTCAGACTGTTATCTACTAGGCTCGCTATCACACGATATAGAGGAAAACACTTACTTTGCTCCAAAGGAGCTGTTCTTTACATCATCTGGACGGATCGGAATTTTGTTGGATATATCAGGTACCGATTCCAGATTGCCGATACGCTTAACTGCGCTGGAGCGGAACATGGCTTATTTTGTGGAAGGCATTGGTGGAGACAGCCATACGAGGTGAAAAATTTTGTGACCTTGCGGGAAAAATATAAACTAAAGGATGCTAGATATCGAGCCCCAAGGAGTACCCGAGGTCGCACGGATGCGGACTCGTCAGCTACAGGCTTCCTCGATGGCGATTTCCTGGAGCAGTTTTTAAGTTTAATGAGCTCCAAGGAAACAGTAGACAAAATTATGGCTGGGACAAGTGACCCAGAAAAGATAGATGTCAAAGTGGAGGATCTTCAGAGAGTGGTTGAAAGTCTTCAAAGCATGCATTGATAGTAATAAAAGTTAGCAATGTAACACATAACAACTTGTACCATGGATGTATATTACATGTGTGTATCTACACGGTGTTCATCGCAGTTAAAGAATAAGACGAAGGAAGTCCGTGAGCGATAGCGACAATGAAGCCGGATAGTCCTGTAAGCCATGTAATTTGTTTTGAGAGAAAGCAATAGATAGCAAGAAGCAATGCACAACGTCGTAAATAAGGCTAGCAGGGAAGACCGAAACTCATAGCCATGAAGTGAAGTACCACTTCATGGTTTGCCAAAATGTCAGCGAAATGGTTTGCGTGTTGTCCAATAGTTCACTGTGACCCTGATCTATATCGACGGCGGTCGGGGGTGCATAGTAGAAACCAGCAACGAGGACAACGTAGCTAATACCGAGTCAGCACGGTACGGGATTACAAATTTAATAGTCTTTACCTCAGAATAAGTATACTGCCTCTGTGGTAGTTACTCTTGGCTTCGATGTAAGTGTAAGTCATCAAGAACATGGAAAGGATGAGCGCAATGACATCCCATTTAGGGAATATCAAACTATATGGGTGTTAAATAAGCATCGCGAAACATGTGGGCAATGACTTACGTGAAGGTCCTGGCTACCTCTCCCATATGTTCTGGGTCATACCAGGCCGAAAAGGCAACCATAGCAGGTATCTGCAGCAAGCAGACTTGGAGCGCATATGCCGATCCAATTTCCATGCTAACCAAGTCGATTGTACAACCAGCTAGACCAAAAGACAGTTAACGTACCTGAGTGCGATATTACCGTTCAAAGCAAACGACATGGCGTTCATAAATTCCGTTGTGTTCGGTACCAGCGCAAACAGGGTTACACCAAGGAACTTCTCGTCAATACCCGAACCCTTCAAGATAACGTCCACAACATCAACCAGCAGTTCTAGAAACGCGCATGCATCAGGTATGCTCCACATTTCTAGATCCGATAAGTCTACGTACCGGCAATGACCGCATATAAAACCGTACATGCAACTAGCACGCTAGCGCTTGTCGTCCTACTCCACGACGGTGCCGCATGTCCGTGGATCGCAACATGATCACCACCATCAGGCATAGCACTTGTGCTTCTTGGTCTGGCATTAATATGACCGTGGGCTTCCTGGTGCCTCAGCGCACTAACTGTCGCCGCCGCAACGACACGCTCCAGCTCCTCCGCCGTCAAAGTGGAACCAAGCTGTAGGGTCTGTAAACCAGTTTGTTTGACAGCCTGGTCCACGCTGTTCATGATGGGAGACATAGCTGGGGCCTGGGAGACACGGCGCGTAGCCGATGGGGAGGGTGGTAGAGTTCGCGTCATCCCTACCTGAGAATTCGGAGGGGAGCGGGAATAATCAGCACTTCCGATGTTGGCCCCCGCGCTTGGTTTACGATTCAAAGAATTTCCGCGAGGTTGTTGCAGCACATTCGAAGGCTTCTGATAGGGAAAGTTTCTTGGCAGCTCGGATTGTTGCAGCAGTTGCGGGTTCTGCCATATCTGCGACGCGTGAGTACGCAGAGAGAACCATAGACCAACTAGGTATGACTAGCGCCCAGAAAGTTGAGCTACTGATCAAACTACGTAAGGCACCATGACTTACAAAGATTAGAATTATGGCACAAAGATACATCAAGTCTTTAACCGTGGATTGGTAGAATGGGTCGCCAACAGGGTCTGGGTGCTTGTAGTAACAATGTTTACAGACCCATGGCGCATCCTTGGGGATAGTGTTGCTGGGACAGCCGGTGCATACCAGTTGGAACTAATGTGCGCAGGTCAGTGAAAAATTGTCGGTAGCTTGCCTCCGTACTCACGTTACCGTATGTCTGATAGAACAACGTCGGAGCCAATGCGCCAATAATGGCCATAATTAACATCATACTGGTAACCCCCGCGCTTTTCGCATTGAACGTCTGTTCCTTGCGTCGCAGCGCCATGCTGCACATACTCATACCGGGCATCAAAAGAACGCCAGCTAGTAAACTCCCAACTATGGAACCTTCTACAAGATGGCCCTTGGCTTGCGTCAAAGCGATAGCATACAGAATGATTTCAATAATGGAACCAAAAGTTGCATTGATGACGGCGCCCATACCAATAGAAGATTGCGCGGAGATAGAAGCAACAGCCATACCGATGAAGTATGACAAAGGAATGACGCTAAGCAAACTTAGGATGAAGATAAGGCCCTTGGAGGTAACCATAGATAAGAACAGAGGGACATGTTTTCCCTTTTGTTCTAGATCTTCAGCCATACGGAGAAGCACCATGCCATCAAAGATAACAAAGAATACCACAGGAAGAAGATTCACGAAGATGATGTTGACCCCACCAACAGTATATTTGTAAAACTGCAAACCCACCGCACGATATGTGCAGAGAAGGACAGTTGACGTGGGGTGACCCGATGGAGCCATTTGCCCTTCCGATAGACGAGGATGTTTGATAGAAAATTGTGGACGCGGAAGAGGTCGGGGTACACTCCCTGCTTCAATTGCAGTTTCAACATGGTCTGCGACGACCACCGCTGGTGGCGCGGCGCAGAACCGAATATGGTTCGGCTTTTGAAATAAATACCCAATTAGAGCCCAGTTCAGCTTTGCCATTGGAATTGTGACAACCAGTGCCCAACAAAGTATACAGACAGTCAGCATTAGTGGTGCGATAATGCATATAAGGGCCAACCAGAAAGCTGCCTTGCCAAGAAAATCAGTCGAAGTTAATGTTTTCCCAGCGATGGTGGGTGATGATTCTATGGAACTGTGTACGGTTGTGCCATAAGACTTGACTGGTCGCAGAAGATTGGTGTTATCGCCCGGACCTACAAATGCTACTGGTTCTCCAGGAACAGTGTCTGAGATCCAAGAGACATTCTGTCTATGGTTGTGAGTCGAGATGTCGCCGGAAGGAGCAACACCAGCCGCGGCCTGAGATGATTCAGCGGGTGCTGGCTGACCCGGGGAGGTGGCACGAATGGTTCCCTCGGAAGTCCCGCTCCAGCGTCTAGTTTGCGCTCCCCCCTCTTCGTCCTCGACCTTGGTGTCTTCCTCAATATCACTTTCCACGTATTTCCCAAATGGCCAGGCCAAATACCAACCGAGCCCAAAGATGAGGGAAGCATAACGGTCTCCTCCGAGCGGGACGACGTATAACACGCCAGAAATGGCAAAGCACACGAGGGCCAACCACCAACCAAAGGCAAGACCCCAAAAAATGTTCCCAGGTAATAAATGGCGTTCCGCCTGCGCAGACGGAATTGAATGAAGTGCTGCGTCAGCGTATCGAGTTACTGAACGTGACTTCTTGTACAACGCAGGCTTCCATATAGGTAAACCAAAAGGGTGTTGTACGTTGATGAGCGATTGACGGTCTTTGACAGTTATGGCTTCATCTTCTTCCTCGTCCTCTTCGTCCCCCTCGCTTTCTTCATCTCCATTTTCATCCTCTTCGACAGCAGGAATTTTGCCCCGTCTCTTGTACCGTAACCTTCCTGTATCATCACCAGGATCTATGCTTTCATCTTCCTCACTCAATGCGTTATCCTCGCGGTGGCCACGGGCCGCTGCTTGTGAGCTACCTATACTTGTGCTTCTGACGTCGCGTCTGTTAGAATGCGTAGAAGCGCTTCTAATGAGTATTGGAGGTGGTAATTGACGCGACATGTTTGGCGACGAAGGAGTGGCAGAATGAGACGTTGGGTTGTTAAAGGGTGAAGACTCGCGTGACACAGGCCGAGCGGTGTTTCTATTTGTCGGAGTGGTCGAAAAAGGACCACCCTCGTCGTCGGAAAAATTCGCCATGGACGTTGTGGGTGACGATGGGTGGGAGGACGGAAATCGTTGTCGGCGCTGGCAGAGGAAAGAAGTGCGATTGTGGGTGGTATAAAAAGGGCGGCAAACGCCGGGTAAAATCTAATCTAATCAGATAAAGAGTGGTATCATTTTCTCAGCAGCTTCTCATGCAGCTGCGCACCCTTTAATCGCGCACGCAGATACTCCAGCCGTGCCTCGTACCGCATCATCACCTCCTCCCTCCTCCGCCGTATTTCCTCAACATCATCCTCCATAACCACTTCCTTGTCAACACCGCTTTCCGGCACAACACGCATCAGTACAAGATTCGTACTTCGCACCGGGCTGCCGTTTAGACCAACATGGCTAGCTCGGGACGAACTAAAGCTTGACGACGAATCTTGCCAATGTAGAGCATCGGGTGCCACATGAGAGCTGAAACTCTTTTTCGAAACCGCTTTCCGTGCCGAGTATGCCGATCGAGCCATCGATGCGGATGACGTCCCGGACTTGGTGGATGAGCTATCATTATCAACATTCATACGCTGAGACTGTCCAAATGTCCATGTAGACCCCAAGTTGGTCCCATCAGGGGCGACAACCGAGCTCCGGCCCGTAACTTTCTGCAGCTTTGTGAGCGCCGTCAACTCTAGCCCGTTGAATGCATCCATCATATTTTTCGCCTCCGCCTCAACGGACAAAATTTCTTGCTTAATTTCCTGAGACGTCTGCAAGCGGTCGTCGTCATATAAAGTGCCAAGTTGCTTGTTCTCCAGGCCAGTTCCACGATAAGAGGAAGGTGGAGTCGCAGGAAATCGTTTGATGCTTCCTGTGATAGACCTTGCAAACGACACCACACTCTCCGCATGGGCCCGATCGTAATTCAGATTCGCCCTGCGCGA
Source organism: Amanita polypyramis BW_CC (assembly GCA_001691755.2). Taxonomy (NCBI): domain Eukaryota; kingdom Fungi; phylum Basidiomycota; class Agaricomycetes; order Agaricales; family Amanitaceae; genus Amanita; species Amanita polypyramis. The sequence goes on along the minus strand of JNHY02000001.1, from coordinate 311,135 downwards.
AGATATGGAGATACTGTCTCTCGGAGCAAGGGATGCAGTTGTGTTGACTGACGAGATACTTGACTTCCTCGTTACCTTCCTCGTAAGCCTGAATATGCTTGATGTACCCGATTTTAATGACAGAACGCTAGATGCATCACTCGCGTCGTTATTCGTTGACGTGGAACGTCTGCCCGAAACGCGTCTAAACACGCCAGCAACACCAGATGATAACGAAGTTCTTGACGGTGACCGAGGAATCTTAACCTGGATATTGCTGGAAACCGGTCGTGATACAACTATGGATAAGAATCTAGCAATGCCAACTTTTCGATGCTACATATTATACTCACGGGGGCTATCGGCTAACGGCGATTCATTGGTTCGTGGCCTTGGTTTAGCAACAGGAACGACAGGGTTCTCCGCGGGAACTACAGCTGTACTTGCAAACCTCTCAAATAAATTCTGCCTAAGAAGCCTATATTCGTCATCGCTAAAGTGTAGCTCGTTAGCACCCCTACATAAGAGTGAATGAGTCTATTTCAATACCTACTTGAGAAGTCCCTCCAAATTGGCCGTAGCAAGCTCATTCAGTTTCTGTGCCAACGAGACCCTGTAAGTGAATGGTGAAACTTAGATGACCCCACGAACCACAAAAATAGGGAGGACCTACGTAACGGCATCTGTTGCCGTCCTCGGTGTCGAAGCCGGGGATTGGGGGGATTTAGTCGAGGTGTTATCTTTCTCTCTTTCCATCTCTCTCTCTCGCTGCCGGTTTGCAGGTGCAGGTGACTTTGGCGGGGGTGATGGGGGCATATCGGGTGAACCTGGATGTGGACGTTTGGCCGACCGCGATGGCGAGGTAGCTTGTTCAACATCGCCGAGAATTCGCGGTGAGCTGCGGCCCGCAAGGGTAATAGTCTGCTTCGGATTCTTACTCCGTGCAAGCGGGCTTGATAAAGTTGGCGAGTACGGATGCGCATTCGGGACCGATAGAATTTCTGACGGTGGTGCGTCGCTGGGGGTATATGGCATGTTGAGAGACTCGCGCTCTTTCCCCTTGTTCCTCCCGTACTAGTGCGAGGAGCGGGTAAAAAGAAACAAAGTTCAGTTGAACAAGCTAGTTTCTTTTAATAATGGCGTTACTCACGAGCCGCGAGCGGATAACGCGGACAACTGCATTGTCATTTCCTCCAACATTTGTTGCATGGCTGTCAAGATTGTCTTCTGATTTTCTTGTCGAGAAGAGACCCATGTCTTCATATCGCAGTGGAGACTGCCCGGGATGAGTGATTTGTTTCGGCTAGCGAGCTGATAGTGGAGAAGATAATTAAGATAAAGGACGAGCTCTAGAGGGGCATAAGCAAAGGGAGGAAACAGGAGAGTGAAGGCACAAGGGCGTGAGTAACAAGTAGAATAATATTAGAATGCCGCATCAGTCGATGGCGTCAGGGGCTCTCCGCTCCGTTTCTGTCTAAAGAACGTTCCCAGTTCTCTCATAGCATGCCCAAAGCTTTCCGTAACCGTTAACCGACTACCAATCCATTTCGGTAATTTCCCCCGAACCGTGCCTGTCCCATATCGCTGATCCAATAAAATCAGTGACGCCCAATCCCCCCCATGTCGAATTGCCCGGCCTATGCTTTGATTGACGGCATTCATGCACATATTTTCGTACAGCTCCGCTGCCGCATCTTTTTTTCCCTTATCAGCCCCTGAGGTTCCATGACGCTTTTGCTCTTGTCCTCTGACATATTTCAATCGCTCTTGCAATTCGGGGGACCCAAGGTTAGCAAACGGTAAACCAATGACAATCACAGCCCGAGCAAGGTCATCTGCAAAATTGAGACCCTCGGACAATTTGGCTCCAATCACTGCAAATAATAGCGCTCCCGACTTTCGCGATGATGGATGTTCCGACTAAGTCGCAATAGTTAAGTAATGAAGAGGGTATACTTAGTGTTACTTACTGCAGGCTTGTGGACAGCTGACGCGTACTCTGTCAGTGTTTTTACGACATCTTTACTGTCTTCTGGCTCGAAGAACACCTAGAATCTCAAACGTAAAAAGTTTGGATGGAAAGTGGCCTTCCACCAACCTCCTTTTTCTCACGTATCTTGTCCAATTTTCCATTCTTTTGCCAGGTCATCCTTGCCGCTCTCAAAAAATTATACGACGGAAAGAAGACTACCATGCCCGCTGGCACGACACACGCAAGATTCATCATAATTTGACCAAGATCATCAATCTATTTTCCCTTAGCGATGATTGAAGGGAAAGCGGATCACATACGACGTTGGCATCTCCTTGCCTTCCTGCCTTATAATCCAGGACCTCGGCTCTAGGACTTTTGGTCACCACTAATACTTGCAAGTTCGTCTCAGGAATAATATGTCCGCATGAGAAACTGGCAATTCTTTCAGGAGGCAAATTTGGAAACAATTGATTAACTACATCAGAGATCTAAAAGTAATGCTTAAGCCAAGTTCAATGTTACAACACGAAATACACACAGGGGACATGGTCCCCCCAGCTAGGACGACGGACCTTGCCGCTTCAACAACTTCCATGAAGTGTGGCGACGGATTGAGTTGTTGATATTTCAGCTCAACGTCTAGCTTTTCTGGTGTACCGACTAATGAGACGATGACCCGGCCATCTGTCCTAGCCGAGAGAAATATCAAGTGTTCGGTATAATAATCGATAACCTACCTTCGCTGGCACCTGTTAGGGAAATCATAAACTCCTCTACGATACTCAGCGGAGGAATGGCTCCTTTTCTTCGAATTGACGGCCCTACAGTACCGAGCCTCAATGGCAATGACATAGAAGTAAAACGACAGACCAGCTTCTTTCTCCGCTTGCTTGTCCGCATATCCTGATATCTTTCTTGCAACCTGATTGCACTCAGTATAATTATCGGCAAACCAATTAATAATTACCTTGCTTGTTTTCAAGTATTTTTCGATTTCTAGCAAGTTGATACCACTTGCTTTTCTTCCCAAACGTTCCATGAACCCGGCTATAGTCATAACTTCCGTCGAATCTAGGACACTGTTCCTATGCTCTGCTGGATAGTTACTTGTTCCGTGCTTGGTTGTTCTAGGCTCCTTCCATTCCAATGCGTACTTCTTCAGCGCATCCAGGAACACAAACAGTCGCTTCAAATGCACCAGATGTATTCCCGATAAACGTGTTCGGAATCGGGAAATATAGGCGGCCAATTGCTGCAGCGAAGTCGAAAGAATCCCATGAGATAGGCGGACAGTAGATAAATTGAGCAAAGTGGGTATTAGATCTGTCAGCAATCAGGTGTCATATTCAGAGTTCACACTAAGTAGCTCACTGTGCGCCTCGTCAATGATGACAACCTGGTCAGTCAGGTCAATTCCTAATGCTTCGCGTGCATTTCGTTGCAACAACAAGTTATACGGTAATGTCACTAGCTTCAGTTCATTGAACTCAGCCAAGAATAATAGAAGTTGAGAAATGGTATCACTTCAGCTTGAGGAATGGCTCGTCTTGAACCAAAATACGGGCAGACACCCGACATTCGGCCTACATCCGCAAGATCTTCAATATCCTTCGGCGTGGCCTAATAAACATGAAATGGCATATGCCTTATATGAGGACCTTAAGCGTACCAGAACCTGGTCGCGGAAATCGAGGATTCTTCCTTCATCATCCATTGGGGGAAGATAAGGACACCGTTTTTCACCTTGTTCTATAAAATACTTAGCAATTGTGAGCTGATGGCATCAGTGAGGACCTACCGTTCAACATTTCCCGACAACTTTCATCCAAGTCGCGACTAACAGCACGAAGACCATCATTGATGCAAAGTTGTTTCCTTGACCCTAAGGAAACTGCCCTAGGGCATGATGATTGCAACGTATCTTCCTCGTCACCGTCCAAGGTCCGTTTCCGGGACGCCTCGTACGACGTAATTGAGTCCGAACCTATATGATGCAAGTTTCGTATGGGAAGTTTGAGCCTCTGTAACTCGGGTAGGACTTGTGATAATTGAGAATGCGTCCGAGATGCATAGTATATCTTGGTGCATGTCAGCTCCTGTTCTTCCATAGTTCCTCGACCAGACGCTTTGTCCAATCTAAATCGTCAGATCTCCACTAGAAGAATTAAGTTGTACAACACAGACTTTGCCACAAGCGCACGAAGCGCAGAGGACATGTATATTTCGCCCTCTTTCTGGCTTGAGCCGTCGTCGGAGTCGGGAAGGAAGCCATCATCGTCCAGTTCTGGAACCCCGGCGGTAGATTCTTGCGCCTGCTTCTAAAGAAAGTATATAGTTCACAGCGCATCACTTCGTTCTTAAGGCTTACCATTCTTTTCGAAGCTCTTGCCTGCATTATCTTCTTCATCCTCGCCTCCCGCCTTCTTGCGTCCGCCAACCTCTCCTCATACTCCTGTTCCTTTAGTTCGATTTCACGCCGTGCCCTCTCCACAGACTGCTGAATTACCCAGTCCTTCGCTTTCCACCCGCTCAGCAAAAAAAGACCGAAAGCTCGCAATAATTACACACCATCACTGTCTTCTCCAACCACTTCCTTTAACTTTCCTTTCTTCGCCCTACTACCATTGTCCAAAAGCCAGGTCACACTTGCACACAACAAACTCAAGGTTTTTCCCTGGTAACACTTCAGTAACCCCTCGCACATGCATTCAAGGTTACACATATTTACCGTTCCAGTCGGACTTTCGATAATCGTCACTTTCTTTTGTTCAATTGTTGTATATATATGGCGCATAAGATCGACCTGTATTGAGTATGGAGGATCATAGGGAAACGCGGGGAAGTGGATGGGCGTAGGGAGATCGAGAGCTTCGGCCATGATCAAGAGCAGAGACGCGACGCATCTATTCGCGGTCACGTGTCGATTGTCACATTCCTGCCAGCGCGTGAACCCTCTCACAATATTTCAATCGAACGCTAGGGTAAAGCGAAAGGAAAGCGAAAGGAAAGTATGAAACCGTTTGAAGCAACGTTGCTTTCAATTACAACCGTTCTCGCGCGTCGTCGTTCTGAGCCGTCCTGTGGAATCGCCGTCTCGTCGTCTTCCATTCACTCCATAAACTTATATCTCCCTTGTCGAAATGAAGTTTTCATCCGCGATCCCACTTCTCTTATCCATCAATTTCCCCGCCAATCCTTTGCAGTGAAAACTGGTATCTCATAGACGGATCGCAGCCCAGGGATGGACTGAAGGAAAACGCTCTAGGGACGAAATTGAAGAGATGCTCAGCGAGGACGATTGGTATTTCGAGATAAGACAAGATTCCTATCTACAACCACGGGTCGAAGACCGTCTTTCCCACTTGGCCCTTGTCAAATGCCCTGTAGCTCTCCGGTGCCTCGCTAAGGCCTGTCACCCGCTCAATGAGACTCGTTTCTTCTCCCACTCCGCCGAATATGTCCTGCCTTTTCACTAAATCGGACATTTAGAAATGAGTAAGTTGAGGGGAACAGAACTCACCAAGCAGCTCAAATGCCAGAGGGAACATAGCCCGAGCATGGCATCGTCCAAAATCAAGAGACACGTTCTTGCTGTACGCCTCCCCCCCGTTGAAAGGTAACTTGGAATCACCGTGTACACCGATAGAAGTGATGACCCCGAACGCCCTAACGAGTTCGTACGCCAATGTAAGCGCGCTGGTGTGCCCAACGACCTAACACGATACTCTTCAGCAGAATAATTAAGGACGCCAATCTCACTCGCCTCGATAACGGCTGTACATCCTATTCCTTGTGTCCACTCTTTAACAATGGCTTTAGCCTCCTCAGGAGAACAAACCGCCAATTTTCCCAACCCTTTACCCTCCTTATCAATTGCAGAATATATAGTGGCCATCTTCTTCCTCCTCGGCTCGAGCAGATCCACAGCAACAAGTCTATACGGCTGCCCACGCGTAGCCAGCATATCCAAGAGAGCCACTGCTGTGCATATCCCGACCGGTCCAAGTCCGATAATGGCTACGTTCAACACTTTGTCTTCTTGCGTGAGCGGAGTGCTGTTGGAAGTCGCCTCAGAAGAGGAGGGAAGGACGCAAAGAGGCCAAGGCTTGCTCGTCAGCACCGTCTGAACCTTGGGATGGCTGAGACATTGCAAGGCAGCGAAAACGCCGGTAGGCAAGATATCCGCCAGCATAAGGAGAGAGCTATCAGCCACATCAGTAGGTGTGTGGTTTGGCCACGTATTAGCGTCGCTGAGGTTGAAAAGCGTTGAGCCTGCCTGAGGAACTCGGACATATTGCGCCTGGCCACCCTCGAGAGCCGGCGAGCCAAATAGTTTACCGTAGGGGCATCGGGCTGTGTAACCGAGGCGGCATACGCTGTTCGTGGGATTAGATGTTGGGACGATCAGTAAACGGCGGCGAGGCATACTTACTGGCATTCCCCGCAATTCGTCGTGAAAGGTGATACAACCTTGTCTCCGACTTTTAAAGTTGAATAAAGCGAGGCCCTATCTTTCGATGGGGGACCAAAGCCCGACCCGAGAGTGATCACTTCCCCAATAAATTCGTGACCACAGGTATGACTTGGGCATCACTTGAGAAAGAGCCGTGTACAGGGTAGCACACAACGTACACCGTGTTCACACCACCATGCCCTCTGTATATATGTAGATCGCTTCCTGATGACCGCTATGAATTCAAACTCGGTTTCCCTGTCCACGAAAACATACCACAAAGTGCTCCAAGCTGATCATCCGGGCGCTCACTGATATTGTTTCATGCAAATACACAACAATGCATACCTTGACTTTTATGATGGCATCGTCAGGGTCTTGTATTCTGATCTTATTAGATAGGTGGTAGAGATCGATCAATGAGCTCACGTTGGGACGGGAACATCTTCAACCCTGATATCATACGAAGGAGGATACCATCTTGCGGCCTTTTGAGACTGTCCTTGTTCCATAGTTCGCAATACCCTTGTTTTTGGGAGTATTTATGGATACTTGGTAGCCTGAGACCAGAAGTAGTACTAAGACCCGAACTGCATCATGCGCCATGTCCAAACGTTCAGCATGGGCCCCACTAGGTGCCTATACTTAGCAGTGATGGCAACGTACGAGAGACGCATGATGCAGAACTTACCAATGGGCAATATCCCCACCCAGCACCCGACACCCCAGGCCTTAGCATCACATGCACCACACATCACTATCGTTGCCGCCCATAGGAGCGGAATAAGTAGGTAGGGTGTGGACGACTTGATGCACATTATGACGCTACATTTTTTCTCCCTCCTTTGATCTACTCCCAACGGTCCCTTCAACACAACCACAGCAACACACACGAACAGTATCATGGTACCATGCATTTTATTGAACAAGGGCACCCATAGTAGTGATGGCAATGTGGGGGATGATGCAGTTCGGATTGACGATCAACTCAATAGATCTTACTACGTCCAAAAATTGGCGATATCTTGCTGAACACCCAGCACATCCGGTAACGTCTCTTCGCATCTCCCAAGAAACAGAAAATCAGCGTCCTGGCCACCTTTTGGCTGGCCCACGTTGAATATAGCTACCTTTCCTCCGTGTTGTTTTACTTGAGCAGGGAAACTAGCCGCTGGTTGTACCTAGAGCCAAATCAGGTGTGCTGGCCATCCAACATATATGCAGGCTCTTACGAGAGCTGATGTACCAACCACCAACATAAGATCGCACCAAGTAATCCTGCGCGCAATCTCCCCCAACTGGGGCGAGACCTCTCCGAACCAAACGACATCTGGTCTAAGCAAACCACCACAATTCCCATATCGATTAGACCCCGCCCACGAATCTCCTCCACATCGCGGTAATTTATCAACGGGAATCTCTTCACCCTCTTTGAGATCTTTCAGTTTCGTGGAGAGGTGTGGTTCGTAGCTGTGCCTGGTATGCTGGCATGAAGTGCATTTTGTTCTGAATATTGAACCGTGCATCGGGACCAAGCACTCCTTAACAGTATCTTTGATATCTTGAGGAAGGGTGTCTAGAACGCGTATGCATAGCTCGTCGATGTTTTGTGTGATGTGCAGAGGAGGGGACTGAGCCACGGGTGCAATGCGGGACAATGTTGTCGGGCTGTTGAGAATTGCCAAGGTGCGATGAGCGTTGTTGGGACTAGCCCCAAGGAATCTACAATACGGATAAGAATGTGAGAGGGCAAGTATGAGCCATGGGCGCCTTACTGTAATCGTCGGAAGTGGTAAAACGTCCATGATGAACATGGGTTGTCCTTGAAGTATTTTAGCGTTCCCAATGCAACTGACTGTTCACAGCGTCACTGTCATACGCGCTAATGGTTACATCGCGTGCATATATGATCTCACGTTCTGACTCCATAACGAGCTGGTCGAACCACGATACGTCGGGTTGCCTGCTCCATGGGTGAATTATTTTACTAGTCTCATAGAGTAATATTGACCTGACGCAGCCGACAACCCGGCTCCGGAGAGTATAATGATGTTCTTAGAGGACGCGAGGGCCTCTCTGAAGGCTTGTTTGTCTGCAGATGGAGGCATGGCTTTAATAAAACGATTTCCTCTCTGGGTTGGCTTGGGTAACTAAATCAAGGACGACGAAGTATTCGTGAGGTCGTCCATAAGTATGACTATCCTCGGTACTATTTTGCAATTCGATTACTCGGTATGGACGCGCAAGTGCCGCGTGAAGCAAAGCAGTCAACAACGGTGGACAAAGTGGTATCATTGAAGATGTCATCGTACAATTCGAACTTCATGCGTTTTACGCGGGTACTGGTGTTTCCCTCTGTTCCGTGTCTCGTCGCTGCGCACTGCGCCCGCAGCGCAATGTAAAATGTACTATGCCCTTGAACGATACGCCCTGTCTGACAAACTAGCTTACAAAGGGAGTACCACACGGCCGGCAAATGAAAATATGCGCCAAGCCACAGGCTTAGTACTCGGCCGCGCTGCACAGCCGCAGTATTCCGCGGTACAGCGCGCGCATGGATGAGACAAGACACAGCATGATGTAAAACGGCCATCTCGGTTACTGGTTTACTCATAAACGACGAGGATGAGCAGTATTTCGTCGTTGGTTCAACTCTCATGCCTATAGTTGCCCCTGGATCAAAGGTTCTTGTCACCGGCGCCAACGGCCATATCGCCACTTGGGTTATTCGCACTCTTCTCGAGCAGGGCTATACCGTCCGCGGGACTGTGCGTTCTCAGGCTAAAGGCGCCTTCTTACTTGACCTGTTTAAATCCTATGGCGATAAACTCGAGCTCGTCGTCGTCGAGGATCTTACAAAGGTAAACTACAAGATCTGCTCGTGATATCTATGTTTGATATCTCGCGTAGGAGAATGCGTTTGACGAGTCTGTTAACGGCGTCGATGCAATCGAGCATATAGCCGCTCCCATGACTTATCAATTTGACAGCATGAAAGGTGCGACTTTTAAGCTCTATTGAAACGGGGGGGTTAGTGACGAACCTGAAGATGTGGTTGACCCCGCTGTTGAGGGGACGCTAAACATTCTTCGCGCTGCTAAGAAGACGCACGTACTATTTTTGGTTATCGGTTAACGAAATACTGATTCGGATTTTCCCCCTCCTCTCCCCCCGTCCCACCAAATAGTCCAAGAGTCAAACGAATCGTCATTCTATCTTCGGCTGCGGCAATTAAGCTCTCCGGTACAGAACCCTTGAATGAAAATGACTGGAATGAAGAATGCCTTCAGAAGTACGAACACGATAAGTCTAGTTTGGATCCTTTCTTTGCATACCAGGTAGAAAAAACACTTTCCGAGAAATGTGAGTGAACGTTCCTATATGGGCGTGAATATTTGATAAATGATGTTAATTCCTTCTAAGCTGCATGGTCGTTTTACCGGGAACATGAAGGACGACTTCACTGGGATCTGACCTCAATTGTTTCTACTTTTGTGCGTGTATTCAACGGTGCATTGTGGTACATTACTGACTTAACACTCCTAGGTTTTTGGCGTGAGTAACTATCATCATCACCGGTGCAATTGTTTGTTTAACTAGCTGCGTTATGTTCCAGCCTTACTTGGGCCCTGCTTCGACGCCCGGGGAAATGAATGGCACGTCCCAGATGTGGTACGGCGCAGTTGTCGCTCCTAATAGTTCGGGCCAGCCGAATGAGGCACTTTTGGCTGTGGCCGATGGCTGGGTTGATGTCCGCGACTTGGCTTCCACGCTGACCAGGTCCCTCATTGTTGCTGAAGCCTCTAATGAAAGGATTATCGTCAACTCTGGTAAGATTCATGCTCGGTTAATAGAATTTATGAGGTGCTATGTATTTAAATTACAGGGAAGGCTACTCTTCAGGACTGGTGTAAGTGACGAGCCTTTCATGATGTCATTTTTCATTTAATTTGCGTGTAGTGGATGTAGCCAATTCGCTTTCGCCTTCTCCTATCCCCTCGCATGCAAACGGTACTGCAAAGGCTCTCCCTGTTGGTAACCCGGGTGCAGGTAAGGCAGTCCAGTATCACCGAGTATTCGATACGTCCAAGGAGAAGAGAATTTTCGGACAGAGGTTCAGGTCCATGGATGAGTGCGCTAGGGATATGTTGGCCGACTTTGAGAGAAGAGGATGGTAGGCACTGGCGGAATGAACTTACTGTGTAAAGATATAGTGATACGGTGAATATTTGAGATGGTAATGATAGTCCATTTGGCATCAAAGATTGGCGCACTCGCTGATAATAATAACAAACTACCTATAAACCATTGTAAGAGTTGGCACACGAGTGCATTGGTCCTCAATGGGGAAAGCCATTACATACAACCATCAACCTCACCTGCCATTGCTTATTATCCTATTTATGGTTAGCCCGATCGTCCTCGTTTCTACACTACAGACGTCTTAAACATAGCACTTTCGGTCCCGGTTGCTTTACTCGCGGCAATTCAGGGCAAAAAGCCAACCATCGTTACGGATGACGCGGGTGTGCATGGCGTGTTCTGGCTACCGGCAACTCAACAGGATTGTGTGCCGTACCCAAACGATCGTGTCCTTTGTATTGTCACTATCAAAACAATCTGGTGGGATAAATTTCAACCTTCCAGACTCACACCTTCATGCCTCGCCGTGGCGTCCAGATCCAGGAGAACACCCTGTTTTTTTGCACCCTCATCACACACTTTAGATCGCACACCTTAAATCTATTATCTTAATGGAGGTGCAGAATCCAACTGGGGCTGAAGAAGCACCACAAGTGCCGCGTAGGTAGGGCACGTGGTATGACTCCACCCCTCTTGACACGAATCACGGATGCTGATAAGTATCGTCGAAATATCAACCATTTCGTTGCTGCACCTGTCTCGCGTAGGTGCGAACACTCTTTAGGGGGATAATTGGGCACACGATGCACGATGCCTCCACGCTGCATTTTAGATTGTAGAACGCTCTGGCCCAGTGACGATACGAACCTTGCTTTTTATACCTCTGGCAGAGGGTCCGTATATAAATATGACACAAGCTTCCAGCAGTCAGCGCTATTATCTCCACATGATTACGCCCCGTGGTAGGACACCAGTATAGTGCTACGGAATAGAAAGTGATCCCCCTGGGGCTAACCGCGTCTCATCATTTCACAGCGTCTCCATCACTAATAGACTTGATGGAGAAAGGTAGGTATGAAAATTGATGAAGAGGATGATGATTGGTAGGTAGAATGAAGGCTGCGGTGTAAAAATGTAAGAAACAATGATAGAGACAATAAGAGTACAGTGAGTGCTTGAGATACAACCCCTGAGTGCGTCAATACCGACGTTGGCTATCGTTCAGCCAACGTCGTTCGCAACGCCTCCTGTGTATGGGTATATAGTTAACCTTCACGGATATTTTAACGGTCCACGAGTTTATCCTCCCAAAGATGTCTCCAACATTGGCGGATGCCGTGTCATCCCACGACCGAAGATTAAAGCGACTGAGGCGGCCTCTAAAAAAGTCCATGAAAAGTCCGTTTTCCGCCGCAATACGACAACCCAAAACACAGACACCAATTCACAAGCTCCCCTATGACCGACTTTCCTTCTGTGGGAACTGATATGACATTACAAATCCCTCACCGTTTCTGCACTGAAATCTCACAAAACGTAGGAAATGGCAGGAAAGATGTACCCACACAAGTGCAATCATCTCAGGGGTTTGCGCCCTCTCGCCATTCTTTGAGCCACCGCTCGGCCGATGCGTAGTCCTCCTTAACTGTTTCAAGTAACGATCCGATCTTGTCAAGCGCTTCCTTCTCCAATAGATCTTTATCGAGTTCCTCGTCTCGACATTGGCCATAATGTTGAATCCTTTCGCACGACAGCTTTACTTTTGAAACGCCGAGTGCAGCTGAGGAACCTTTCAGGAAATGGCCCAGAGACGATAATTTCTTCAAGTCCTTATCACTTCTGCGAAGAGAGCTCAGTCTAGCACAAATAGATAAGATAAATACGTACAGCGCGGCGTCCATATCTTCAAATGTAGATATAGCTTGTTCGAAATAAGCATCGACCATTCCTGTGGAGAATTCACGGTCGTCGTCATCCTCATCGAGCTCCAGAATTTGCTGGAATGTCTCCATGTCAATGATGTCGTCTGTGTCTGTCTTCTGCTTGGCATCCTCTTCCTCCTCCTCTTCCTGGAGTGGTGGAAGTGAGAATGGGATAATGGCTGATGGATGGCGACTCACAGTGTCTGGCTGGGGTTGCTCCGGGGGACGGGCGGGCTTTTCTAGGGCAGGAGAGGAGGGCTTGGGAGTGTGCGAAGGAGAGTCGGAGTCGGGGGTGCGGGATGAGTCGGAGGGGAGAGGAGGCCTTGGAGAGTCTGTGAGTCTGGGGAGCTTGTCGTTGAGGGATAGGACATGGGCGGGTGGCGGCAGCTGAGCAGTGGACATGGTTGTTGAAGACATGGCAGCGGCAGGCTGATTATCAAAAGACACGGGACTACACTACGGTCCGTCTTCTAAATCCGTCCTGCCCTTGGCGGTCTCTCTCGGTCCATCCCTTTTGGACCATGACGTCACCTCACATGACTCTCTCCTCAGATTATCGCCTTCTTGCGCAGCGCCGAGATCTGTTCTGCCGTGTACCCCAGCTCCCCCAGCACCTGTTTCCCGTCAGTTCATTTTTTCCCTTCCCCCCTGGTTCTTGCATCCGTACCTTATCTGTGTGTTCCGACAGCCACGGCGGCGGCAGTCGCACCCCCATTTTCCGCCCGCTGTAAGTCACCGCCGGTGCCACCATCTTGATCTTCCCCGCACGGGCATGCTACAGTCATTCATTAATTGTCACCCGGAAGGCTGGGAACTTATCCAACCACTTACCTCAACTTCGACCGTGACTTGGCGTGCGGTCGCCTAACGAGGTTACGTTTATTAGTTTTGTGCCGGTGATCATTGATCAAAAAACCCAACCTGTTGGTGTTCAAATGTTTGTTGTATGTTATTGATCGGGCCATGTGGCACTCTGCATATCTATCAGATCAGGAAGGATCAGGTCAGCATAATTTGCTCACCCAAGCCCTTTAAATCGATCCAGCCAAAACTCTCTGTCATGCTCCTGGAGTTTGTCTGATATTATTCTTAACAACTCCACGCGGTTCTTCACCCGTGCCTCGTTGGAAGAATATCTGGGGTTCGTTGCAAGCTCGGGCAGTTCTAACACCTTTGCTGCTAGAATTCTGAACTGGCATCGTGTTTGGACGGTATCCCCTTGGTGTCGGAAATATACATACCTGCCTATCATTCCCTGCACCGATCATCAAATATCCATTCTTGCATGAAAATACTTGGTAAGGCACAATGGAAGGGTGACTCGTTCCATGTCTGCTTGCTTCCCGGCCTGCAATCAGATAGTTGGATGCAATGTTCGCTAGCCCCGCTATCTGTGGTTTCATTAAACTCAGTGAATAGAAATAGGTGGTGCCTTGAAACGAACCTGAGTCTCAAATAGATTACAATCGATCCAAACGCCTTTTCCTGTCTGCTGTCGTGATATTAGGGCTGCCATAATGGCCCCATGCGCATATAGTCCGGTTGAAATGTCCGTAACTGCTACTCCTACTTTCGAAGGCGGACGATCCGGCTCTCCTGTTCTATCACGCTGTAAGCTCGATACCGGATGGAACATAGTCGTGTTACCAACATATGCATGAGTCCAGCCTCACCCTCAATGACCACATCATAGCCGGCCGCTTCCTTGTAAGGCCCTGTCTGACCATACCCTGTACGAACACGTGTGAGAAAAGTGGTGCGACTTTCAATGGCCCCTCCTTACCAGTAATGGACGCATAGATTAGTTTTGGATTGATCCTCTGGCAATCCTCATATCCAAGTCCCATCTTAGCAAGCTTTCCCGTGATGAAATTCTCCACTAGTACATCCGAGCGCTCCACAAGTTTGCGGATGATTTCCAGTCCCTCGGGTGCCTTGAAGTTCACCGTGATCGACCGCTTGTTCCGATTCACAGCAAGAAAGTACGCAGACTCGGGCGGAAGGTGGGCAGCCTCCGCGGGTGCTGTGGGTGCCATTGGAGCAGCCGGTGGGTACCATGAACCTGAACATCCCAACAATTCCATAAAGTGGTCATTTGTGTCGGAGTCGGCGGTAGTTGAGGCAGGCGTTAAGGAACGAATGTTAGCATATAATGCCCTTCAATAAATGCGGTGAAATTCAGCTACTTCCGGGTGTCATCTCCCTTTGAAACCTCCTCGACCTTAATCACGTCCGCTCCCAAATCTCCAAGCAACATAGTCGCCGTCGGGCCAGCCAACACACGTGTCAAATCTAGTATTTTGATACCCGTCAGAGGTGGAGGTATCCCTGGTCCGTATGACGTGGGGTTCTCATGGCTGCTTGAGCTTGCTGTAGCCTCGTGTCGACGTTGACCAGAATAAAACTGTACTGGGTATCTTCTGGGTAATGCTTTGAGGGTTGAGGTGGACAATAGGAATCTCATGGTCATGGTTGCGAAAGATGTTCGTCACGGTTCATGTATTTATCAGTAGGAATGACCCTCATAAAGTACATGAGATAATGTAGAGAAGATAACGGGAAGAGAGTGGAGTACGACGGGAGCCCAGAGTTTGCTTTCGGCAACTTCAACTACGTTCAACGAAGAGCAAGAAGGTACCCGTGAAGTAAGACGGAATTCCTATACGGAGACACCCCGTGTCTGCTTATACACACAGGGCTGCACTATTCTTCATTCGGCCGATAACAAGACTTGATTAACCCCAGGTTTGGACCTTTACACTTGACGCAGCGCCGCGTTTAGCTCGGCCTCTCGGATCCGCCGCGAGACTCTTGTACAAAGACCAGAGCATCCCGCGGTGTTATCTCGATCTTCTATGCCCATTCCCTCAGCTGTGAGCAAGAACAGGTACAATCTCAGAAACGTTGCAACAGGCGGCATGCCAGGTGATTAAAATTTTGGCTGGCGAACTGGTGAGAAAATGGTCCATATGGCGGACTGTTCGGCTGACGTAGTAATCGCTTATACCTCTACAACTATTCCTCCCCTTCGTTCTGATTCGATGTAAGACAAAGGAGGCAATCTGGCACTGCCGATGGTAACTTACCGCGGTACTGATTTGGCAAGGGATAATGGAATCCCCGGGCTCCAATCAGAGCTTGAGAAAGAGCTCAGAGCGGTATGCGTCAATGTCAAACATCACCACCATACAAGTCAGTTCCCAGCAGCAGTAAGTACCGATATTAATGCCTTAGAGGCACCATGCCTCACTGTGTCTGGCCCAACCTCAACAAGAGACGGACACAGAAGTATGTACCCGACACTGTTCCGTGCCTATCCTTACATTGGTCTCGACAAATCAGTTATTGTCTTGCGCAGTGGCAAAGCGGACCTAAGTATGATTTTACTGTCGCTAACTCGTTAATTATTGCGCCTTGTTTGAATGGCACTGCATTCGTAAGTCTGGGCGATGTACAGGACAATTTCGCGGGTCGAGTGCCTGGCTAGAAGATAAGTATGAGCACGCGCTGCAATCACGGAATGGGCTACCTGACAGAATTCAGGAGATCACAAATTTTTGTGTGGGAGCCATCGGATCAAAGTGATGCTCCCTTGTCACCTGTACATACACGCGTATTTTTACAGCCGTTAGCACACCTGGTGACGCAATAGCTTCAACCTTCCTTACCTTCCGGGCTATCTTTGGACGCCCCGCCCCAGAGCTGTGCGAAGCCTACACGGCGACCTCGTCCTTACGGATGAATGTTGGACAAGCTATTTGACCATCTTGGGGACGATGGGTACGCACGCACGCATGCACGCAAGATTAACTGCGCGTTTGAGGTCTTGACGTATCAAATAGTCCTGAGTAGACCACGGTAAACACCTTTAGCATTAAGTTCTGTGGCTCGCTTTTCTCGTCTGTGGATTTCGATGCTGTGGTTTATGCGGAGAATAAGATAGCGTTTTCTGATAGGTCCCATTTATGGCACTATGGTGAAATAGGACAATCAATTATGATTTTGTATTATACATGCATTATGGACTATACAGTATGGAGCAGAGCAAATTATATATATATGATGATAAATGGTCCGCGAAACAAAGAAATCAATATTATACTTTACCAAAACTCGTCAGCCTCATACGCGAATGATGTTAGGGGGAAATTAGAACCTGTAATAAAATACTTCAAATCTAAGACGGAGGGGAGGATGACAACGACGAGATAGAAGAGCGTTCATTGGTACTAGCGCCATGAGCCGAACTTCGGGTACTCTAGAAAGAGGTTAGTAACCTAATGGAGGTATACTCGTACTAAGTAGCACTTACGGGCTGGTCAGACGCACTTTCCACATCCTCAAGCACGATCCCACGACTGAAGGGAGTATGCGAAGGGGGTAGCGCTTTAAGTGGAATAGCCATAGGCTTCTTTGGTATCTCTGGCTCGACTAGAGGAGTATTCAAGAGCAGAGAAAAAGTATCTACAATAGCACCCAAGAAAGACGTCGGCGACTGCGATTGTTTCATTCTAGCTCAGATTATGCTGATAGGGGATATAAGGGAGATATCGTGGTGGAACGAGCAAGGGGAGATGAAATGAGATTCGAATTCTGCGCCTAAGCATTTATGTCATCGGTCGATCGCCGTGCCCCATTCGATTTCATGATTAGCAATACAAATGCAAATAATATCGTACAGTAAACTATGCAATAAATGAAGCCCAAAGTCCAAGGGGAGGGGTGTTAGTTATGAACCACCATTGCCTGATGCGCCAACATTCTTGGGCATCTTCTTGTCGCTCGTCGCAAGTTGTTCAAGGTCTGCAGCCTTGAAGTAGTGTGGGGCCACTAGAGTCAAGTGTCAGCCAGGTACTAAAAATAGTAATATCACACACCTTCCAACAACCATGACGGTTTGATTTCCATGGCTTGCCGCATGTATGACTTGCTTGTCATGACAAGTTCATAGTACAGTACAGTCTTAACGGGTGGTTGGTGCTGGAATAGACAAGACGAGGGGTGTATGTGCACAGTCTGGTGAGTTTTCAACGTCCGGTACGAGTCTCCGCTCTTTTGGAGTTGCGCCTGCAAGCAGTATAAGCCAATCGATGTACTAGGATTTCACTGGTAGACCTACCGTATTGTAGAAGTAGCCGGCCGCTATTGCTTTTTGTATTGGGGTGATGTCGTTCGAATTAGGATTTGACTCTATCACAACTTCCACCCGTTCACATAGGCCCGCCAACTGATCGCGTATATCTCGCGCGCGACTCAAACTCTTAAACTGTAGGAATTGCTCGTAACAGAACTGTTGCGAATAGTTCGTGTCTGCCCATTGCTCCCATATATTGAGTAGAGTGAAGTGATCGCCACCGGCTCTAACAAAGTTCTGTCGTGCTTGGTCAGCGTGCAGCTTCTTATCCTTTGGTCGATAGAACAGGGAACCAGATTCGGATAGCATTGAGATGATGGTCAGTACCTGGAAACGAATGAGTCAGTAGGGTAATATATTATCAGTTGAGATTGACATACCTCATCGGTGCATTGGTATTTTTCGCTCGAGATGATGGCTTTCGACAGCATGGGGTCCACAGGGAATTCAGCCATTCGACGACCAAGTTTGGTCAGTTCACCCTTGTCGTTAAGAGCACCCAAAGCGTACAATAACTCCAGTGCTCTCATGAGCGTCTCAGTTGGCGGGGGATCAATGAATTCAAACTTGATCAGGTCATTGATGCCCAGAGATTTAAGTAAAAGGACCACCATGCCCAGATTCGTTCGTTGAATCTCCGGAACAGTGTTGGCCTCCAATTCGTTGTTGAAAGCCCATTTGGTATACAGACGGAATGATTTGCCAGGGCCAACTCGCCCCGCGCGACCCGCACGTTGATTGGCAGAAGCACGCGAACACTATGATGAAATAGGTTGGAGACTTCGGGTAAACATCGGCATTAATGTGGTCACTCACGGGAACAATGATGAGGGATGACATGCCTGTTCTAGGATTGTAGGAGTTCTGCTTAACAAAACCAGGATCAATGACGAACACTACGCCATCTATTGTGATGGACGTTTCGGCAATGTTTGTTGCCAAAACCACCTTTCGTGCGCCTTCGGGCGTGGGTTCGAAGATTTTAGCTTGCATTTCGCTTGGCAAATTAGCATATATAGGGCAGATAATGAGCTCAGCAATTTTATTGCCTAGTGTACGGGCCGTTTCTTGTAGATTTTCGTGACACGCTTCTATCTCTTCTTGACCCTGCAATCACAATGTCAGAACGGTACGAAACCGGGAGGAGTGCTTGTCTTACTGTCAAAAATACAAGGATATCGCCCTTAGGTTGTGTTGTATGTATTTGAAACACGGTTGTGATAGCGGCGTGCAGGTAGTTCGCTTCGGGCTGTGGTGTATAATGGATGTCAACAGGATACATGCGACCGGGTACTGTGGATCTATCAGTTATGTCTATGGCCCTGTAAGTGGCACTATAACGTACCATAAAACGTAGGTGCATTGTCAAAGTATTGACTGAATTTCTCTGCGTCCATGGTAGCACTTGATATAAGGACACGTAACTCGGGTCGGAAACGGGCTATATCCTGAGAATACATTAATGACCTGCAAGTGATACCAGGAGCTGAAACGAACTTTGACAAGAGCAAAAAGGATATCCGTACTGAGAGTCCGTTCATGAGCCTCATCGATGATTATCGCGGAGTAACCGGCCAAATCAGGTTCGGTAAGGAACTCGCGCAGTAGCATACCATCTGTCATATACTTGACGACAGTTTTGTCGCTGGTGCAGTCTTCGAAACGTATCGAGTAGCCAACTTCGTACCCGACTTTTGTGCCCATTTCTTCCGCAACGCGCGCAGCAACGGACATGGCGGCGACGCGACGAGGTTGAGTACAACCAATCTTCATCCCACCGGCAGTGAACCCTGCTTCGTGCAGGTATTGGGGCAGCTGTGTCGTTTTCCCAGAACCTGTTTCGGCCACGACAATCAAAACTTGATGATCCTTGACAGCATCGATGAGCTCTTGTCTATAAGCATAGATAGGTAGTGATTTTCTTGTTTCTTCTATTGACCTTGCTGTGGGAGGAGTCAGTTGCGTTCGACCTTGTACAACCTCTGGACGTACCTCGCTTCTCTGCAGCATCGATCTGAGCTTGCAGCAGCTTATCCGCTGCACTCATGCCAGTACCAGGCAGCCTAGCTTCCATCACAAACTTGATGGTCTGACTCTCATCAAAGACATATTCGTAGTCATCTATCATTTCCCTCTTGTCCATTGCTCCGACTTTGAACGTGCTGTGTTGAGTTTGACTGGCCTCCCACTGATCAACGTCCGTAACGAATTGATCGTCTTTTGGCTTGGCCTCTTCATATCGTTTGTACAAAGCATTTTCCTTCTTTTTCTTGTCAATCTTGCCCTGTTCCGTGAAGTAGTCTTCAGGCAGTTGATAACCTTCCCACTTGTCATTAATCTTAAGCCGCTCCTCAACAAGCCGAAGAAGTTCCTTCTTTCGTTCGAGACTCTCGCGCTCCCGTCTTGAGAGTCTCATCCCAGAAAACAAATTTTCTTCGTCTTGAATTTCCTTTCGCAACAGCTCGATCTGCTGGATTTCACGCTTCGTGAGGTATTCTTGCCGTGAGTGCTGTCGAAGAGAAGGAAGAGCCGCCGTTCTGGCCTCCGTATCTTCTGCAAGTTGACGTCGAATTGCTGCCTCGGCTGCCGCACCTGTCGCTTTAGATGACCGGTCTTCGACTACTTTCTTCGTTCGTTGTCTGTCCCGCTCCTTAACCCGCTCCGCAAACTCATCACGCTCCTTCAAGTCCTCCAATCGCTCCCTCTCCTTCCTAGCCATTTCATCTTCGGGAGACTCTATCTGTGGTTCCTCCTCCCGCCGTTTTTCCTCTTCTTCCTCGCCTTTCCACCGCTTCCTCGCCTTTTCTTCTTCATCGCTCTCCCACTCCTTACTATCATACTCGCGCTTCCGTATTTGCCTGTCCCTCTTCTCCTTGTCCTTCCCCTTGTCCTTCTTCACAACGGGAACAACTTTACTGGCACCATCGTCCTCTGGAAGGAAACCAAACCTTCGAGAGTGCAATGCTTTTGTCTCTTTCTCGGCTTGCCTTCTGGCTGAATCGGCTGACGACTTGTGCTTGTGCTTACGAGGTGCCTTCTCGAACAGTTCGGTTATGAATTGATGAGCATCGGGGGTATCTGGCAGGCCAAAACCATGTAGAGTGCCAAAAGCGCTTTCTGGATTTTTTGCAGACGAAACTACATGATAATTAGAATAAGTAACTGACAAGAAGTCCCGAACCTACCTGACGCAAGAACGAAATCGGCAGTTGTTTTGTTTGATACACCCAGAAACTATATTCAATTTGTTAGTGAGATAAGCACGAGTTCTTTGAGGGCGTACCTACCCGAAGGCAATTATCGCTAACGAACCGTTCAAGGTCAGAGACCATGCTCACGGCAAATGTGAATCAAAAAACAGCATGTTCCCGCGGTGTGTGGCTATGTTTACTTATCAAGACTATGGTATACAAACTACAACACGGGAATCTGGAGACCAGCCGCCTTCGCAACTTGGATGACTTTCTCTGCCTGTTTGATCATGGGTGCATCAATCATCTCTCCCTCCAGACCGACGGCTCCCTTCTCTGCACTGTGAGCGACTTCCATGGCACGCAGGACTTTCGCAGCACGCTCGATTTCTGGAGGAATATGTGCATTGTATATTACTGTAATTTAACCACTCACCTTGTGCTGTTGGCACGAATGTGGACTGTATAGTGTTAACTTGAGTTGGATGTATTGCTTGCTGTGGGAATTGTTAAACACAATCAATGGAGCTCCGATCTACACGAATACCTTTCCCGTAAATCCAAGCCGTCTTCCGTCCTTGCACTCGTCCTCTAAAATGTCAGAGTCCTTGTAATTAATGCAGACCTATTATGACCCGTCAGCGGTTGAATATTCCGGACCAGTTCGTCTCACCATATCAATGGCTTCTAAGCCGAAGGCTCTAGCCGCTATGACAATTTGAGAACGCGTATATAAAAGCTCGCGCCGCGAGGGTGATCTAATAATGGAAGTATCCGCGCAATCTTTCGTTCCTTGTGAGCTTATGAGTAGAATCAGACCAGTGGAAACCCACAGTCTTCCGCCGCAAACTAGACGTTATAAGTCGGTGACATTAGCTATCGTTAGAAAACACCCACCAGTAATGCACTTAGCACTCCTCCCGACAATGCGCCGTACTTTGATTTCCAGCCCGCTATACTGCCAAGATTCCACATAGCCTTTGCACTCTCAACGCTGCTTATTATACGGATAGGCTCTTCCCTAGCAGAGTTCTTGAAGGATTGATGAAGTTCCCGAGAGACCACATCCAAATCAGATGCCGAATGGACTTTGGGCACTACAACTGCACGGATGGATGACGACGAGACCTACAATATGAGTCCATATCCTTCAAAGCTCATAATGTACACACTGTCTGTTGGATGTCATCCCGGAAAAACGGCGTAGTAACATCGTTGATGCGAACGGCGTTCCTCTCAACGCTGGGGAATTGCGTCTTCTGTATGGAGACTTGTAGCGTACTCGTCTGACAAGCGGTCTAAAATACATACAAGAAGGAAATTGCAGAGACGTATTCTAGCGTTTGATTTGTCTACGGAAGATGGCGGAACACTGTCTTCAAGGTCATAGATTATCATATCAGAATTCGTCGCGAGGGACTTGTCCAGCATGCGGTCCGATGTAGAGGGTACATAGAGATAAGACCGGTGGAGGGCTGTTACGGCATCGGTCGAAAGCGACCTGGACGCGAACTTTGCTGAAACAGATGGGCGGAGAACTCGGAACATAGTTGGTTACGTAACCGACAGTGTCGCGTGCCGCTACGGCTGTCAAACCAGTTTCGAGAGAGAGAGAGAGATTGAGCCTTCATAAACTGGGTTTTATCCCCATGGCCAACGATGTGATCCCCAATCGTACGCCTGCATTGGTTAAGGCCCACTCTCGTCCATCTCATGCACCGCTCAGCATCCCTTAGTCGTGAACTCCAGTCACAGAGTTCCGTTCCTCTTCTTTTGCATTCCTTGAACGAGTCACATGGATCCGTCCTTTGCCTAGCAGCCGATGACGAATACATTTATGCCGGGACCCAAGGTCAAGACATCCTGGTATGTATGTTCTTTGTGTTCTAGATCATGTATCTCATTTTGCACCAGGTTTGGAGCAAAATAAATTACACATTACAGCATACTCTTCGCGGTCATACGGGAAGCGTATTAGCCTTGGAATATGCAAAAGATAAGGAATGGTTATTTAGTGCCGGGGGTACGTCTCCATATTAGTAAATCTGCCTGAGTGATTTCGAGTTATCACAGGGGATAGCACCGTCAGGGTAAGTAATGTACATTTATTCTGGTGTTTAAACCCTTACGCGTCACAGGTTTGGTCAACAATGACCATGGTCCCGATATACGTTATCGAACCGTATCTAGAAACAGATGCAGGGGACCTCTTCTCCTTAGTTTGGTCTTCAACTCTCCAAACAGTTTATATGGGCTGCCAAAACACGTCTCTGCAGTGGTTCGACTTTCGTGAATCCATTCTGTTCCCAGACTCTGCTACTTCAGAGACTGGCCTTAGTCCGGGCAGTTCAAGAGCCATGACGCCATCGATACCGTTCCGCAAGGTTCACAAGTTCTTCGACAGTTACCCTCAGTACGAACGGAGGGCGGCCGACATCTACGCGAACAACCGTGGAAGCTATATTGACCGTTACAGCTCTGACTCCGAACGCGAACCTACCACTCCTAATCCACAAGCAGCTATTTCAATCCCGAGCAAAAACGTTATTGATTCTGCCCATTACGGCTACATATACTGCATGGCAAAACTTGAAATTCCTGAAGCACAATTAGCTACAGGTGGTGGGGATGAAACAGTAAAGGTCAGGAATGTTGTTGCAGGATAACAACATCTGTTAAGGAATCGTTTCAGATTTGGGTCGGCTCCAGGGAAGGAATTACCCTGCTTACTACGTTTGAATTCTCACACGGTGCGGTATTGGCCCTCGTAGCCAAAGGAGATACTCTTTATGCCGGTTGTCAGGATGGTTATGTTAAAGTACTTGACCTGGAAACACAAACGCTCATCAGGACTATCATAGTGCAAGAGGTGACAACAAACTGTATGGTAATCACATTTTTGGCTAAACTTTCCCTAGTCCATAGATATCCTATCCCTTTCTATGATTGGTTCAGATTTGTTTACATGTTCGGCTAACGGATGGATCAAGGTGCGTGAATGCACAACAAATATGGCGTCTATCTCATTCAACATAGAGTTGGTCATCTTCATTCGATTGCACCGCGTCCTGGAAAGGGCATGATGGCATTGTTCTCTCATCCATAATTTCCAGCAGCAAAGGCGACCACGGTTCAGTATATCGCCTGATCACCGGAGGAAATGATGAGAATGTCAAGGTATTGCTTCTGAGATATTCTTAGGAAAAGTGTTAATGATTCCAGGTTTGGGAAGTCTTTCCACCAAGCGAACGCCCGGATAATGATGAACGGCTTAGTGAGAGTTCGTCTACGCTTGGTACGTACCACGATGACGCGTTGTATCTCTAAATAAGCTGTGTACAGATACCATGACATTTGCGCTGTCTAAGTTTGTTTCAATACGCAGTATTAGCTCCATTCCTTCACATCGCGAGGATTGTCGGCAAGCTGCTGTCTGGCTTAAAAAATGCTTGTCTCAGCTGGGTGCTCGAGCAAAGCTCGTCCGTGATTTTATCTTCCCCCCTCCCACCCACTCTAAGCATTTTCAGATATCCACAGGCGAAGGAAACAACCCCTTGATTTTGGCGACGTTCAACGGAACGAAGAGAGCGCGTACCAAACCTCGACTACTATTTTATGCGTATGTTAATATCGACGTTCAAGTTACCAGCGCTTACCTCCGTCTTCTAGGCACTACGATGTTGTAGCCGTATCAGGAAAAGGCTGGGAATCCGATCCCTTTAAACTTACTGGCCGCAACGGCTATCTCTACGGTCGAGGCGTCACCGACGATAAAGGACCTATTATGGCAGTGGCATTCGCTGCAGCAGAACTGCTTTCCCGTAAAGCTCTCGAACTTGATTTGGTTTTTCTGATAGAAGGTGAAGAAGAGTTCGGAAGTCGTGGCTTCGAAGGCGCAGTAAGGGAGCACAAAGTAAATGACTTTCCTTGTTCTTAACCTTGTATGGCTGACCCGCGTTGAAGGGCCTTATTGGTGATATCGATGCCATACTTGTCAGGTAAACTTCTCACCCTACTTGCGGACCCTTGAGCTTAGTCCCTCTAGTAATTCTACCTGGATAACTGACGATAGGCCATGCATCACCTATGGACTGAGAGGAGTCGTCCATTGCTCTCTGGAGGTGTGTCTTGGGATGGTAAAATTGTGACCTTGACTGACACTCGATAGATATCGAGTAATCTTCCGGATCTACATTCAGGAGTCGAGGGGGGAGCAATAGAAGAGCCTATGTCTGATATGTATGTCACTGTCGCGCTAATACATGCAGCCCCTCATGCTGTTATAGGGTTAGACTCCTTGGAACGTTGTTGGACGACCGGCGACAGGTCCAGATACCTGGATTCTGTAAGTAGCTTGGATATTTCTATGAACTGATGTCTGACATTGTTGCAGATGACCGAGTACGCCCGCAGACCGAGGAAGAGAAAAAACTGTATCAGTTGCTTTCCGCTATAGCACAAAGGCCTTCCGAGTCTCTGTCAGCCAAATGGCGCGAGCCATCATTGACGATTCATAACATCGACATCTCAGGTCCAAGAAGTGTGTCGTCTTGCCTATCGCCCACTGAGCATATCTAAGCACATTCCCAGATGCGACTGTCATACCGGGGACGGTCAAGTCCCAGATTTCAATGCGCATTGTTCCTGATCAGGATTTGGAGACAATTAGCAAGAGCCTGGTTGACTTTTTGTATAATGAGTTCCAAAGGTACCAGTCTTCTAACAAATTAAAGGTAAAATCACCTGTTCCATGACTATGCATTGACTGACTATGACACGTTCAGGCCAAAATAGAGCGGACGGCAGATTGGTGGCTGGGTAGTCTGGATGATCAGTGGTACAAGGCATTAGAGAGTGCTGTTGCTAAGGAATGGGGTACGCCCCCGTTACGCATCCGCGAAGGCGGGGTATGTTGTTTCGACATAAGTGTGAAGAAAAGTTACTCAATCTCAATTGCTTAGTCTATACCTTCCACGCCATACTTGGAGAAAACTTTCGGGTGCCATGCTCTTCATTTACCGATGGGCCAGAGCACGGTACGTGTACGCCCACTTCACGTAGAACAAATTTCATTGTAGAAAAATGGATATAGGATCAAGCACACCTCCCAAACGAGCGTATCTCATTGAGAAACCTGCAGAAAGGAAAGGCGGTCATCCAACGGTTTCTCACGACGATTGCGGAGCAAGCATCATCTTGAATCTGTAATTTTGTCAATTGAGTGTTTCTTTCCCTTGAATAGAAATGTATTGCGCCGTAGGCGTAACTTCTAAAGAAATACATGGAAACTACTTAAAGTGATGTATGTAAAAGACGGGGCGAGCCCATCTCGACTGTTAGTTCGTAATGAAACGTTCAAGTGCAGAAAAAAAACCCCCAAAGTTAGAAATGGTACAAGTCGTTTTTTTTCGAATAGAAAATGTATTGCACCGAAGGCGCTATTTCACAACACGATACAGGCAAATAAAGGAAACCGTAGTAAAAGACGAGGTGAATTGTAAGTCTAGAGTGACCATAGACGATACCAGCAAATACCCCAATGTAACATAAAAGCCTTACCTAACGCTATAGTCCCGCCACCCTAAAAAAATTTGAAGATTATGTAAGATATCAGACCCTAATTCTTTTTTTTCTTTGGATAGTCAAATGTATTTCACCGAAGGTGCTATTTTAATACAAACATCTTGTGCCTACGCAATAGGCATAACACGGGGTAGTGAAACTTGAAGCAGGAGAATTGAAAATCGGGGGGGGGGCGTACCCAAAGGACGCTAAAGCGGGAAACAACCTAATATCACAGCCCTTCATCATTATGTCGCTGAATTTTGATCCCCTCTCCGATACGGTACGCTTACAGGTGATGAAGATGACGACACCGCTGAACTTATCGATTGGAGTGACCCGCGGAGCTTCTTTAGTGCCATAGGACACCCAATGCCATCATTTCCTACTCCTGAACAAGTTCACAAGGAGACGCGAGAGCGCTCCACGAACATATTTGCCGACTGGGTCTCTTTAAATCGAATCATTGAACGTTGCGAAGCAGTCATACAAAAGCGTTGGTTAAAAAAGACGCGCGAGCAGCGTGAGAAGGTCCTGTTCACTGTATGGCCCAATACGTCTTCCATTCATTGACCGGACTTTGATGCTTTTGCAAGGGGGAAGTCTGGACGGCAACCATTGTCCAGAGACGCATATATGTGGCCCCATATCAATCTTGAGGATCTACTCAAGCCAAAGCTCTTGCTTATTTTTCTAAATGCCCGTGGCCGTCATCCACCGAGTGCCTTTTCTGGCGTCGACGCCAATTCTGTTA
Source organism: Amanita polypyramis BW_CC (assembly GCA_001691755.2). Lineage (NCBI taxonomy): Eukaryota > Fungi > Basidiomycota > Agaricomycetes > Agaricales > Amanitaceae > Amanita > Amanita polypyramis. The sequence continues at coordinate 284,022 of JNHY02000001.1, read as the reverse complement.
AATTTGGCATGGTCACAGAAAAACTCATTCCTGTATTCCTTAATAACTACACCATGATGCTTACGGGGAGAAATACACCAGAGACATGCGGGGAGCTTATCGCCTGGGATGATAACGACGAAGCTCTTTCTTGGCTGACGAGCCAACGAGGTCGGCTCCCTGGTGAGGGTCTCCAGATCCTCGAAATACAGGAACGGCTCTATCACCTGCTTATCTATACTGCATGACACTCCGCGGGAGTCATTGCTACAGGACGACATCCCAGTTCAACCAGAGCCACCTACACTATCGACATCGGAAACAGGGCTAAACTCATTGGCGACGGTGGCTGCAGAAGCGCCATACCGCTTGCCAACTAGTTTGGATCTCAGCCGTATACTAGACATTATTGCAGCAAAATGCTCTGCTGCGGAAGACCACATCTGGACCCTACGTGAGGACCCCAGTTATTTCTCCGACATCATGCTAGATGCAAAAGAACACCGATTGGAGGTGCTTCCAGATATGCGGGGAAATCGCCATCCCACACTGAGGCCGCAAGCAGGAGGGGTGTTCTGGAATCGGGTCCTTGGGAATACTATTGCCGACGCTTATTTCTCCCTGGTTATCTGGGATGAATTACACCGTCAAATCGTGAATTTGCAATCTCTCAAGACGAAGTACGACAATGACATCATGCCTGAAAAGGACTTGCCTGAGGAACTGCCGGGTGCATTCCTGAAGCTTGATTATTATTTAGAGCAATTAACTAAAGGTCCCATCGGAAATCTTAAGTCCTCTGTTGAGGCCTCACCTCCTCTTCGGGCATTTTTCATCCGGGAGCCACAAGATCTAAGAACGACCACTATTCAAGTGAAGAAACGCCAAACTTTAGTAGCTGACAAGAACATCGACCACCTGCTGTGGATCTTCGGGACAATGTGGGACGATCGTCGATTGCACCTTGGTGGTCTACACACACTTATGGACGAGATGGACAGACTAATTCAGAGTGATTCTAAGCTCAAGGAACTCATACCGCCGTTTGTAGCAAGCATCATTTCAGATTTGTCAGTCATGTCCGAATGCCGCCATCAGATATTGTTGTATCAGTCCTGGGCTGCCGCCCCCGAGTATGCACTTCTTGGGCGTTTGGATTGTATCAAGGCGGAACACGAACATACGGTTAAGGATTGGCTCCAGTTCCTTAAGTCTTTTGAAGGAACTTCACTTGGACACCTTGGCACTCCATCTGATGGGAGATCATTCTATCCCGTCAAGAAGCGTAGGACACGCGAGAGCACTGAACCCATGTGCCGAGCAGAAAACAGCCTTGACGAGTTTTGGGAGAAGGTGAACAAATTTCTTGTTAACAAGGCCGGCATGCCATATCATCAGGCTATACGCCACCTGCTATCCGATAATCGTATGCTGCGTAGAATCCCAGAGTGGATTGAAAAACCCGATGCTCAGAGGCCCGATGTCCAGACCTATAGCCCAGAGTACCGCAGAAACTAAAAATTAAAACTCGTGGTGTAGCTCATGTAGTGGAACAAACCGAAGATATGGCTTCGGAGGTTGGCCCCGATATCAACGCCCATCATTCCCTTGCAGTGGACAAACGCGCCATGAAAGTATTTTCTATCCTTCTTTATGTACCCTCTCAAACGTCGCAACCCGGAGAAATCACTTGGACCGATTTTCTCCACGCGATGGGCTTGACTGGTTTCGCAATCGAGAAGCTGTACGGATCTGTATGGCAATTCACACCTTACAATTTAGACGCCGAGCGATGTATTCAGTTCCATGAACCACATCCCAGCGGGAAGCTCCCGTTCCGTACCGCCAGACGCAATGGAAGGCGGCTATCCAGAGCTTATGGATGGCACGCGGGAATGTTTAAGTTAATCGGTTTATAAAACAAGGTAATGTACTTGTTCCTTGCACTGCAGTCCAACGTGTTCTTTTCTATAACGAAAAGTGATGCTCTTATGTATTTTTTTCTCGTTAATGCTGTATCTGTAGTGTATCACGAATGATAGAGTAAGTGTGTATAGTTGTCCCTCAACATCGACGGGAACTCGCCCCTCCAATCTCTACCATCAGAGGGGTCAAGATGTGTCCCTAATAATAGGTTACAACCTAAACTTGAATCAGCTGCCACCTTTCGCACAGTATTTCGTACGCTAACAGACCAACAGCTACTAAAGTCAAGCTTATTGAATTGAAGTTGAACGACCAGCTGCAGGAACGTGCCCAGTGACTTGTACTGGTGAGGCGATCTGGGAGCGAACTGCGCTAGTGACATAGAGTTCATCGGTGGGATCTTGAGATGTGATACTTTCGACAGAGAAGGACGGCACCACCGCTGTCCGTCAGCTGATCTTGACCACCGGCCTGGCGATGTACGACCAGGTTATGTCTTGCCTGTTTAACGATCGATCAAGACTTACGTTGCCGTAGGTGCCCTAAATCAGTGTGCCTCTAGCCAAAGGAAGTGCAACCCCGTCCTGACCAGCGTACGGAGTCACGCTGGCAAACATTTTAGTTGTTCTCTCAAAGAATAACTCAAGCACTTACCAAGAGAGTCTACCTATGCGGATATTGTATGTGCTATCCACACTAAAACAACAGTCGTCCCAGGATGTGAAGAGGTAGTAGCAGTCACTATATTTGTAGATGTTAGTAGCCTCCAATGCTCCTCGTCATTGTTTGCTGTGCAATCGAGAAGATGCTGGAGTTTAGAGGTTCTCCTGTGCAGGGCTCCAGATGTATTAGCTTGATACCATTTAACAATTCCTGTTATCTTGCTAGAAAAAGTCAGAAGAGAGTGTTTGCGGCGAAACGGATTCAGGTACCTATAATCAGGCTGAATACATTTACCTGTCTGTCGGCACAAAAAGTAACACACTCTGTACTTACCTTGGGATCCATTGCTTGTATGTGATGATCGACTCGAGATAATTCTGCGCAAAAACGACACTTACGCTGTAGTTATCATGGTTGAGGTGGAAATGGCCAAACCTGCATCGGTCCGGCTGGGAGATCATCAATAACGGATAGGTAGTTCCAGAAACCTTATCAGGTAGGTTGCTAGAAATATCGAGAACCAACAGTGGACGCGGTACAGTACAACTGATGACCGAAAGTTAGCATCTGCCAGTGAGGTTCATTGATGCGATTCGGGCAATTCTAGCCATCAACGAGACAATATTCAGTATCAGGATTACCCATGGGGCTCGACCAGACTGTCCCAACCAGCGTCCAGGCCACACGATTCATGGAAACTTGCAGGAAAACCAATACATCCTTGGATTATCCTTATACATGGTAGGATCGTGTACGGGAGTGCTTCTGAAAACAAATTCAAGGTTTGGACATGAAACATACAGTCCAACAGCTGCTACTACGATTGGGGAGAAGGAGAGCTAGAGCATGCATAGTGGAAAACTAATCAGAGCGCCTCAACAAGGTGTTTCTGACCAGATGCTCGCACGCCACATACTTCTGGTGATATATACAGGTTATTTATAGCCTGAAGAACACCAGGCAGCCCGGATGGGAAGGCGTGTTCTTCTCTCCGCAATTCTGAATATAGTTTTCGTCTCTCCTATATGAGGTAGTAACCTCCACTACAGTTGTATGCTCAATTTTCGTATGCCGGCCTAAGTGGCTGAATATCATGCTGAACCAATACCCTCCTCGAGAGCGTACTGTGTGGGGTTTGGGGATGCAGGCAGCATGTGCAATAGGACGGGGGTTCTCCATTCGGCGCATACTCACTACAGGGAATAACCCTGTGGTTTATTGACGAACGCTGCGAGGAGGTATTTCGGGAAGCTATGCTGGAGTTTAGTGGCGATATGGATTTGAATGGTGTACGAGACGCGTCGGGTTGATCCGTTGTGTGACACATATCTTTTCGTCTTACCCGCAACCGGGTTGATGAGTGTTCACCTCAACGGTGTCAGTCTTGACACAAAAATCACTGCAATTATTTCTTGACCGGTGTCTATACTCCTGTCGTCGCTCGTGTTTTTGCGATTGCCATGCTTGTCGTTTTCGTACAGAAAAGCAGAGGAACGTTTGGACACTGACTGACAGGAAGCAACGGATCCTATTTCAATGCAGCCACGGTGGATGGGGGGTGATAAAATGATGGGTATTGTATACTAGTAGGTACTACTTGATATTAAGCTCTCTGGTCATGGCGAGAGTCTATCAATCTGCCATTGAGGGTTATCATCCGGGGTATTTGGGATGCGAAGATAGCGGACGCGATCGTGTAGGCGAGATGGCCTTCCGCTCCAAAACTCCATTTCACTGTGAAGATATCAGGAAAGTGTGATGGAACGTGCCCAATATGCGTACTCGGGAACCACCCGCCAGCCACCCCAAAAATCAGGAAGTGGGACATCGCCGTCCTTATCGTCGGATGTGACGCTAAACCGCTTCTCGACCTCGTGCAGATGCTGCATGATCTCCCCTTCTTGGATGACGGCGCTCTGCCGGCTGGCCCAAGCACCTAATCTACTACCGAGGGGCCTACTCTTGAAGTATTCTTCGCTCTCCTCTCTAGATATCTTCTCTACTATTCCGAGAGCTCTGACTGAACGATCGATCTCATCCCAGTAGAAGACGAGAGCAGCACGAGGATTAGTACTGAGCTCCTGAGATTTACGAGAGTTATAGTTGGTGAAAAAGATGAATCCGCGGTGATCAAGCTGCTTGAATAGCACGATGCGGGCAGAAGGGATGCCATCTGGAGTGGCGGTGGCAAGGGTCATGGCTTCGGGCTGCTGGACGCGTTTGGTGAGGAGGGCATCCTCGAACCAGCGCTCGAACTGCCTGAGGGGGTTGGAGTCGACTGTGTTTGGTGAGAGGGCCTCATGGGCGTCGTACTGGGGGTGGGAGAGGACCCTGATCTTGTCCGGGGCGACGGCGATGTCCATGAGAGAAAAGCAGAGGCTTATATCAGGCGCCTCCCGCCTCCACGCTTGTCCATGCCCATGCTCCATTCCATATACGACCTCACCACCCTCTGCAGGAAAACATCAGGCGATGTTCCCCCGAAGCTCGTCGGCGCCTCCACCACCGTCGTTGGCAAAAAAATGTACCTCTTTGTGAGCGTCCTGTGTCTTCCGTCTGTGTTCTTCCACTCCGACGTGTTTTCTCGATTAGGGCGGCCGGCTCGTCGCTGAAAGAAAAATAGTCGCCGACATGTATGCCTTTGATATGGAATCCTTTAGCTGGGAGAGGATGCCCACCCACCCGGACGACCATGTTCCTCGCCATCGCTATTTCCATAGCACTGACACTTGTATGTTGCCCTCCGGTCCGTTGTTCTTCCATGACTGTCTAAATACATATGCGCAGGGAACAATCATCTGGTCGTCTTTGGCGGCATGACTAATAAACCGGACTCTTCAAATCCGGACGACCTTTGCGTCCTCAACGACGTTCATTTCTTTGACCTGCTCGCGCACCGCTGGGTTCCCGGTCCCGATCTTTCACAAAGTCCTGAAGCCAACATTCCACGGGGTCGCTATGCACATTTGTCTGCTGTCACTGCAGACAAGTTGTTTATCATTGGAGGACAAGACTTTTACAATACATGGCTAGACGATATCTGTGTCTTCGACTTACAGAGCAGGACTTGGATTCAGAGACGCGACTATCCCCGCCATTGCGGGACGTACCGCAGCATCGCCATCGCTTCTAACATGACGGTTCGTTCACCTCAGGACGATGTTCGTGCTTCCCATGCCTCATCAACTCTCGGCAATCCGGGGACCCGTTTCAGAGCCGACAAAAACGATGTTTCCTCTGAGGCAGAATTCACTCCTTCCGAATCTCTCGTTCATTTGCCGTACTCGGCATCCCCGTCCGAGGACTATCCGTGTGACATTTACCTTTACAGCAACTATAACGTATGCTTTAATTCCGAGGTGGCTATGCTACTCTAATCAGTTGATCTAGTTCACGGATGTCAAGCGCGAGCTAGAAGTTCTTTCTCCTCTTCCTGAAGCAGACTTTATGATTCAGGATCGTTCATCTACTATGACAGGGTCTACCTTCCCTCCGGGCTTACGCTTCCCCAATGGTGCCATATTAGGGACACATCTCATAATAGCAGGCACGTACCTTGCCCATAGCTACCAATCCTTCTCTATCTGGGTCTTGGACCTCGTCAGCATGACATGGTCGCGCATAGATCCGGGCAAGGCACTTGAGACGGGCTCCTGGTTTCGGGCCTGTCTCTGGGGTGACGCAAACAAGTACCTTATCTTTGGGAATCGCAATGGAAACCTAGTTGAGGACTACAATCGCCGTCTTCTTAGTTGGGATCATGTCGCTGTTGTTGATCTCGAGGCATTCGGCATATACCAGCCACCGTCACTCAGATTAGACTTGCGCATGCAGGAGTTTGGCCTTGCAGCTTTGGAAGAGCAAGTTCTGACTGATTTTGAACTCATCTGCGATGATGGGCGACGGATACCATGTTCCAGAAAACTTCTCGATGACAGATGGCCTTGGTTCAGAGAGCAGAGAATCAAGATGCTTCAGATGGCACTCTCGACATCAGAAACACTACCGACTTCGTCGATGCATACCCCATTACCTCCTGCCCTTGGAACGACACTTACAATTGGACATAATGCAACACGGACAACGGCGACACCTGATCCTCGATTGACTCCTCGCGCATTTAATTTATCTGAACCATATCCTATAACACTGGCATTTTTGCAATACTTTTACACTCAAGCTCTCGTAACGCCGTTACAACATGCGCCGGCTGTTCTCAGTCAACTACTTTTACTCTCAACGGTATACAATTTATCGCATCTTGAGGCGCTTGTCCGTCATGCCATGCATCGTATGCTCAATAATTCAACGTCCGTGGCTGTATATGAAGTTGCCACTCTGTGTAGTTGCAGAAGCCTGCAAATTCGGGCGCTGAAAACCGTGATGGTAGGTTTCTACCTATGACTTAAAGTGTATCCTCATATGTGTCAAGTCTTATACACAGAAGAAACCGGTAAAAACCAAGGGTGATAGTGGGGGGGGAAGTGGTGGCGGCATTGGAGATAGTGGCAAGCCTGGAGGTGGTGGCTCGGGCAATGACAGTGAAACTTTTACGTCTAGACCTCGAGGCACCTCGGATGCCAAGTGGCGTACGATGGGCGACTCTGGTACAGTACTGATTGATGGTAAGCTCGTGCATGGCCGCTAGTAACGGTATATAATTTGACATCCTACAGGTGGCCGAACGAATAGTGCGAGCCGAACCGAGAAGTTGGTACCGAGAGATACACCAGGCAAAAATAACGGGCCCCATCATAGTCGCTCGAATTCGGACATGCTCAGACGCGAACCACGACACCAAAGGAATGCAAACAGCACCGACTCGATGCAATCCGACTCCAGCGATTCGTTCAGAGTTAATGCATGGCATGATCACATTCCTGCATCGGCGGGCCCGCAATGGGGGATCAACTCACTGGCCCAGCATGACACACATTCTAGAAATAGTTCGTCTTCGACCGATCATTCGGTCAGCGATTATGCCGAACCCCTTCAGAGTGGAAGCGGCTTCCGAACCCGGGCTCAGAGCGTATCGACTAAGCTTGCGACCGTAGCTGAACAGGAAAATGGCCAACTCCTGGAGGGGTTGCAAGAACAGGCTGGGCAACAGCAGGGTGGGATCAAGACAAGGCCTAGGGCGCAAAGCGCGGCAGGCCAGCTGCTGCGACATTTCCCTGTTCCACCCACTTCACTGAGGACGATGGCATCGATGACTCAACTTTCGCAAAAGCGTTCTCCAGACGATTCTATCGCGTCAAAGACCCCACAGATGAATCCGCGAAGTTCTGTGCACCCTGGTTTGTCACTCTCACCTCCGACACCAGTGAAGGGTATACCCAGTACGATGAAGGAACCAGGGACTAGTAGCGAACAGTCTAGCAACGGATTTAGGGAAATCAACAACTGGGACTCTACCAATAATAATGTATCTCCAGCGGAGGTCAGAGAGGGAGATACGTACCAAGCCCCATATACACATTCATTCACTTACCCCAGTCCATCCCTGAAAACGAGCACATACACATCGAATCGCGTGTTAACTTCAAGTTATTCTGGACAGCCTGCTCCGGGCGGACTACACACCCCGGCTGACTCGTTATCTGGCTCACCATTGGGGATTATTACTGAGCATTACCCCGAAACGCTAGGAGGCGATGCCAATCATATGCACGACTATAACTCAACGGCGGCATATGACGGTATTATCGATGCTCCTACTAAACCGTCCGTACCTAGCCAAGACATCCCGCGAATGACCCAGAAGGATCTTCGCCACCTGACAATTGATAATGTATCTCCGGTACCAATCCCACCACAGACACTGACACCCTCGTCTACGACCCCTTCAACGTCTCATTCTCCCATCACGCCCTCGTCCAGTCAGTCGTCACTCCAGCGGCTACTAGCCAAAGTCTCGTTAGGCAAGGATAGTCATAAAGATAAGGACGGAAACGTCACAGCTAGTTCGTCTTCTACCAAAGTTGCATTTGTTGAGTCTCACCCCATCCCAGCTTCAGATGTAAAACGGAAAAAGCGAGACGATGCGTCCGTTCTTGGGCTTGTAGGGTTTTCCCTATCCTGACCCACTTCAGGCCTGGTGCAAGACTAGTCCGTCTAACGTTTACCGCTCCATCTATCTTATTCTTGCTCTATAGTGTTAACTTCGTCGCTTGAATAATCATGTTTTTGACCGGATGTAAATAGTATAACATGCCAATGCTAATGCCAAAAAACGAACATGGTCATGAATCATATGAATAAAAATGGGCTTCTACCCATACAATCGGACATAAAACAGGTGACAAAAAATGAACTAGGCGTAGGAATGGTCATTAAAAAGCGTTAAACGGCCCCCTTATCCCTTCGTCATGTGCAGGTTCGTTGCCAAGTAGGTCAACTTCAAGAGGCCCAAGCGAAAGACCAGCTCCAATATTGGAGGGATTCACCTCAATAACAAATGGCGGTACCACCATATTGGGCAAATCGCCTAGAACCTGAAGATTTGGTAGACGCGACTGGTCTTGAGGTGTTGAATTTTCTGTTGTTACAATACGAGAGCCAGAGGGATCCAATGCCCCCACGATATTTAAAGATGTCATATTTGATGAGCTCGACGGCTCGCCTGACTGATTAAGTTCGCCTTGGTTTGAAGAGGTAGGAGGAATAATATGGTTAACTGACGGTAAGATTTAGAGACCAAAAGTAAAGCCGAAGGCTGAAAGTAGACACTCACATTCTTTAGCGTGAGCTACAAAAATTGGAAGACTTAACATATGTTCCTATTAGTAGATTGCTCCGCTTACCAAGGAATTTCTGACCAGTACAGGCGGTACCATCAGGACAATCCCTTCTTCGAAGTACACTTTCTTCAAGGAAACCTTTTTGACGTTCTCTGATCCACCAATCTCTGAGCCCGTAAAGTAAAACTTCAGCAGCGCACACTCTGCAAATTTTATTGCGGGGTGCCGATGGGTCAGGGTCTACGCCGGCTGCTACGCCATGCACATCATTAAATAAATCCAGCTCTATAAGGCGTTGTAATCCTCCCGGTTGGGACTGTGTATACGTCACCACCTAGGAGCGCGTTAACATCGGTGGCAGCGAGAGGCCGGAGAAAAAAATATACCTCGCGATATATATGCCTCGGAGTTAAACGTTGAGCAGTAAGATAATCAAACATTATCTCCACCTCCACTGTATTGCCGTCAAAGCAATCATAGACTTCGGACGACTGGACCAAATCGCCAATATCGGACAGATTGTGAGGATGTTGTGTGAGAAGTGGGGCAGCTGTGCAACGGCTTTGTATGCCAATGCCACAAAACGACACTTGGCATAGGTCGCATTTAGACGTTGTAGGCGCACGTAGCGCAAGTAGGGTTTCACTATTACAGTATATCAAGATACAATTACTCCTTTAACAATAATCATACTAACCAATTACCGCAATGAGCATGACCCGGGGGCACCCCGTTATCAAGGTGCCAGGCATGAGTTGGATCCGAAACGGGGTCCGGAATAGGTTGCGGACATCGATACCCCGTTAGATTATCATTACAATAAGGGCACGGCCTGGCAAGGTCAATACTCTGGTTGAGATCGGGCCCTGGCGAGGCTTCTTTCGGTTTAGGAATCTTAAGGTAATTTAGAATAGTTTAGCAAAAACGAAGTGAGATCGGCCTTACTCGCAGAGCTTGACCGGCGTAGACTTCATCAGCTTGTCTCCGTTCTCGTTCACTTCGTGCCTTGTGCGGTGCGGCTCGAAGAAGAGCATCCAGCATTGTCTGGAGCAGACGGAAAGGCGTAACAGAATCTGACACACCACGACAAGCGGGACAATTTGTTCCTCCATTCTGAGAGAACGATAGCGTGTTAGCAGATCTTACGGTACGGTGCATATAAAGTTAATTGGAGGATTTCCGACTTGAGCCCACGAGTCGATTCCCCGATATGACGCGGAGGTTGGCCACCGCATCTCGCTCGCGAAGAACACGGAACTTGACACTTACATGGATCCACAGATAGCAACAGCTAGTCAAATAGTTAGCGACGACGCGCGTGAGGCAATAGAATGCACGTCTCACCTTCCACAGAAGAAGTGCTGGCATGGGATAACAAGGACGGGTCGATAGACCAACTCTGAGCAACATCCGCATTGCAATTCCGCAGCTAACTCCTCTATGAGGTTGCAGTTAACCGTCAGGGAATTGAAGATCGAATTATCCTCCACGTTCTGGGCACCGTCCCCTTTAAGTCTCTTGCGGCTCCCGTCATTTGCAAGCTCTGATCCACAAGTAGGGGATGCAGGTCGTTTCAAACCAGTCATAGGAGGTGCACGGGCTAGCGCAGTGTCTGCAGTCGTGGTCGACAACGAAGAAAGTTCCTCAGACATGGTGGTAGACGTAGAAAAGTGGAATCTTCGCGGACTCGATGGCTACTTGTAATACTCCTTATATGGCAACTCATTAACTACTTCCTAACCGAGGTTTCGCTTACACCTCTGAAACTATAGCTACACAAGTGCCTCGAGAGATAATGATAGATTAAATGGAGGTGGAGGGGATACGCTGGCCATGCGGCATGTGTTGTCCACCTTTAGTCGAAGTTTCTCGTATGCTTTCCTTTGATCTTGAGTCGGAGCCATCAGGGCCGATTCTATTAATGCAAGCAATGACTTACTAGGACAAGGCCATAACGATGACAAACTGACGAATGTTAGTTTGTCGCTAGCACCTCTAGTCAAGTCCAAACCACATACTAATCTGCAGCAGTAATGAACGCCTTGCATACGTCAAGCGCTGTCGTTAGCGTATGGTCATATTCCCATAAATATATGGTCCTTAACGCAGATATCAGATCTATACCCAAGAATTGTCGACTACTCAACTGACCTGTTGATCTGACCCATAAACCAAAAGACAAAAAATGGTCGCCGTGCAAGAACATTGCCACTATTTCCTGTCACAGTGTGCAATCCGTCCATAAGCCGCCGCGCGACGCATGTTTGGTGTGTCACTATGATGATGATTTGCATTGGGTATGTTGTATGATAATCTAGTGGGATTATTCCTTACACCATTCTTCTGCTTTCCTGTAATGGAACAGACCATTAACACTGTCGGCAGAATACATAAGCCTTGGACTTCAACAATGAATATAGGAAAGGTCAATCACGCTGTTACAAGGGGTATCCAACGTTGGTATTCGTATGAAATGTACATTTGAATGCTATACGTCTCCGTCGTTGGATTGATACGCATTCGAAGGACAATCACTTACTTGAAAATATATTCCCTTGCTTGGAACAGGAAGGCTCGTTCAAGGTTGCAATTATGCTTATTAAGCGCGGTTTCCAGTGCGTCCGCCTCGAGCCATGCCTTAAGAGCGAATTGCGCTTTCTCGGCCTCTGGGACGGTCTCATCATCTCGCATACGCACGCAGGCGTGCCAGAGGAGGTATGATCGATCGTAAAGAGCCCATATCGTATCCTTGGAAGCGGGGACCGGTAATAATCCTGACAAACGCGCTGTATACTCCCCTGAGAGTAGCAGCGCATACTGGTACAAACGTTAGCTGCAGTTCCCATCGTTACATTATTCTGACTCAGCGCACGTTTGCGGGGTTAGTAACAAATAGGTCAGGAGGTTTTTCCTGGTTTGCCGACATGTATGAGACATGTCCAGCGGCGAGAGTTAATGAACTCCAGCACAGCCGTCGACATGACTCTTTTTTTATTTCCCAGGCATTCCAAGTTACGTGCCAAGCCGGTGTAGATCCCCACAGAGGTGCACGTTCATCTGTCAAAGGCCAATTTACTGCTAACGTCAGTGCTTGACAATTGCATCCAATATTTGGAGTTGATATCGCTGAAATATAGCTCGCAGAACGACTAGACATGGTGTAAAAATTGGGATCAAATGGACTTGAATCGTTGGGCAGCCAAGGCGCTACCCTTGAAGGAACAGAGGGCACAGATCGAGGAGAAAAGATTAAACTATCAGCGTCATCGACATCAAGAAGTGTCAATGAAAGACCGTGGATAAGGGAGTCCAGCAAAGCTAAAGCAGAAATTGCCCGCGTTCCGGAATGCTCGGAATGTGGACAAATCTCGAACATTGCTAGAACCTTTACAGCATCATGAGCAGTTGAACCAAATCCGTCATACAACGTACCCAGGCTGCTTGAGCCACTGTCTCGTCGATCCAATTAGAACTGATGCTTGCTTCTAAAGCAGCTTGCGCTTCATCCCTGAAACGTAGTGCACGCATCCGCCCTTCTTCTCTCATCTCAACTTCAGAACTACGCAAAAGTGTAGCCATCGCCAGCAATGCGAGCACTAAACACGGCTGTATTCCTCCTCTGCGAACAGGGTCGCAGAAAGAGCCGAAGAATGTTGGAATGTGGAAGAAAGAAAACCAGTAGTTTGAGGCACGGAAGATGAATTTTAAATCGGACATGATGCTTCGCGCGGCCGTTTCTCGTTGGTCGGGCGTTACATGACAAAGCCGCGCAGCATTGGGAGAGAGATATAAACAAAGAAGAGAATCCCACCAAATTTTGCGTGCAAAGCTGAGGGAGGGCGGGTACTCGATAATGGTGGCGTTGTTCTGTTGTTCGTCATCCTTGCCATGCACTTCAGCCGGGTAACGGCTTCCAGTGTCCGAATATATAGTACCATTGTGAGAACCTTGGTGCGTGACAAACTCCTAACAATGTATTTTACATATGGGAGGCCTTGAACACTGGTGAAGCTCACTTTTATGGTGCGACGTGCAATAGGGGAAGCCATAGACATGGGATAAGACAATGTGTCATGGCATCTACATCTGGACGCGTTCGCAGTAATGACAGTTGGGGAAGACACACCACATCCCTGATCAAAAGCCTGAGGTTGCGGAGTTGCGAGGCCTTCAGACTTTCCTTCAGAAAGATGTTCTTCTTTGGGTTCTTGCGCTCGACGCCTTCTACGCGGCATTGCAGGAGTATCCAGTTGGTTTCCTCGATCTCGGGAGCTGCGTCGACGTGCCCCGGGCGTTCTATCCGGCCCTCGTCTCTTTGGGAGAGGGTCATATTCACAATCTACATCTGAACGTTGATTACAGCTATAGCACACAGGTTTTGTACCATCACAACGAATCTTGCGCGTTCGGCTACGAGGCTTTGCTAAGTCAAATGTAGGACGTTGAATTTCTATTCATACCATTGAAGACAAGCTACATAGACCCTTGTACGAGGCCTGCCTTGTGTGGTAGGAGGCTGATCTGATGCAAGCCCTATCTGAGGTTTGAGACGCCTGAACCTCCCAATCTTGCTAGATGACTGTGCAAATTTCGCAGCCGGGCCGGATCCCGTCGCAACCGAACTGGCCGTATGGGTGTTGGCTGCTGGTAACAAGCATAAGTCGGAACTGCGTTCCAATAACGTACTACTGGTGGAGCCTATAGATTCTGCAAAAGGCGTGTGCCCTTGGGATTTCCCTTCATCTTGAACAGACCATGCCGAGTTGTGTCCAGTCATGCCCGGTAAGGGAGTACTTTTGCCAGGCGGCAGCTTTCCGGGGGATGGTACCCTGTGTCGAATTTGTTCGTTATCAGGGATTGGTGGCTCCGATGACCGGACAGTGGGTGGCGTTTTTGCCGTTGTCAGTTGTCCGGTTCGAACGTAGACGTTTGGTGGATCACCAGATCGCTTGCGGCAATCACGTCGCCCTCATCCTGAGGAATGTTGTCCCACGTTTGTGTCAGAATCACTCGTTGGCTTAGTGGGGAGACTTAGTCGCTTCATCCTTACATGTGTCTCCAACAGGTTAGCTTAATCACGACAATCAGAACAAGAACGAATTTTCCTACTTTGGTCGTTTTTGTTCAATTCTGTGGGTGCATGTGAAACGTTTGAGGGACGGCATGTTGGGGTTTCAGATGAGGCCCACAACAACGATCCAACTCCTGACCGATGATGTCTTTGTTTATCGAAGAGACGAGCGTTGCCAGCTGGATGCTTTTGAGCTCTTACAGGCACTACAGATAGCTATACAATAGACAATAGCAATAGATTCCAACGACAGTTAGCTTTGACAATTCAATTTTTGACGGATTTGACGCCCGTATCCAGCGCGATTTGCTAATTTCAAGCACCGCGACTGTTGCTGGTCGGCATTCAAGTGTCTGGCGCGTCACATAATCTGTGACAACTTTGTCGCCGTTTGACTCGAAGCTGTCGACTAATGCCCCGTAATTCTCACTCCCCCTCAAGACACCGAGAACGCTCAGAAAAGGGGCGCAGTAGTACAAGAAACCATGACGATTCAAGGAACAAAAGTAGTCGTAGGTATGACAACGACGATGACGGAAGGCGCATTAGGTACGACGAACGACGACGGGATTACAATAGTCGGTATTCCGGGGAGTATGGAGAGCGAGAAAGGGAACGGGACCGGCAACGAGACAGGGACCATTATGACAGGGAGCGGGCCAGGGACAGGCGTTCGGCATCGCCTAGGCGTTCACGATCAAGAAGTGCTTCACCCGCTAGTGACAGGAACAAAGCAAAGCCCAACTTTGCGCCTTCCGGACTTCTTGCAGCAGAAACCAACACCGTCAGAGCTACTAGTGGTGAAAAGACTGTCTTGAAGTATAATGAGCCTCCGGAGGCAAGACGACCGACTGTAGGCTGGCGACTTTATGTGTTCAAAGGTAATGAACAACTTGGTAAGTCCGGTATGATGGCATTTCTGTGATGACCATTGCTATGTTATTTCACAGACCTACTCCATATACACAAGCAAAGCGCATATCTCATAGGACGAGACCGACTCGTGGCTGACATCGCCATTGACCATCCTTCCTGCTCAAAACAACATGCAGTGATTCAGTGTGAGTTAAACCTCGATTTTTCGCATGTTACATTAAGAATGTTGTTAGATCGGTTCGTGCATGAAAAGAACGAGCTTGGAGATATTAAAGGTGTGATCAAGTAAGTCCGAGATCTATATGGAAGGGCTACCCTAATTTGAAGTAGGCCTTATATCATTGATCTGGAATCAACAAATGCAACGTATGTCAATGATGTGACAATACCGGCATCGCGGTTTTATGAACTGAAATCTGGAGATGGTACGGCATTGTTATTCTCATCCGGGCGGAATATTAATCATTTGTCCTGGGCAGTGATTAAATTCGGAACATCTGGACGGGAATACGTACTCTTGCACGACGAAGTGGTTTGAAAGGCTGTGCCTTTCAATTGGGGACACTGCTCTTAAGATGTTCTCTACCTCTACAACATTGGAAATGTTGCTGTAATGACTGCAGCACACGAGGGTCCTGTTGACCTAATGAGTCGGATCAAGGAAACGCGACTTCGGCGTGCTACGAAAGATCACCGAGTTGGTAACCTTCTTTAGATTTTCTGGGATCATAATCTCGTCGATCGGCTTTATTCCCCTTTGTTCAATCAGGAACACGAAAGCGGTCACGCTCGTGCGTGTTAGTTGAGTCAATAATATGTGATATGTGATTTATGATATAGACCGTGAGAGTGCTTGATATGCAGCGGATCGGTACGCTATGAGGGAGCTTACCGAACAAAAAGTTTTTTTTATAGCATAACTCGAGGCAGGATGACATCCATCGAACATACGAAGAACGGCCTGCCTTTAAGGAGTTATACAAAAGCTGTGGTTCAGTGGGTCCAGTCCCTCATTACGGTTTCTAGGGCATGGCCTTGTGCTATATCATGCCAGCCCTGCTATCCCTCCTGATGCCCCAATTCCCCGATGCCTTTGTTCTCTAGCATTTTTAGTCCAACCCTCTGGCCTCACTACGGTGACACCACCGCCAAGATGAGCCCCGGACGCGAAGGCATCGACGAACTGGAGATTGTTTCCTACCTAACGTCCTCATCCGAGTCTGGATCTGAGCCTCGGTCACACCAGTCTTCGCCGCTTTCCGAATCGGCAATGCTGCCGCCGGTGCCCTATATATCTGATGATACGGACATGTATGGGTAAACCCCTACCCCTCTGTATAGTGACAATGATCTAATTAACTTACTAGCAGGCAAGGTAGAACGATGCTTCATCACGAAGTCGTTCTAGATATGCCACCGTTTTTAGTCGGAGTAGATCCCCGTTGGCTGTCTATCAGTCCGTGTAGCACGACTATGAACAGTCCAGACGAATGCAAAGAACTACCACCACAGCTTTGCGCGCCTGCAACTCCAGCTCACGTATTTACACCAGACCGTCAAGATGACGGTCCTGAGTACGACGACTATGAAAGTGGATCCGATGACGACGAGTATATCCCATCTGATGAAGCCAGACAGCTAAAGAGCTCCAAGCTAGCATCATCATTGAAGCGCTGTGCTGCAAAACCTCTGAAGAAACCCACGGTGCAACGTACGCGTTCCCCAGGTAGCCCCTCCCTTCTCACAAACACGACAAGCGGATATTCAAAGCACCGTGCCCGCAATGCACCCGTGTCTACGGACGTGGTCATGCTCGAACTTTCACGGATAGCACATACGAAGACGAGCGTGAAGAAGTCATCAAGAAGGAAACTATCTTGCCAACTATGCGGCACAAATTTCACGCGTCCGAGCGACTTGCAGCGTCACGTATTGACTCATGACCGATCAAGAACGAATTCGGTGGCCTGTATCGGCCTGTCGATGGAGGAAGCGCTAGAATATAACATCGACCCCACTCAGTTGAATACATGTAATTGGGAGGATGAATTGCGTGTAGGCGGTTGCGGTGAGAGTTTCAGTCGCAACGACGCACTATTGCGCCATGTTAAACTAAAAAGGTCTCGATGCCTTTTACTGCGTGAGTACAATATTGTGATCAACAGTTATTGATGAACTAACGAACTGGGGAAACAGGGACAGGACAGCTTATCC
This sequence comes from Amanita polypyramis BW_CC, assembly GCA_001691755.2. Classification (NCBI taxonomy): domain Eukaryota; kingdom Fungi; phylum Basidiomycota; class Agaricomycetes; order Agaricales; family Amanitaceae; genus Amanita; species Amanita polypyramis. The sequence continues at coordinate 266,553 of JNHY02000001.1, read as the reverse complement.
GTCCTTCGTGCTAGTGTATAACTTCTTTGAATATGTTCTCACTATTAATGACCCACATACAACCTCTCTTCCCACAATACACCCTTATTAAACGCGCCTAAAACACAGGCGCATCATATAAGAAGAGCCGCCCCTCCTCCTTTTTAACCCAACGTGCGACAGCATTGGCTGCGTTTACCGCTGCGCTTTTCGGTAACCACTGTGATAGAGACAAATAAATCTCGAAAGGTTGGGTGATCTGATTGAGTGTCAGTGGACAGTAATCACAGGTGTCAACATGCCTACCCAGCCCAATAAGCTTTCGTTTTCCGTCCGCAGGTATTGTAGCTTCAATGTTCCTTCTTGACCAGATTTCGCGTGAATAGCGTCATAGAGTGTTTGATAAAGCGTAACCAGTCTATTGCAATAAATCCGAATTAGCACGGCCATTGGACCGCCAGGACATATAGCTCACCTCCGTTTAGCTGTTATGTCGTCATACGGTTCTTCAAATATGGGCATCGTTACCTGCACATGTGCCCGCGACTTGTAGACGAAATGACGGAGGCCAGGTATGCCAAGGTCAGACACGGAATAGATAGTATTACGTGAGCGGCAGGCGTCTATGATTCCTCCAAGGAGTCCATCATTTTCTAGCTTCTACAAATAGCCGTGTACGTCAATAATAAAAACGCGGCATGGCAAGGAATGGTAGCAAACCTGGGATGCGTTATTAGACCAGCCCCGGATGACGTCCATATCTGCGCCAGTACTTATACAGACAAGAACTACGTCCGGGGACTGGACATCTTCTTTACCCGTCCCAAGATAGTGGCTAACATCGGACCTAGGGCCGGATGTTTCACCGAACTCAGGAACGGATGCTGATGCTTGGCCTGATGACTCAGACTCTGGACGATGCAGGAACGATATGTAGGCGTGAACAAAGTTTTGAGAATTATATTTGGGAAGGCAAATGGGTATCCAAGACGCCGGTGCAGGGGAATTAAACACTGATGGTGATTGAATGGTATTCAAAATGATGTGGATGTCTGTGAAGTGTATTAACGAAGCACAAGAATGGAAGCCGCGCCGATAGAACCTGCTGGATGGATGGAATGCTTTTTTGGCCTAATGAGCGCCGCGATTTGGGCCGAAACAACAAGTATGACGTAGAGTATATCCTGTCCACTGAATGTCAGTTCAACGTGAACGCCGGGCTCTATTATTATAACCTTTATCTTCGAATGAGGGACTAGAGCTTCTGCTACTCGCTTACGCAGGTTCAAATCTAGTTTGAGGCAGTGGAGCGACGACATGCTCATTGCCAGGTCGAACTCCACTCGATCCAGCAACGACAATAGGAAGGACTCTGCGCCTAAACAACCACATTAGCCACAGAGAAAGCCATGCAAAGGAACTTCAACCATCAAGAAGACGACGTAAGTCGAAATTCGTTCTACGCTCAAATATCCGTCGAAGTTGACCGGCAGTAACTACGCTCAGAATTTGCAAATGCAGATATTCTAAATGTGATCTTGTCTTGCTTAGCGTACACCAAATTCATGCAGTTGTTATGTTCTATGTCTTACAACTAAAGGCGATTGTACGTACGACTGACTCTGGCTCCCCCCAAGAGGAGACGCAGACATAGTACAGCGGTGGACGCATCAAAAAGTTTATTTGAGTCTTGCCTGCATTTATGTATCGCAGCTTGTCATGGTCGTCCAGGAAAACCGAGATCAACGCCTGCATAACGCCAATGATAGATGTCATATTATCAGCGTCCTTTTCTTCAGTTCTAATATATCGGCTGTAGGTTACCAAGCTATAAGGCTCGCCTGCTACACTTACCGTGCAAAGACAGGTTTTCCGGCATTCGTTAGGACGAAGTAAGATCGAGGCTGGTACCGTGCCACTACAATAGCTATAGATAATACAATAAGCATAATTTGTTTCAACATTACCTGTGTTCACGATAGGTTCGTGTATACCTGCCATAGTTTCTTTTTTGGTGCGGGGGGATGTATGAACTTCAACAGCGTAAACTTTACCCTACACAAGATGACAAGCCAAACCTGATCTGGACTGGTTCAACGTCTTTCTAAGCTGATCTCGCAGGATCTTCTTGTTCTCTTCTGAGGTCCCTGGTTGCTCTCCATGACCTGACACGGTTACATCATCAGTCTCCGCCGGGTCTTCTTTTTGATCAGAATCCCGAATCAGAATTCCTTCGTTCGTGTCCACATCAATTATAGAAGACGCAGAGCTTCCTATAGTTGTATCCTGACTTAAGGGGGTGGGAGTTGATGGGGGTCCAACGCCCAGCGACGAGGGCGGATGGACGGTCGGGGGTACCGTAAGATGGGATGAGGATAGTCTCGGAGTTCCGTGGGGTGGACTGGACCTAGAATTTTTACGAGAGCGTGGTGTATGCTGTTGCATTGCCGCGTGTCCCAGAATCTTGTGTTTGTGGGCGGTGTCAAAGATCGGCGACTGCTCGTTTTGGGACGTTGCGACACAATAATAACACATACGCCCACTTTTCCTTCTGCTATGTACTTACTTAGCCTTTACGACCACGTACCGATATCAATAGCACAGTTAAATTAGTAACCCATGTATGTAGATAGGAACAGTCTAGCCGTGAACGGCACGCTAACCATCGAGCGCGTTTGTTGTGATATATTTGCTCATTAGCCTTTCCGAATTGCGATGTTCGAGCGTGCTATGTATCGTACTATTTCCTCTCGTTTCTATTCAACGAATCTCCATCAAGCTCAGAATAGTCGAACGGAAGACTTTAGGCCTCCATGGGTTTACATTGTGTCCAGATTGATGTCATATACCGTCATACCCAGTTCGCACAGCAAATTTATGGAATGCCTCATTTAGCTGATAAGTCTCATTCCAGCAATGGCAGTCTACTCAGTTTTTTTCCATGATTTTGGGGACAGAGAACACGTGTTTCAACCTGTGTGTATTACTTATACATAGCCTCGTTTTAATTTGCTAATAGCAGCCTCGAGGTACGACGCTGGGCAACGAGGCAGAAAGCCGCGTTCTTTGATCTTTCTCCGGAAGAGCAGCGTCTCATAAATGCAAGCGAAAAATCGGAGGGTGGATCAAGTGAATAAATCACGGGGCCTGCTCATTCCTAATACCCCATAATGGAATGTTGCACATTCCATCCGAGCGCGGTCCTTCTTGGTTAAACTGCTCTCAATAATTGTTCATTTAAGCTGCACTGGTTCATGGCTCTACTGTTGAACGTTGAAATTTGCTTAATTGGATCGTGTATGATGAGTCGAGTACACGAAATTCACAAATGCGATTAACTGTAATCGCGGACCCGGTCTTCTTACAATCTGAGTACTTGGACATATCGTCACTACTTCGGCCCGATTAGCTCTTGCCACGCCGCAGCAGCATTTCTCAATACTATCCCATAAACCTGTCATAAAGGATGGAGGGTCCACATAATACGGAGCTAACACGCCCTTCCGCTGTTGAACGTAGCCTAGAAGAGCTGAAACATCTCCTGGAGGGAAATAGTTGTACTCTTGGAGACTGCAGGACTCATTCAGACGAAGATCAGGGAGATCAGTGCACAGAGCTCATGGCGAACATGACAGCATTGCACCAAAAGGTTCAGGAGCTTGCGGATCTGAATACTGAACTTCGGCGTCAGGAGCAGAGTGTTACAGTGAGAGGTAAGGGTTCTGGTTTGTACCCCATTTTACGATGGGAGCTTCCCTCGCCCACTGTTACCTACCTTATAAGTGATCATCAGAACTATTGACTGATGCGTCCTTTAAATGTAGAACAAAAGGATCTCATGGAGATCTTGAAAGAATCACACAAACGTCGCATCCAGCAAATTACAGTCTTTCTACAAGGTAATGTGGTATAAAGTAGTGCACGGCGTGCACTGAACTAAGTACCGTGGGCGTAATTCTGACAACGCTACAGATATGAAAGAAGCGGAACGACGTTCTTACGCCGAGCTGCTTGCCACCATTCCCACTTGTCAGAAGAAATAACTGAACGCACGATAAAGTATGCATAGTACATTCCTCATTGACGCCATGTGGTATGCTAGTGCTAGTGGTACTATGTGTGATAGAACAGAACCCATAATTGTATACTTGGGTACAAAATCTACCCCTAACTTATACTTGTGGAACGTGTCTTCTGATCCCGATAGTGTTATTTTCATGAGAACATGAAGTTCCGGACGACACACACGCAGGGAGTTAGCTCACCCACTAATGTTGGCCGTTCCCGAGCCATATTACCCTTTTATGGTCGAATGACTGATAAGTAGACGCCGGAGTAACCATGAGGTACCAGTATGGTGATTATGTAATTACCGCCCAGGTCATCTATGACAGTCCGCGAAGCCTACAATGCGAAAGCGAGGAAATCAACTGCAGGGTCCCGGAAGAAAGGAAAGCTGAAGGTCAATCGAGATGCTCATCTATCACAAACTGAACCCACACCCGATCCAAACGCCGAAATTCTCGTTCCAAAGTCAAAAGAGCAGAAAGACCTGGAAAGAAAAGAGCAGATTCGAGCTGATGTACGTTGTTTAAAAACATCCTTATTTAATTGATTCATGACGTCGGGGAAGCTCGTTGCTCAGTCTGACGCGAAGTGGACAAGCAAAAAAAAAAAGAGACTTGAAAAGTATATTGTATGCGTTCATTCGGTCGGTGTAGTAGGTTCGCGCTTACGCGTCAATAGGAGAAAAAATTGAAAAAAGAAGAGCGGGCAGTTATCTTTGAGAAGCTAGTGTAAGTAGTTGCGATAGTATAAGGATCCGCCTTGACGTTGTTCAGGCAGACTCAGGCCGAGATACCTTCGTCCTTACATTTACATTCGTCTGCTACGCTCTGGACAGGTCAATCATCAACCCATCAAGAACTCTTAGATCGAGAAGAGGACAAAGAGGCCAGGCGCACTCTGAGAGGGAAGCGGAAAAGGAATGGCGTGTCATTTGTTGATGACGACATCAGTGAGGATGACGATTTAGACGAGGTCCACTCCGGCGCAGAAGTCACAAAAGATTTGCACCCTGTAAGTTCGCAAAAGCACCGGAATATGGAGGCAGCAGAGGCACGCGACGTTTCTCCAGTCAACCCTGTTCCGTCGACTTGTGTTTTGGAGGTGGGAAACGCATTGAAGCGAAATCCCGATGGAACTGTTGTAGCTCCTACAATAAGACAAAAAAAGGTTGGACTTACTTCGATTTGCAATGGAAAGAAACTCATTATCGTTGTTAGTCGATATTCAGGAGCTGGGGGAGTCAAAAATCACAAATCCAGTCTCTACCGGAGCCAGAGTCGGATTCGTTTGACAGCTCTGACTCTGCGTATGATACATCCGAGAATGAAAGCGAATCAAGTCAGGACGTTGGGGCTGACGTGGAGATGTCGAAACCGAGTATCAACCCTTCACAAGGTCGTGATGTCGAAGACGAAAATATGGCAGAAGAAGAGTCCGAACCCCCACCAAAGCGAAAGGCATCAGGTTTCAAAGAATGGGCCAGAAAGCAAATGGAAACGACTAGGGGCTACACAACTAGTATTAAGGCGACTTCAATTCCGGAGTCTCAGGTTCAAACAGTGTCTGAACCTCCGCCTGCAAAAAAGCGGAAGGTTACCGATTCAAAGGAAGAGTGGCGAGGGCCACTAGGGGAGGATCTCAAGCTCCCGGAAACCAGCTTCACGAAGAAGCTCTTGGGCAAATCGCAAAGCAAGAACGACCCTGACTCTGTAGCCGAAAGCAAAGAGGAAGGCTCTGTTTCACCGCACAAACCGAGGGCTATATCGATCAACCGTCCACCTGACGTGGAAGAGGCGCGGCTCATGCTTCCGATCATTGCTGAAGAACAACCCATCATGGAGGCTATATTGCTGAACTCGGTGGTCATTATATGCGGTGAAACAGGAAGCGGAAAAACGACGCAGATACCCCAGTTCCTATACGAGGCGGGATTTGGTTCACTCGGGAGCGGTTAGTCCCCCACATGCTTAAAACCAACCTGGTCACTTAGGTGGTTGCTAGATAATCCTGGTATGATTGGTATCACTCAGCCTCGTAGGGTAGCTGCAACGTCCATGGCAGCTCGGGTAGCTCATGAGCTATCGCTGACATCCTCACGCGTGTCATATCAAATTCGCTACGATGCAACCGTATCACCATCGACGTCGATCAAATTCATGACAGACGGAGTCCTTCTACGCGAGTTAGCTACAGATTTTCTGCTTACGAATTACTCCGTGATCATCATTGACGAAGCGCACGAACGAAGCATGAACACCGATATTCTTATTGGCGTCTTGAGCAGGGTAATTAAATTGCGTGAAGAAATGTGGAAAGATGGCAGAGATGGCGCAAAGGTTTGACTTATTGATGCTTTCTATAATTTAATGTGACTGAACAGCTCAAGCCATTGCGTCTCATTATAATGTCTGCGACTCTCCGCGTCAGCGACTTCGCGGAAAATAAGGCACTATTTGTGGTGCCTCCTCCTGTGATCAACGTTTCCTCTCGCCAATATCCTGTCACTGTTCATTTCAATCGTCGAACTCGCCCTGACTACGTCACAGAAGCAGTTAAGAAGACGACAAAGATACATACGCGACTTCCGCCTGGGGGGATACTCATATTTCTTACTGGTCAGAACGAGATTACGGGTGCATGTCGGAAGTTAGAAGCGAAGTTCGGGCGAAAGGCCATTGGGGAAAGGAAGAAAAAAAGGATGGCTGCTTCTGTTCGGGATTGGGAAAGAAATGTGTCCGCTACCAGTGATGATTACAATTCCCCTGTCCAAGTTTCCCCTGCCCAAGGTCTGCTTTCAATTGAATATGCTTCACACCAACAATTAAATGACATTCTGTAGTTGACATCGAAGCCGAGGATATGGAATTAGACACTTCAAAATCTGAAGACCTAGCTTTTGAAGTTGATGAGGGGCCTCTCGAGGAAGATCAAGAGGCGTTGGACAGCGACGAAGAACGAGATCTTAACGAAGAGCTCGGATTACATTTAGACGAGGAAACTGAAGGTAAGCGGATATGATGTGTTCCAAGAACGATGGTGATGATTGTGAAAAGTGCCAATGCACATCATTCCTCTATATTCCCTCCTTCCCGGCGACAAACAAATGCGAGTTTTCCAACCCCCTCCTTCTGATTCTCGTCTGGTAGTCGTTGCCACTAATGTCGCCGAGACATCACTGACAATACCGGGTATACGATATGTTGTTGATTGTGGTCGTGCAAAAGAGGTAGGCTGCTTTGATCCCTTAGTTTTACGCAATCTTAACGATCCTTGATAGCGACACTACGATATTGCCAGCGGAATCCAAACCTTCAGGGTAAATTGGGTATCTAAGGCTTCCGCAGCCCAGCGTTCGGGACGTGCGGGCCGTGTTGGACCTGGACATTGCTACAGACTTTACTCGTCAGCGCTATACGAGAATCATTTTGCAAAGTTCTCGGAGCCGGAAATTCTACGCATGCCAATCGAAGGCGTCGTGCTTCAAATGAAGGCTATGCATATTGACGCGGTTATCAAGTTCCCTTTCCCTACTCCACCCGACCGAGCGACCCTTCAGAAGGCGGAGAGCGTGTTAATTAACCTAGGCGCACTAAAGCCATCTTTGACGGCTGGTGCCCAAATTACCGAACTCGGCCGGGCGATGGCACTATTTCCTCTCTCGCCTAGGTTCTCCAGAATGCTGGTTAGTGGACAACAGCATGGATGTCTGCCATATGTCATAGCCGTTGTGTCTGCATTGTCCGTTGGCGATCCTTTCCTACACGAAGAGGCACTACAGAATGAAGACAAGAAGGATGATAGTGATCCTGACGATAATGCTTCGGGGTTGAGTCACATCACGAGCGAGGAAATACGGATGAAAGAAGTGCATCGACAGCGGCGTAAAGCTTTCTTCCAATCGCAGAGTGTGAGTTTTGACCCAATTCCTTTAAATCCCCATTAAGAGGATTGTCAGCTTCACGCTTCGTTAGGGAAAGGCACAAGTGACATCTTGAAGCTACTGTCCGTCGTTGGCGCGTACGAATATGCAGGCGGTGGCCACAATTTCTGCGAAGAGCATTTCACCAGGCCCAAAGTATGTTATACGATCTCTGAACACCGTCGAGCCGCTAACTTTTTCTCAGGCCATGGAAGAAATCCATAAACTTCGCGCGCAAATTAGCAATATTGTGCAGACCAACTTCCCAGGTCTTGACGCTGGCTTCACGCCCAAGCTGAGCCCACCTAGTGATCTTCAGGTCAATAGCTAATCTTATAATATGCGTCGTACTGACATATAGTCTCATAGATCAAGGTTTTGCGACAGCTCGTAACGGCCGCATTTATAGACCAAGTAGCAGTACGGAAGGACAGAGTGGACAAAACAGCCCCCTCCGGGGCTCAGTATGCTAATTCAAGAGGAGTACCCTACAGGGCAATAGGTGTTACGGAAGATGTTTTTATTCACCCATCCTGCGTTCTGATTGGCAAGCCTCCCCCCGAATATGTTGTCTTCCACGAAGTTGTCCGAACGACGCGAGTTTGGCTGAAAGGTATGCATTCTTGGTTCGAAACGTCAATATCATTGGTCTTAGACGATGGCAGGTCTGACTGTGGTTAATCCAACTTGGCTATCGTCCTTGGGGCGGCCTTCTCTATGTACTTTTTCGAAACCAGTAAAGAACGATAAGGGAGTTATGATGTGCATTCCACGTTTTGGTCCGGAAGCTTGGGAACTGCCACCAATCAAAACAGACACAATAGTGGAATCATGATTTATTGACCATAATCTGTCTCTCTGTGTAACTGTAAGTAATATACAATTGTTGTGCACATTATATGTAATGTTACAATAGCGATTAAATAATTGAAGGTCAAAGATCGGATAGCGTGTCGATGATGGTTCTATTGGTCACGGCCGCTGTGGAATTATCCTTAGAAGTAGAATTATTCATAGCTATGATCTTGTTACCTTTTTCTTGGGTATGAACATAGTCTGTGGTTGCCTAGGTCTTCTAGGTGGCGGAGACCTAGGTCGCGCACTCGGTGCCTGCACCCCGTCAGTGCGGCTGGTCTTAGGAGGTGGTTCAGAGCTATCTTCAGCGTCTTCTATGGGTCTTTTAAGATGGTTACTTTGGTCCGTATTTCGATCCATTGCAGCAGTAGATCTAGCGGATGGAGGTTGCTTGGACTGAGCCTCCGTTCGTTCAACGTTGGCTTTGAGAGACTTGGGAGTAACCAGATCGGAGGGCACAGGGACGGGCGTAGGAACTGGCTTGGATACTCTACGCGACGTGATCGGCTGTACTGAAGTTGGTGATGACGGGGTAAGTGTCGTAAAGTATGCCTCGTCCGCCTGAAAGCCATTCAAAGTCTATACTATAACGTATGGCAAGAAGGCTTACGTTTATAAAACATGACCTCGATCTCGCGTCAGATACTATCTCTGCCCATGTCGTATTACTCCGTTCGAGAGTAGCTGCATTACCAAGTATAAAAAGAGATGATTTTGCACGTGTCAAGGCAACGTTCATCCGACGTAGATCTTTTAACGTCACATGGGCTTCATCAATTAATTAAGATTTCGTTACACACCTGCCAAGAATCCAACAGTATCCTGATTTAAGCCGCCACGAACACAGGACAGGATGATGACGTCCTTCTCCTGCCCTTGAAATCCATCAACAGTGTTGAAGTCTACCTTCCCCTCAAGCTTTTCTCCTAGATACCGTTCAAATCGACGTCGAAGTTCTACAACCTGAGCTCTGTACATGCTCACAACTCCGACACGGAAATCTAGGTTAACATATGAAAATTTTCGGCGTAGATGGGCATACAATGCTGCTGCGGCTTGACATTCGGCTGGGTTAATCAGGGATCGACTACTTTGCTCTTCGGTTCCATTGACGTTGAAAAATTTATACGTTCCAAATTTTGGATGTGAATGCCAGGGTTGCGCGGTCTTCGCTGCCATATCAGGCCCATCCTGTAACCTGTTTTCATAAAACACTCGGCTAGGAAGGTGACTGATTTCTGGATGCATTCGGTATTGAATGCTGAAAATATGGCATTAGAAAAGCTTATAGAAAACTCTGGTGACTCGCCTAAGCAATTGCATCGCCTCCGGTCGTTGCTTCTGCAATCGGACGAACAGCGACTGATTGTAGCCGTACCGACTCGCCTAGAATATCAAATTTCTCTATTCGTCCGGTAGCATTGGTACAGAAGTCTCACCTCTTGTGATATAACTGTCGGTGGCAATTGTTGAGGATCCCCGACCAAAACACAGCGGTTGCACTTATACTTCAAAGGAATCAAGGAACTGAGTTCTATTGCTTGTGCCGCTTCATCGATTATGATCGTGTCAAACTCGAACTGGCCTAGGATCTCATGTCCAGACCCGGAAAGGGTAGTACATATCACATCTGCCTCCTGCAGGACTTCGAAGCGCGTCCTGCGCCGAATGGCGTCAAGCGTACGGGATTCAGACTTTTGCTCGTCCTTCAAGCGATCGAGTCGTTGTGTAATAGCCATTCTTTGTGAATTAAGTCTTTTGACCTCCTCTTCCAGAGCTTGGTAACGAGCGACGTTGTCTTGAAGGTTCGTCAGCTCCTTAAGCTTGTTACTTCGCTTCAGTCTGATGTCATTTAGCTTTGCACGCAACTCAGCAACTTCGTCGCCAAGGCCTTTCTCCTTCGTTGTCGATATGATACCATTCAACTTCTGGTCCACGAGTGTATCGAGAGATATGTCTCTAACGCTGATGTTAATTGCTTTTTCAGTCCCTATTCTGACTACTTTCGCATTATCTGGTCGCTGTTTTGAGCCACGATAACCTTCCTTGATACGGTACGCAACCTCGTCGATAGCGGCATTGCTCGGTGCGCAGATGAGGATCTTCGAGGGCGAGTTCTTGTCTATTGAATTAAAAGACTTTCCAACTTGTACAGAAGTAGCTGGTCGCCCCCGTCTTGATAAGAATATTGCCACGAGGCCACAGATCGTTGAAGTCTTCCCTGTCCCGGGAGGCCTTACGTCCAATTGTCAGATCAGAATGTATGCTTAACATTTATTCTTACCCTTGAATCAGTGAGAATCCGAACGAATCAAGAGAACTCAGAATCGCGGTTGCCTGGGGTTCATTTATACCGTATGTCGACATAGCACTCTGGACGTCCTTAGGATCGACCTTACTTGGCATTGGGAGCTGGGGTCGCAGAATCATATCAACGTAATCGTAGTATGGTAGCGATACGAGTGCCCCATATTCGCGATGGATAGTACTTAAACTATAGATGAGGTTCAGAAAAATGCGTACGTGATGAAGTATATGAGACCTACCTAAAGACCTTCGACAGTAGCCACGTGGAGCTTATCTGGAGGCCAGGGTCCCCATCAACCTTGGCGATACAGCGCAGCGTTGCGTGAGGTCCTAGAATTTGAGTTCCACTTCTGTAGGACTGTGTTTTTGCCATGATGCACTTTTGGGTAGTAGGGTGACGCAATAAAACGACATCTGTTTCAGCCAAATACCAGTCCTTCTTCACGCTTTCAGAGATTAAAACATCAAGATCCACCCAATCATCGATGTTTGCCCGACTAGCAATCTTCACACTATATGCCTCTTGTCGTTCATCCTTTGCCTGACAAATTTGGGCCCAGCATTCCATCAGGAGGAGAGGTTCGAAGGCTTTGCGATAATCACCATACTCTTTGAAGACATCGGGCACGAAGGACACGTTGACTTTCTCCCCGGGGGGCATGGGCCCATTATGATTGTAATTCCAAGATAGAAGTGCTCTATGCAAGCCATTCAAATTAGGCTTCATACGGAGAGCGAGACGACGAGCTTCCTCTTGTCGATCGCGTTTTTCACGTAGCTCGTGCGCGGTATTCTTGACTCCCGTAATATCAATGGTTTTGATTTGGCGTCTTTCCGTTATCTTCTTAATCTTTGGGGACTTCTGGAATTTAGACAGAGCGGCCAGCCCTCCTCGATGACCTTCATCCTCACTCTCCTCTTCACTGGATTCGGACGAACTTGCTGGGGGTGAACTGGCCTTCCCCTCGTTCTTAATCTCAGCAGTGCTGATCTTCGGGCCAGCATTCGTCCCCGTTACCATTGTTGCTCCAGGTTTCTTCCATGTTGGCATGGATGAGATGTCATCTAGTTTTCGTTGATCCTCCTCTGTGAAGTATGATGACTTCCTATTAGGCGCATGAACAGTACGTGGCTGGATTTTGTTAGTCTTGATCGGTTCAGCCTTGGGTCCTTCCCGGCGGAAGCCTTCCTTCTTGACACCTTTGTTAGGTGCAAGTGAGACAGAAACTATCTCAATATCATCGTTTTCATCGAACGAGGCGATAGCATCTGCGAGCGCGGATAGTCTCGAGGAGTCGAGGCGAGTTACCGTCTTTGTTTTGTCGCTTTTCGCCCTCTCGAGATGCTTGTTGAGCTTAGCCAGTCCCTCAGCAGGAGGGGGAATTCCAGTATCTCGAAACACATCAAGCAAAGTTTGGATGAGCGTAAAGGATTGGTGCAAGAGTTCCTCGTCCGTCAACCGCAACCAACGAGCAAGTTCCGGTAAAACTTCTTGTAGAGAATTGACCATCTTTTTCCCGACCGGAGAAAGTCTATTGGGTCTAGTAGGTCCCAGTAGAGTGTGTCTGGCGCTTGCCGCTTTGTCGATAACCCTCCACTGGGCAAGCATATCTCTGCCAAAAATTAATGCATCGCGCATCCAAAGGACCATTTCTTCGTTTTCAAAGTAAACGGACCACGAAGGACAACGTTTGAATATGATTGACAGAGATTTAGTCATCAAAGTCCAGAGTTGAGGTAACTGAGCTGCTGGGCCACGATCATCATCAGGACGGAGAAATGACGACTCTCTGAGGAGGCCAGACGGAGAAGCACAGAGAGCCTCAATGATATCCGTAAAGCATCTAACCAGAGAACCTGACAAGCTGCAGGCCTCGGGAACAACTGGCGCAAACTGAATATAAACCGTTAAGAAGTCAACGACGCCTTCAAAAGCGGCGTCAGAGACATTCTCGAGCAGCGCACGAAAACATTCCTGACGACCATCCACATCAAAAGCCAGTGATGTTAGCGACTTAGCAGCCGCTTGTATTTGTTCCACGGGCGATACTAAGAGTAACATGACGTCCTTTGCTGCCCCTGGCTGTTGCAGCGCATGAAGCCCGGAGGTAGAAACGTTATAATCCCCAAATCTTGTCATCGCTGCTAGGAAGCCCTCGCTGAAGGTGTCTATCGCGTTGTTAATGGTATCAATGGCCACTTCAGGTGTGACGTATCCTTTAACCGCATCTGTGATACTGAAAGTCGGACGGAATGGCGTCTTGGAGATTTTATCGATATGTGCAGAGCGCGCGACAATTGAGATGATCGTAACAAGCCCTTCTATATCATTTGTCTGCATTACCGGGTATATTCTGTCCCACATTTGCTTCCTAATCGAAAAATCGGGTATCTTGGTCCGGACGGTGAGCTTGTTCGCAACCTCGGCCAATACAGCACACAGCGCAGTCATAATGGTGCACACTTGCTCTATATCTCTCGCAAGTGCATTAGACACGAGAGTCCTGGCCGATCTACGAGCGTCCCTCCATTTCTCATCGTTATATGCGCGGGAGAACGCTACCGATACAATGGTTTCTGTGTGTATGTCAATTACGCGTAAAGCAGCGTCGACCACGGACACATCTGCATCCTGACGTTTGCGTAGGACGCCATTGAGCAACTGAAAGGGCACGGTTAGCCTCGTGGTGAGTGAAAAATGAGTGAATGGCACACATTCATGGTTGAATCCACCGTAAATGGTCTCGAGATGTCGAACCTCTCGTGTTGCATCTCTTCACATAAGAAATCTACCATTTTCGCGAGGACCTCTCCGAAGACGGGAAGTTTAAGAATGGTATGCAAGTATTCGACAAACCAGGCCAGATACCGCGAACGATCTGTTGCCTTTTCGACTTGCTCCAGTAGGGTTGCAAAAGCAGGATTGTCTTTCACAGCATCAAATACAACCTGAGGATATTCAACACCTTCGTTACCCCAGAAGTGAACCCCGAGACGATTCAGTAGTAACAATAAACATTCGAAGATTTCCGTAAATTCTTAAGAAATCGGAAAGTCAGCAATGAACCATATAACGGCCTCCGATAACCACCTACCAGGGCCATCATCATGCAAATGACCAACGACCACATGGTAGACATCCATAGAATCTTTTTTACTTTTAAGTAACCCAGGAGGCACGTTCCGTAATAGTATACGAAAGGCTCGCCACAATTCGTATTTATCTGTAGATAAAGCCAAAGCAGGGTATCGGTTTTGTGCAGAGGACGTATCGGGAGACATCATGTCGACGACAAAATTCAAGACCACCTTGTACATCCCCACAAACTGATCGTCCGGAATTGGTAAAACAGTCGCTTTGGATGCTAGGCCTTGAGCCCATTTTCGGATTTCTGGATTCCTGTGAAACAAAAATAACAATGTTCCCGGCGGGACAAGATCCTTTGGCCAGTCATCAACGTGATATAGACCGTTTTGCAATACGGATTGAATAGTAGTAGCGGAGAAAATTGTCCAGTTAAACAACGCCCGATACACCGTCGCCGGATGAACATTCGTCTGAGACCCAATTGCACTCGCATTGACAATTTCACGCTGAACGGAAGCCAATTCCCATGTCTCGAAGCTCTTGTAAAAGCTTTCTAGTGTACCGTCTGGGAATGCTCCAAAGTACCTGGGCGCGAGTCACAAAGCACCATTAAAACCCAGTTGCAATGCCACCTACGTATGCCGAGAGTCCACCTTGATACGCTCCATAGACCACACACAGCCGCAGCATCCACGCAAGCACGAGTGTAATCTGGTTTTCCATGCATCGACCTGTGGGCTATCATATGCAAACAGGCGCAGAAGGAAAGAAGCAGCGGCCACGGTTGTGGCATCCGCCTTGTCACAAAACCAGTGCAATTTGCGGTCCTCCGTGCTTGGAGGAATGTTCATCAAATACGCATAGACCTTACCAAGAACCTCGTCTGAGGCACCAGCATTGTCAATGGGTGTGTCATGTAGGGACTTGAGTAGCTTCTGTACATCCTTTAGCGCTGATTTTTCCATGTAACGTGTACGATATTCCGCTCAGCGTACCCCCGCTCAACACGGTGGCGAGTCGAATGCTAAAGCTGCCACGGGGAAGAAATGGGAGTAAGATGAGTGTAGTTGGGGACCTATTTAACGAAGGACGCGACCAGCACGTGAGTCAAACTGCGGTGCCGTTTTCAGTTGCGAGTCGATGTTACCCGTCTCTGTGAAGGGGAAAACGGCGTGGAAACGAATAGAGAATATGCTTGTCGGCTGTATGGAGGGATTACTTTATACTAAGTAGAAGCTACAAAAGGTACGACACTTCTGGGAGATGCAAGTAGTTGGTAAATTCTCACGAAAACTCGGACAACTGAAATGGATCCCCAAGATCTTGAAAACATCAGCGCATTGCTGGACCGTGAAATTGAGCTTCGTGAGGTAATTAGTTTACCCGATCTCACAGGAAAATAAGATATCTTTAAGCGTCCACAACAGAAAATCAAGGAACAGGTACTTGAACTAGACAAGAAAGCTCGCACCATGGTCGGACTTCTGAACAAGATCCATTCTACTCCTTCCGAGTCCAGTTGGTGCAAGCTCATATCTCCTGCTATAGTCTGATGCTGGTCCAGTCCCAAAGTTGACGGGGGCAGTGACACCTGTTCTGCTTAGTTGTCAAGGCACCATGGCCGCTTTAGCAAACCTAATCCCACCAAATGAGTTCTGGCGCTGGAAAGATATGTGGACAAATTCCATAAGATCCGATGTGTTTGCTGCAGCCTTTGTTGAGTATCTTACAAGCCGGAAACTGATCGCCATCGAACAAGTATCTGAAATTCTGGGGAGTGAGTTGGTTTTCAATGCGTTCGTTGCAAACACGTTGTGCGACAAATCGTCCAGTCAGGAAAGAATGGAAAGGCCGCCTCGTGCTCCCGCCTGAAGACTACTTGCATGGGGTAATAAGTCTTGTCAATGAACTGGTGTGTTGCAGTTATAATAATAACATTGGACTCGGTTGACAGAATTCCACTGTTCAGTCTCGTCTTGCCATTAACGCTGTCACGATGGGAAATTTCGACGAACCCATCAAAATATCACTCTTCGTAAAGGAGTTATACACTGGATTCTCCGTGGTAGGTTCTGCTACCCATAACTGGGAGACATTGAAGTTTATCTTTATGGAGCTAAACCTGAAAAACGACACTTTGAGACGACGATTTGACAGTCTAAAGTACGATCTAAAGAAAATCGAAGAGGGTTTGCCCTATTCCTCTATGTTCCTGAGCCTGCATTCCTAATTACGTCAACAGTTGTCTACGACGTATCGCTCCGCAAGCTCTCCACAACGCCATTGTGCATTGGTGAATCGTAGAAGTAGAGGGATTTGCTATACTTGATCCTGTGTTGACTATTATGGGCTTGTGTGTGTGCCAGCGGAGTCTGAATGTAACGTGAATTGCATACTTCTACTGCGTCAATCACATCAAGGAGGATTGTCCATGACAGACAGAGGACCTCGTATCAGTCAGGACTTCTGACTCAATGGATAGAAGACGAGGTACCTCGACACGTCCCGCAACGTCGGAAGGTAAGTATCCTGTTTATGGTATCATCATCAGCGAAACATTTCCATTTTAAAACACATCTGTGATGTCAACAGAATTGAACTGCTGGTCGAGCACCGCGGAGCTGCTGCGGACATTGGGCAGTAAATACGACAAGTCTGGGACCGTTGGAACGATTGAGCGGGTTAACAGATTGATTTCTGCCTGGCCCACTGACGACACACTGCCTGCTGAAGGAATAGACGGCGTAAAAACAATCCATCGTAAACTAGTACCCGGAATCTCAGAAATCAAGAGCGCTGCTCAAGAAGAACTTGGGCAAGTTGTTTCACAGGATTTTTTCCTTGAGAAATCGACTAATTATTCGCCTCCGTGAAATATCATCTAGAGCTATAGAACGTGCCATTGAGCAGGTAGATGTCCTCGTAGCTCTTAGAAAAGCTCCAGAACAGTTACTGCCAGGTAAGCTACTTTTCATGTTAGCTCGTCCAGTGCTCACTTGAACAGAGAAACGAAAGCGCCCGCGTGGGCCTTCGCCTTCAGTAACATCTACAGCAGCTACTAACCAAACTGGTAACAATCGCGGCGTTTCAATAACTCTGCCAGCGCGCCCATCACCTACCGGATCTATTTCACGTGAGCTCAAATTACGCAGGGAAGCGCTTGTGAAGCAGCCACTGCAGCAAGGACGGAAAGTCGCGTTTCATCCTAGGGCAGCCAAATCCTCCAGTGGCGGTGCAGACACGGATGAAAATACATGGATATTAGCACTTGTCACAAGGTGCATCAACGCGGATAAGTGGGTGGAAAATAATCATTAATTTTTTTCTATAAAAAACCATTGCAATAGTTACGAAGTACAAGACGCAGAACCGCAGGAAGATGGCCAACCAGGCTTGTAGGTTCATCTCAAACCTTAATAAGGAGGAGCTAACCAGCTCCCAAGATTGTACACTACGTCTTTACGAGCTATCATACCTCTACCCGACCCCACTGCGCCTGTTGGCAGTCCTGCGCACGTCGGCTCTTATCAAGGGTTTCCTGTGGGCTCCACCGTCATGGCGTTGTACCCCGACACAAGTTGCTTTTATCGTGCGGAGGTAACTGCGACTCCGAAAGACCTTCAAACGCCTGGACGGGTTTGTCTGATGGGTTCCCAGTCTTTGTTTTTGTCTGATGGTTGAGTACACAGGGTCCTCCATCGTCGAAATATACGCCTACGTACAAGCTTAAGTTTGAAGATGACGACAACCAGGAACATTCCGTAGCGGCACAGTGGGTGGTAGAATGGCCAGGGAACATCAAGTAGTATTGGGCGACTTCTGTTACGATGATTAGATTACTCAGCTGGATCTTTAAATTTGATTAGTCAGCGAGCGAAACGGGTGCGTCGTCATTTCGCGCGGGGCAGAATCTGCCAGCACCTTCTGGCCCACCAAATATGTCAGCGACGAGATAGTATATAATCCTGCGTTGGGCAAGACCATATCTTAGCAATGTTCATCACACGCATACTGAACGAAGTCAGACCACTATTCCACCTCCTCGAAGAGCCCCTGACGCGGGCGCCATCCGTCTATGCCCACCCACTGCACAGGCTGATGGAGGACCCCTTCCTCAGAAGTTCATTTGGAAGGCACGGCGCACTTAGCGGCAGACCAGCCGTAGATGTGATAGAGGAGGGAGACAAGTACGTTGTTGCCGCAGACCTGCCTGGCGTCAAGAAGGAGAACGTGGAGGTTCGTGTTGGAGAGGACGGCAGGAGTCTCACTATTGAGGGCAGAATTATCCAGCAAGGTGGGAAGCAGGTGGCACCCGAGGAGCCCCTGCAGGGCAAGTCGGCGATGTCCCACGCACTTGGCAGATGAGCTGACGATTCGTTGCGTAGGGGAAACAAGCTCTACACCATCTTCCCGGGGTGAGACGACAAACCAGATTTCGAAGGAGCGGTTCTACAGCATAAACTCGCAGTTCGAGCGAATAATATGGCTGCCACGGCGCATTGACGTGGAGAGTATGTCAGCGAAGCTACAGGATGGGGTGCTGAGGGTGACAGCGAGCAAGGCGGAGGACGAGACGAGCAAGGTTGTGCGGATTGAGTGAAGAGTAGCATAGGGCGTGTATAGTAGTCGAATGGACGCGTCACGGCAGTTTGCATGTCTCCACCCCAACTTTGCACGCGCTACAAGAGCGCATATCCGCCCCCTCTCCCTCCCCATGCGCCTCCTTCCCCCTGCTCCTTCCACTGCCTCCAACTCCCTCCCCGACGAGTGCGGTCACAACTCACCCGGCACCCCTCACGATTCTCCCTCCACCGATGCAGCCTCAGAGACAGACGCCGAAGTAGACCAGCTTGACTCGGACTCAGACATGGACGAAGTGGGTTCTGCCTCCTCAACCGACAGAAACGAGGGCATCAGACCCCCCGGGTGCAGCCTCCTCCCATCGGACCGCCTTGAAAACATACTCCAGGCCGACGGTATGCCCAGTACCTGACACACGTTGCCCTTGGCTCACCCTAGATAGGTGTAACTGGCAATTTGGCTCTGTCCAAGGAGGCCCTATTTATATTGTCAGTTGCTACTGTATGCTATATTTCCACCTCCTCTTTTTCAACTCTCGCATCGCTTAATCCCTTCGTTTCAGGAAGAATATATAAAGCGGATGACGCGAACGGGTCACATACATGCCAGCGCCCAGAGACGAAATACGGTTGAATACGTAGACATGGGTACGCTCTTCCGCGCATATACCTACCAATATCTGAAGAAGTGAGCAGCTGCTTCAACACAACAATACCAGGAATTCATGTTTTTGAAAGGTGTGTCTGGAGCTAATATTGGTTGAATATCTAATTAATGTATGCATAGACACAATTCCATCGCCCATCTCCCTTACAGAAGCAATACAGTTGCGGCAAGCCAAGGAGAAAGAGATGCTTGAAGATGACCCTGCATTGGCCATCAATCCATCTCTACCAGTAATGTTTCCTAGCCAAAACGGCTCGTCAAAAGGGAAAGGGAAAGGACGAAGCGCAGCCAACGGACACGGCAAAATAAATGGAGAAGCCAACATGTCAGCATGGCAGTCAGAAAGAAACTATAAACCCGTGAATGAGCTATTACCGACTCCACCATGGCCTGGAAACATGGCTCGGAACGGAAGCACTCCCGTTCTATCACCCGCTAATATGTCTCCCTTCGTCAATGGTGAGATGCCAGCACCACCAGCCATGCCTCATGCAATACTCGGCCCTCCCAGAGAGCCGTACGAAGCTCATCCCGGACATGTTCCTCTGCATCAAATGTACTACCCCCAGCCAAACGTCGTGCCCGACCGACCTGAACACGCCTGGCTTAGAGGGCCTGGCCTTGTTGATCCCGACCATCTAGGTCGGACAATTTACTCGAAAGATCGACACGGTGGATAAAACGATCGTGGTATGGAGATAGCCTCAGGCCATACACGATTATTTTACATGCTTTACTTTATCCCCTTCTGTTTTTATCTTATTTAATCCACCTGCAATACAAAGCATCTGACCCTAGTTGTGGCCCAACTCTGGTTACGGTCTCACTCTGGTTACGGTCTCGGATGGTTGTCTCTCAGTCTTACGTCCAGCGAGGCTCGCTGCCCATTATTGACATTTCTCCCTATCTCGGAGAGAGCCCAGAAGATGCGGCTAAGCGACCAGCCATCTCTGCAGCACTTCACAGAGCATGCGTTGAATATGGTTTCTTCTATCTTGATATTTCTTCTTACGTCGATCCTCGCGAGCCAGAGGAGTTAACAGCACTAGCAAAGACGTTCTTCGCCCTGCCGGACGAAGTCAAAGACGGGTTGGCTCTCAGATATGGGGATCATGCTAGAGGTAGGAACTCGGACCTTGGTCGACACCGACATAAACATTACTAGGTTATGCCGGATTGAAAGAGGAGATAACAAATGGCAAGGCAGATAACCATGAAAATCTTGACTTCTACAAGCCCGTTGCCAATCCAGACAAGACCAAATTTCTGTGGGGCGCGAACCAGTGGCCAGAGATACCTGGTTTCAGGGAGAAATACGAACAATGGGTGGAGAAGATGAAGAAGCTGGGAATGGCAGTTATGGAGGCGTACGTCCGTCATATGCTTTATTTTTGATCCGATTATGACGTTACATCTCGCATAGAATGTCTGCGGGACTGGGTATGACGCCAGAAGAATGGAAGTATCTGCGTAGCCAAGTGGACGACAGTTTCTGGGTGATGCGGATTGTCGGTGTGTTCGTTAATGGGTCAAGTGAACCTGAGATTAATTTTCCGTCCACAGGTTACCCTCCCCTCCCCAACGATCACGATGGGCATTCATGTGGAGCTCATAAGTAAGGCCAAGATAGGATCCGTGCCGTCATACACTGACCTTGTCTCCAGGGACTACGGTTGCCTGACGTGAGTTCCTGACCCGTGAGTTGCTCAACTCCTCTAATCCGGTAACAGGTTTCTCTATGCCGATCCAACACCTAATGCCTTGCAAGTCTTGACGAGACATACAGATGCAATTCGAGCCATAGATGCGAACGGTTTACCCGCCGAGAAAGACAATGAGGGAGTCTGGATTAACGCAGATCCTATACCTGGTTGCATTGTATGCAACATAGGCGAGAGTACGTTGAACGGGTGGGTTGGTGGTCCACGATTTATGTAACTGACTGTGGTCGTAGTGTGGGAGATATGGAGCAACGGCCTCTATCCCTCAACTCTTCATCGTGTAATTCATCGAAACTCGAATTACAGGTAAGTAGCAATGTAGATTTGGATCCACTCTGTACTAACCTTTAACAGAATCTCGTCAGTGGCACACTAGTACTATGATTTAATTGACTGATGACCCGTTTAGGGTTCCGTTCTTCTTTGAACCAAACTTTGACGCTGAGGTTAAACCTCTCACTGCTGCTTTGCGATTGCAGAAGAGAGTGTCTGTACGCCAATCAGTTATGTATGGTCAATTCCTGGTGTCGAAGGTCGGAAATGCCTTCGCTAAGAGTGGCCAAGGCGAGGATAACTGAATAACAACAATATCGTACATACTTGCAAACGCGTGCTCCTTCTGTTATTTACGTTGTGATGTCTACATTCTATTCGGACGATATTCAGAAGCGTTCCCAATGAGTCAACACCTTTAATCCTTAACATCACCTGTGTTTGCTTGCAATCCTGTAGAAAATAGAGCCCTGGTGGCACAAAAGTAAGTAGCCAGCTTCATAATTATGCAACGCGGCGAACATCGTATACACTCATGATGTCCTCCTTCTTCATCCTGCCATCCGTTGGCCAGAGCATAATGTATGTCGCTAGCCACTCGAACACGGATGCGAACCATCCGACCTATCCGTGATTTACTAATACGTCATACGAAGTGTTCAAGACAACTCACAGGATCGTAAACTTCACGATTTCCATACAACATCCTCACCCCCTCCCAGAGGTCGAGATGTGTGTGTGGAGGGCTTGAATACATTTGGAACAAATATTCGAATCTATTCTTATCGAATTCTCCAATAGAAGTATAACTCTCAGAGTCTGAACCATGCTTTGCCTGTGACGGTTTAATTCAGCATACTGAAACACAAGAACAAATACATACCCTATGTATGTTTTTGATTTTCAGACGGAAAAATGGGTCTGGGATAAACGTCCCATAAGTCGGATAACTGGAAACATATTCAGAGATGGAAAATCGAAGTGGTATGCATTGCGTACGAAAAGCCCAAGTGAATGATGACAACAGCAAGTAATGACAACAAGATGTTGAATCCCAGCTGACGGAAACCGACATAACTTTGTGAAACCTTAACAAGCTCGCGCCTAAGTGATGGGTACATGGACTCACGTGTCTCTAGGCCAGATAACGCCGTCTCTATCGGTGTCAAAGAAGGCTACATGACACTGGAGAGCGGTGTTATTCTTTCCTGTTTCATAACCGACTCCCGGGGCAGAGGAAACGGCATCCTGGGGGATGGTCATGGTTGGGAGGCTGTCATCTGAGACGCGTCGCTTTTATGAATGCGCTGATGATGTCATTAGCATCTGCGCGTTGCCTGATAAGATAAGTCACATGATCTTGCCCAATGACCGCGCTGCTCAGTCGCTGCTATCGATTATTGTACCGACCTTCCTGTCTCTACCGTCCTATGTCCTTCCAGGCTGCAGTAGAAAAACTCTCTCCTCGCGTAAGGGACCTTGTGCTGGCAGCCACCCACAGTGGTGCGCGCTACATCGGAGAAACGGGAAAGGACCAGGAGCAGGTTAACGATTGGATAGAAAAAACGAGCCAAGGAGAAATAACAAACGAGGGGAAGTTCCAAGTCCGTCGTGTCATCGTCCATTTACGCAGAAAGTCTAAATTACATTCGTCAGGAATTGGACCTGCTGCTGGTACCAAAGACATACTTGGTCAATAATTATCTAACTGCTGCCGATGTTGCTCTGTATGGAGCACTTCATCCCTCTATGGTGAGAACTATTCATTTCCTAAACCATGCACAGGTGGTTAATAGTTATACAGTCCACTCTCAAACCCCAACAGTACTACGTACATCCTGCCCTGACTCGTTACTTCGACCACATACAGTCCTGCTCTCTTGTCCGCGAATCAGCTGCAACCATGTTCCCTCCTCTCTTACCAGTCGTATTCGACTTGGACAATGCGCCAAAACTCGAACGCAGGATTGAACTACCCAAGAAAAAGGAGAAGAACCCCAAACAAAATGCTGAGACTTCTCGGCCAACTCCTCCGGAACACACAGAGAAAGTTCAGCAGTCTGCAACTTCTGTTGATCGAGCTCCAGGAGAGAAAGGAAAGAAAGAAGAAAAGATAAAGGAGGCCGCTGATGGTTCGGCGAAGAAAAAAGGCTCAAATGCCGGAGCAAAAGTTGCAGAACAAGAAGGTGCGGGGGAGCCGGTACCGTCAATGATCGATTTGCGCGTTGGCCGTATTGTTGACGGTTAGTATGTTCCAATCTGTGGGTGATTTTCCGGCTGAATCATTGTAGTCATGAAACACCCTGATGCCGACAGTCTCTATGTTGAGGTAAATTTTCGACACAAGCAAGGGTAATGTGATTGAAGCATTCTATAGCAAATTGACATAGGTGAAGAGACTGGACCTCGCACAGTAGTTTCAGGCTTGGTGAAGCACGTCCCCATTGAGGAAATGCGAGATAGATACCTCGTCGCGGTGGTATGTTCTATAACTCATTAATGCCAGGTGTTGGGTCGTTGATTTGAACGGCAGTGTAATCTGAAACCCGCTACTATGCGGGGGATTAAAAGTTATGCCATGGTCCTCTGCGTACGTTGCCTTCGTTTGTTAATAAGAGTGGCGATTTACAAGGGAACAGGCTACGTCTAAAGACGGAAAGGAAGGCGGTATTGAAATATTGCAGCCCCCTCCGAATTCCAAACCTGGTGATAGGGTATACTTTGAGGGTACGGAGTACGAAGGTAGGTCCAAATGTCAATTGTCTCTAACTGTCTCAACTTGCATCAGGCTCTACACCTCTGACACAATTAAATCCCAAAAAGAAAATATTTGAAACCATCCAACCAGGTTCGTTTCAGGAAAATGACGAGCATTAAACTTGAACCGAGCATAAAACAGGATTCATAACACTTGATAGCAAAGAGGCTGCGTGGATAAATCCAGCTACCAAGAGTACGCATAGAATACGTACAAAGGAGGGAGTATGCACTGCTCCGACGCTAGTAGGAGCGTCACTCTCATAGTATAGATAGGGGGATGCTTGCAAACATTAACAAACTCACCATTGCCGCTTCTGGCTTTGACCGAAAAAGGTTCACGAAGGATGCTCTTGCGGTCGCAGCTGAGCAGCGCCGCTCGCTGCTTTAGCACGACTGCGAGTGCACGCGCTCACCTCTCACACATCGGCAGGGAGCCTATCAAGGTCCCACCGGGCGTGACTCTCAATAAGACGCAATATGGCATTTCCATCACAGGTCCCCTTGGAACGGCCTCTGTCCCACTCAAAACGTTCGTCCAAATTACCTATCCCGAGCCCACCACAATGTCCGTCTCCGTGCAAGATTCCGGTGTTAAGGAGCAACGACAGATGTGGGGCACAACGCGGACGCTCATCGCCAACGCCATCACCGGTATAACCGAAGGATTCACCGTGCCGCTTTACCTCGTCGGTGTAGGCTACCGTGCTGCAATTGAGACCGACCCGCGCGGTACGGCAGACGGAGGGGGCGGCCAGCGGCTGAATCTCAAGCTAGGCCACTCCCACAATATATTCGTCCCCGTTCCGCCACATATCAAGGCACAGGTGCCTTCGGCGACGAAGATCGTCCTGTCATGTACGGACAAGCACAGACTGGGTTTGTTCGCTGCGAAAATTAGAGAGTTTAGGAAACCCGAACCGTATAAGGGAAAGGTGGGTTCCTACTACCGTTCAGGCCTTACATACTGGAATAAATGCGATAATCCAGGGCGTCTTCGTTGGTCGCGAGCAAATTAGAATCAAGAGCACCAAGAAGAAATAATCCATGCCCTCCGGCTGTGAGTTTATTTACGCGTTCAATAGTCATGGGTATCCTTTGCAATATCCACAATGGCGACACGAGGGAAGATGCAGTCAGATGCAATTTATACACATTAGTACCATTGTCGTATTGGGTTTGTGAATAAAACGAGATATACACTTGGCGGATTACTGCATGCATAAGATTGAAATAACATAAGAACAACAATACTGTTGAAAAGAAGAAACGATGTCCAAATGAAGCGCATGCAATGCTGGAAATAATTAGTACAGTCTATGGTATACCACATCAATGGTCAGTGAAACCATTATCCTCGTATTCGTTTGGTCTTTCTTATCGAGCTACCTTTGGTAGTCTTTGCCACTCCCGGGGCAACGGCCGGTGTCACGTCTACGTATTCAATGTCGGAAGAATCCGTTTCTTGCGTGACCTCTGCTTGGTCTTTCCTTGCCTCCCCTTTTGCGGCACGGGATTTCTTCCACTCCTCAGACAGCTTCTTAATTCTGTCCGAAAGATCTTGACGCTTGCTCCCAATCTTGTGGCCCTGCCAGATTGTTTGTCTTTCACTGGCCGGCAAAGATGATTTCTTATTATCCTGTAGATTATTCATGGGGTTAGTCGGCTCAATGACATACATGAAAAGTTACCTTGGTGATGACATAGAAATACTTGGTAGGGTCTGTCATAAATGTTTGTGCGAAGTGTAGAAGATATATGCCACAATCACAGAAGTTAGGCTGAGTGGGTACCTGTACGTCATCGTGATGCGAGTTCTTGGTCGATGTGCTCACGTTGTACTCACAGCAGCTGTCCTGCCTATGGCATCACTGGTATTACTAACGTTCAGTTTATCCTCCGCTTCCATCTTGAGATATCTGTTAAGTTGCTTGGCTGCTTGATAATGCCGCGAGCCCAAAGAATCCAGAGTGAAGATATATGTTCTGTATAATAAGATTTGCCAGACTATTTGACGGATGCCTGGGCGCTAACGAACCTTTGTGATGGGTCGATTCCACTATCTTGTTGTCGAGCTTCATCTTCCAATGATTGATCAGGATCCTCCTCTCGGACTCTTTCGTCGGGCTTGTCTCCAGTAGTTGAAGCCTCCGTAACTCGCTGACCTTGCTCGACCACTTGGCTTTCTGGTTCTGTGACAAAAAACCGAGACGAAACGATGTCAGTCTGCTTGCCCGCTGGCTTCGTCTCGGTGTCCATATCTTCTATACCCTGCTGAGCACTATTAGACAAGACGCGGTCTGATCCAAGCTCAGACACAGCGGGAGAAGTCATTCGAAGCTGTTCCCGTACAGCGTCCTCTTCAGACTTGTCCACATGGTCAACGTCCATTGCAAACTCGTGCACGGGTCGCGACAGTGTCGAAGGATGATGGCTCTCTTGCCGTGCCGGTTCATCCAGCGAGGTATCCATGTTCATGCCGTCCAACGAGTTACCTTCTGTGATAGCGACGGTGACCGTACGGGAAAATTCGTCCATATGCTTATCGAGTTCATGTTCCTCCTCCATCCCAGAGGCAAGGGAAAGGGTCGCATTTTCTGTTGCACCCCCAATATGTTCGGCATCTTTAGCATCCTTGATTTCTTCTTTGGCAGCGTTACTTGTACGTGACCGAGTGCGGGAAGCCGCGCTTTGTCTGATCGGAGTTGGAGGCGGGGGTAAAAGAATGTGCTCAGGCATATAGATGATGGCAAGGTACCAATGAAGGCTATAGAGGGATAACGTAAATAAATGTCGTACGGGTCTGCTTAACCAGGGCTCACTGCTCATTAATTGGTATGATGATGTACTTCTTAGCAAACAAATCAATTTTCGACGTCCATTTGCGGACGCTCTCGTAACCTTCCTCCAAGCTAAAAGGTTCGTCGTATTTGTCGGGCAATGCACAAAAAAAGGGCTTACTTTCTCTTATTTAACTTCTTGTAGAAAAATGAACTGAATACATGGACTTGCTTGGCTAGCTCAGGATCCGATGCTTCCAATTCCTTATGCCAAAGCCTGGTGGAGAAATTAGGTCTGTTACACTCCAAACAATTGAGGAACATACTTCAAGCCGAACTCGATGACCGTGTCATTCAAGAATTCTCCAGGCTGTAGTCTGCCGACGTCGGCATTGGTAATATTGATGGCACCAGGTATACCTTGAGGATAAACCAGAATACTACAGAAAGATTAGTGATCTTCAGAACGACTTCGGGGTGTTCGTATACCCACACTTCATCCGGATCTACCGGAGGACTTGGCTTCTTCACAGTACGTATTCGTGTAGAACGTCGAGGTTCAAACGGTTGATCATTCATCGCATCGCTAGAAATAAGTCACCACTGTATCACGTTGTATCAAGGTACTGTAGCCTACCTCTTTGGCGCATTCGGTACGTCAGGTGGTGTATCTGTCTGGGATCGAGCGCCAGATGTTCGAGAACCCCAGGATACTCGTGATAATGGTCCCTCTCCTTGCTGAAAACCGACTTCAGAATCAGGATCCTGAGATGCAGAACTGTCAAAAAGGTTTAAAATCCGCACGACCTCTACCTGGAGATGCGGACTGACCACTCTGCCATCTCCCATATCTGTTTAGCATTCCTTCAAGTAGAATTGTAGGTATGTCAATTAAATCCTCCACAAAGAGTGGCTTCATTTGACTAACCTACTCTGACTCGTTTTCACTTTATTTTGCTGTAGCCATTTAAAAAGTTGCGTATATTTACCCTTGGCCCATTCCTGGTTGCTGGGGTCCAACTTCATTATAATATGGTCCACGTGGGATTTGACTGCGAAGGGCGTTAAAGGTGTTAAAGACAAGCGTCAATAACCGCAAACCTGGCATGGAATTTGGGTTCACATCTTGCAATTTTATGAACGACCCTCGACGTAAAATCATCTTCACAATAGGCGTGTCATCATGGTTCTCTGTAAGGGATGGAAGTTCGGCGTGCTTAAGAGAAGTATAAGTGAGGAAGCGACCGTAGGAATTGAAGAATTTTCACCTCGATGTAGGCCACGTGGGTGTCCGTGTCAAGCCCAACGAGAGTAATGCTTTGCCCATCTGCCTTACATGAGATGGATAAATTGTTTCCACTGGGACTCCAAGTGAGATATATGGAGGGTCCAATGGAATTTTCGGGCATGAGTTTTCTCCCGATATAACATGCCTTGAGTGGAAGGGTATATTCCCGAGCTATGAAAAATTTGTTCTGACGAAAACCTGAGGAGGACGTGGCGACAGGGTCCAATGGGTTCTGAAAGATAGTATTTATCAAAACACAGGTATCCCTTTGACATATCTCTTCTACCTTTGGCTTCATGCTCTTCTTCACGCTTCGCAAGTCGACATGTTTCGTTTTCTCGATATTCTCATATAGGTCCACAATCTCCATCACCTTCGATGGCGATTGCTGTTCGTCATCGGCGAACTGTGAAATCGGACTATTACTCCGGTTACGTAACTCCTTCTCCAGCGCCTGCGTTGAAGGGCCATCTTGGCGTACGCGAGAAGTGCTGGCCACAGCATTCGGCTGAAGGCCGTCGGACTCCACGTCAAATGCATGTCTGCCGCCGTCTCGAGTGTCGAGTCCAGGCCTATCACGCCTGGGCTCCGACATAAGGAGTTCATCCGATGAGGATGATTCTATCCGCTCTACATCATTATCAATATCAATTATATCTCTTTCTTCGGGAGCCAAGGGCGGCTTTTTCCTTCCTTTTGAAGCCTGTATTTAATATACGAGTGCCCTGAATCTGGGAGTGCTCACCTTCCGTCCTCACTTTTTTCCGAGGAGGAGGCTGGCTACTAAAATAACTCGTCAATGTTGAGCTCGCCGTGCGATTACTGACGCGATGTTCTGGTGGCTTCTGCCTCCTTCCTGATGAGGATAGAGAATTCGCCATGCGAGAGACAGAATAAGGGTTACAGGGATCCGAATGTTTCTTGGTCTTTGCAGACATGTGGGAAGTGTGGCTTGCGCAACCTCTTGGACCATTTGATGGTGTAGAGATGATGGTAGGTTCTTTTTTCCACCTAGATCGACATGGTATGGGTGTAGGAATGGTGTAATCCGGCAAATAAGAAACGTACGGACTGGGATTACGTTTTGGCAGATCATCAGACGACATTGGATACCGTGACCGAATCTCTTGCCAATCGCTCGTGCTCACTAACATCTGTGCCCTGCACCCCGGGATGTTTCAAAGGGTCAAAGCCCTCGAGGACGACGGAAGGAGAAGGCGACAGAGAAAGGTGAGGCGTGGAAGTCCTAGTCCACACAGAGGAAATAAATCACTGCGTACACCAGTATACTGGATCCATAGTCTACGCACGGCCAGATAATAAGTATAAACGAAAGTCTAGTTCTGGCTTACAATAGGCGAGATGTACATCCGAAAGCGTAAAATACAATCGTATTATAAATCATGCAGTGTCGTACGTCATGTCCGGAAACGAATGCGGCGGGCATTAGACCATGTATCTCTAGATTATGAGTTGTCCGTGGCGTATACGTATGCAAAAATGCCTTTCACTGGTCAGCACCCGTAGTATAATGAATTGCGAGGAAAGGTGTATCCTGCTTGAGCCCAGGTCGTGAAATTTGGATTCGAGTATGCTGGCAGATGACTGGAAACTGGTCAGTAGATGTTCCGCAGTAGAATAAGATCCAAACCTCTGGATATAGTCCGTTGTAGGTCGTGTCGGAGGGTCGCAAGTGAGCCCATTTTTGACCCCTTTGCGCTGATATATCCTGATATAGTCGACGTACATTTTGCTGGGGAACACAAGATTCGCATAATCCGCCTTTTGGAAACTTGGTGATATACCAAGGTTCAGAATAATATACTACAACTCCAGATGAACAACAAGACAATCAGTTATACGGCCAACTCACCACTGGTTCTTCAGGAATTAATCGTTGCTGAACCTGCGTAATGTTATCGGGTCCTATTGATGCGGATGTGACTGTCCATGTTGGCTGACCATCGGAAAACCAAGTAATATATCCGTCTTGCCGGTTCTTTTGGTCAGACCACCACTCGAACCCATACTTCGTGTAACCATTGTTATTGTAGTTTTGTGAGTTGACATATGTCACAGCTGATGCTGCTTGTTGATATGGGCCACCCTTGTAAGTGTTGATTTTTGTTTTAGTAGAGTCATATATAGTCGTTGCAGGAGACGTATCCACTACTTGATATTGGTAGTTGTATGGCGCGATTTGAAGGCTTTGGGAAACCTGCCCTTGGAACACGTCGACGTCGATTTGTGCCTCCAATACGTCAATTTCAGGTACACCTCGGCCTGTCGTCACAGTAGGACCAGGATGGTCAGAATTGGGACACGTGCACGCCGATAAACGTTGCCCTGGCAAGTAGCTCAGAGGACCTCCACCGTTTCCCCCGGTCGCGTCGGCAGTAGGCGTGCCATCTCTTGCTGTTTGGTTAGGAAAAGTTCCAAGATCGCATGAATCATAACTATATGGCCACATTCCATCCGTAGTAGCGCCATAACCAGCCCGTCCCTTTCAAAATCCAGACGGTTAACCGATATCATGCGAGCCCGTAGCAGATACGTACAAGATTACCCAGCGTCCAAACACCTAAATTATCATTCTCAGGTTAGCAGTAGCTAGGTAGAAAAACTTCGGTCGCACCTGGCCATAAGCCCGGTACTTGAGCGCTACCCGGCAAACTCAGATTAACCTCTATGTATCCCGTCGTGAAACACAACTTATTCCATGATTGAAGCATGCCTGTACAAGATGTGTGATGATGACGCCACTGTGGACATGTAAAACGTACATACCGCTCATGAAGTTCAGATCATGGTTACTTTGTTCGGTAAGAGTAATCACCAGTTGTCCACCCTCCGTCGTTATCGCCTATATTGAATTTAGTCATAAATTTTGACAATGGAATCAATAAAAATGCGTACATTTGGATCATACCATTCCAGATCGCCAGTTGGCCTAACTAAAGTTGGAATATGTAATCGCCTGGGGTAGATAGCTTACCAATAATGTAGATCTACAGCTTCCCAATATGGATCATCGCCGGGATAAAATGTGCGTCCTGGTTCGTTAAATTCGTCACTGAATACAAGTTCGTACTGTTGACCATCCGTTCCAGTACGGGTATATGCTGATCGTGGAGTATCGTTGTCTACTAATCGTGGTAGACCAGGTAAATCCGGGACTTGACCAGTGCTATTGATGCCTCCGAGGTTATACCCGTTTATTCGTGCTGGTGGATGAGTGTAATAGTATATGACGGGATAGCCGATGAATAGCCCAATCAAACTGACTGCGACGATGAATAACATCCCGAAGTTTGCGCAGCCCCTCCAAGAAAACAATGTAATACCCTCAAACGCTGAACTGCGTCGTGGATCATGTAATATATCATCAAGATCTGGATCCTTGTCCCATAGATACTGTGGGATAACTGTGGTAGCGTTGGTTGTGTAATTGTGTGGCTTTTCTGGTGGTACCGATACCTCTGCTTGCGGGAGAGTTCTGGTGGCTTCATGAGAAGTGTACTGTGTATCATATCCTGATGAACATGACATCATACGACTTGTAGACGGCATGCACTGACCGAATAAGGACCATAGCCACTGCCGATCACTCCATTGGCGACGCTCATGGCCATGGCATTTCTGCCTGTCTGCTTCGCGTGGTCGCGACTACTTGATGGGGAATGTGCCGGAACTCGGGAGGTATGAACTTTGGATGGATAATAAGCTTGGCGGGGGCTCTGTTCGAGTGGAACGGCCGAGTATGCCTGGGGGGACGGCTGACGGTAAGAACCTCGACGAGGACGAGACATGGAGGAAGGAGGGGGCGTTACAAGGATTGCCAGCCGTCAAACCGAACGGGCCAGTGTACTTTCGCTTGCCTTCTCACGATCACCGCTAATTTCTAAATGGAAAATAGTCCATTTGGCGCCCGCAGTCCCAACCTGGGTGAGTTTCCCACTCCCACACCACAAATAGCATAGCAGTGTAGCCCAGGTGGATATTACAGGAACAGAGTCTTGGAAAACTGCCGCGAAATCACAGTGTGTGTTGGATTGCGCCCATCTCAGGGACTCGATGCACGTCTGGAATAGGAGCATTCCAGCTGCAGGTTCGGATCTTAGTTTGACTGTGTTGCTCTGTGTCGTCTAATTATAACATGGATTTACATAACATAACAATGTTTCGGGGACATTTCATCATGCCAGCAAGTATCCAAAAGCTGTTATGCAATTGACAACGCTCCAATTTCATCTGGCCTCTGCAGGGGCGTCTTCAAGCACCGTCCTACTCGGGCGATATACCTACCAGACGTCCCAATAAGGTGCTAAGACCTCATGTTGGAAGCGGGGTCTTCTCAGTTCCCTCACGGAACCTTATAACTGATAATGCGAAGGAATGGTATGTCAACTGGACTAACGACTATGATACAAGATCTATGCAGATGGATTGACCGCCACGTAACCTCCGTCAATAACGATCTCCTGTCCATTTAGATAACCCCCTGCTCTAGACACTAGATAAACTGCCGTCCCTGCCATCTCTTCAACACTATAGACGTGCGGATGAGCGGATGTGTGGATCATTTCTCCAAAACTGCATACCTTCCAGGTCTTTTTGCTGGTATTGGCTGTATCCCCTTGCCGACCTTATCTGTATCCTCCGGTCTTAGCCTGTTTCCTGTCATTTCAGACGCGTACACGCCGGGAGCTATCGCATTTACACGGACTGCGAACCCCTTGAGCGCAATCTCTGTCGACAGGAGCCTCGTGAGATGTGACGCAGCGGATTTTGCGCTGTTATAAGCAAACTACCAAACGTTTGGATAAGCTCGATATATTTAGTAGTAATAGTAAAACCCACATGCTCCTGAGCAACCTTGATACGTCCACTGATACTTGTTATGTTAACAACAGATGATGACCAATTGGGCTCATCTTGGGAACCTTTTTCCAACAAACCCAGGAAAGCGGTTGTCATGAAGAATACTGAAAAGGTATTGATACGATAAAGATCTGCCCAGCTCTCAAAGGATTCTCCATCAAATAGCCCTTGACCCAGTGATTCAGCGTCACGACACTGCGGCGAAGATGCATCTCCAAGGAAAGGGGACGTGGGTCCTACCTGTCCTGCACTAAAGAGCAATTCGATTACCGAATTAAAATATGGGGTCGGAAACTTACTTGTTAACTAGAATGTGCAGCTTCCCCTCCCTCTCTTGTATAATTAATTTCGCATTCATGATACTTTCCTTAAGAGTAACATCCATGGGCAGCCTGAAGCTCCTTCTGAGATATTGTCCAAGAATGCATGTACTCCACGTACGGTATGATCTCTCCCCCGATGGACCGATCCCATGAATCTACGACGCTCTGAAGGACGGCCATTCGCCGACCCGTAATGTATACTCTGGCTCCGTTCGCGGCCAGTCCCCGTGCTATCATCAAGCCAATCCCAGTGCCACCGCCTGTTACAAGAGCCACTCTTCCAACCAGGCTCATTAAATTTTGACCTTGGAAAGACGTCATGGTTGTCGAGTGATATGTACCAGTTCTGTGTTGCAAACATAGTGAACCCAGTATTTATTACTTACGGTCCGGATCGGAGACCCCAAACCATCAGTGGAACCGAGATAACCACGGAGCTTGTATTCGCAGGACGTCCGTCGCCTTCGGCCCCCGCGCTTTTGCCCACAAAAACCTCGGATGATGCACTTATAGACCTTGATTTTATACCCTAACCGACACATTTCATCAATCCTGGAATCGTCTCCCAGTGCTTTTACCAGAATCGTGACCGTCGACTTTCGGTTTATATGCTCACTTTGAGAAACACCTTTAATAAACCAGTCAGCGACTCGGAGAGTCCTCGATCGTAAAGTTGACGCGTTGTCAAATGTTTTGACGGCTGCGATTCCTGAAGACTAGCGGTAAGGATTGAGTCGAGGACCGCGAATGATGCCGTCAGCGCCCCGAGCTGTATGGGAACATGGAGGCGTTGCTATCGCTTCCTCGGCGACACAACAACCTGTCAAACGGCAGTGGTGATGATTGCGTTCCTTGATTCGGCAGCCGATGACATGACAATATTCGATCATCAAAAGTATTCAGTTCTGCAGAGATTTGTTCCTCAGATTTTGGGCAAACATCATTATTCTGACTATATTAATAAATCTTGAGCGACGATTCCGGTAATGGAACGAGACATATGTTTCCTCTGAATTGAATAGTGCACTGTCTAGAAAAATGCATACGGGGGGCTTGGAAATATGTGGAACAGGCCTATCGGAACTATGCCGGCTGGGCAGATGAGACAGTCCGACGGTCGCAAAACCCTGTTAGTTACGTAGATTGACAGGCAACTCTTGTATCCAAAAGGACGAATTGATTATTGATTATCAGGCAGTCATGACATCATATGATACAATATTTGGAGGAACTTATCATAACATTATAAGTAAAACTACTAGTACAACTATGTTCAGATTAATTAAACCTAGGTATATATACACGCACACTCGCTGGGAATGCGAGACAAAAATACATCTAGCTGCAGTTCTAACCATTGATCGCAATGTCAACAACAATGAAAATCAGATTATCCATGAATTTAAAAAGAACCGACTTCCAAACTCGTCAACGTCTTCTTGTAAGTTCCATCACTTGAGGTGGCATCTTTGGCCGTCTCAACATAACACGCCGGATGGGTGATGGCGTACGAAGAATAGGAGACAAAGCGTGGAGGTCATACCATCCATATTCAATGAACAATACACGTAGGGAAATGGGAAAGTTATAGTTGCAGAAGAAGAGCCCGACGTTAGGAAGGGGGTGGTTCCGTTCGTCCATATCCACCAGGTGAAGATGCTTCAATGTAGGGGTACGAAGTAATGCTGCAACTTGTGGAAGTTCAAAGGGAATAGCGCGTCCTTCCACGCACAATCGAAGATCGATAAGCCTCGTCAATACAACGGGTATTACCTCTAGCGGAACGGGAATAGAATTATAATGGACAGGTCGTTTATGAGGGAAAAGAAGCCTGAGCTCGACTAGATCAGGGCACACCCTGAGCATACCGAGTACTTCGCGTACTGCGGAGTAGCCTCGTGTGAATCCATGATGAGTATAGTCCAAAAATGTCAAGTTTCCAAAAAGCGAGGGGGTCCAAGTCAACTTGATGCCATCGAGGGTAACACGCTGAAGACGTGGTGCATAATTAGAAAAAAGGTAGAATTCTTTGGTGTCATCGTTATTTCGGTAGAGGAGTGTCAGATCCTCCAGTAACGGGGCTTGCACGTTCCTGCCCGTGAAACAGCAACCCGATAGCGCAGCATTCCATAAATATGGGGAATAATCGTTAAAAACAATTTCAAGTGAACGCCAGCGTTGGATGTGTGGAGCCATGACATGCATACACAATTGGGCCGTGGTCATGTCTTGGCGATAGTTTTGCTGTCGTCGTGCATAATGCATAAACCAAGGTACAAGCTTCACATCCAGCGGGCATGCCTTGGCACGTTGGATCCTTTCCTCCCACATATCCAACCTATGATCCAAAAAGATGTGTCGCCACAATGCTGGGGTTCGAAGAGCCAAGTGTCGCCAGGTACGACAAACGTGGGACACTGTAATAGGTAGCATAGGATCGGATTCAGCACCGAGCACGAAGACGTGTGCTAACAGTTCGTAAGGAAGCTGCGAGATCAAATGCATCTTTGCGAAGACAGGTAATGGGGTACGTCTGAGGCGCTTTGGACGACCAATCATCAAGGCTTGAGCGTTGTCTGGTTGACGAGAGCTGCTTGACTCTCCATGCTGGCTATTCATGTCGATAGTTCACGTGTGATCAATATAGATAAATGCAGTACGTACTGGCTGGGTGTGCCGATGGTCAGCTTGAGAGCGCTTGAGATAGATCGGGTCAATGTCAAGGCCCTTGCCTTCGTACGTCTCAGTGTCGAGAACATGACGAAGTAGAGGCAGGACTCCGGGAAGGGATCCAATGCATGGGTAAGGGGATTGATCCCTACCGATGCCGACTGGCCTTTATCCGAATCATTCAACGGAACAAAGGAACATGTTTGGCGGACGGAATGAACAAGGGAGTCTGTGGAGGGAAAAGATCATAATAAGGAACTTCCGATGAATGGAAATGAAGACTTCCTTTTCCGGTCTGCTATGTCGACAATGCGAGCCCATAAATAGCATATGTACGTTATATTCTCCATTTGGTCAGAGAACCAGAGATGAAGCAGTGCATCGGGGTCGGTGGATGTAGTTGAGGGGCATTAGGGCTGTAGCATCCACATATGAGTACTTGAGTAGTAGTCCGTCTCGCGACCAGCTTAACACTCCGATGACTAGCTCTCGGAATATGCTTTATGCCGCACAGGTCCCCGGACTCGGCGTGCTGGTGAAAATGTATTAACGCTTGGCTACAAAACCTTATACAAATCAGTCTCCCGTAGTTAGACCGAGTAACGTCTCTATTTGATGGCGTTGATAACGACGCTTATCATACGAATGGGATTAAGCTACATTCCACAATATATCTCAATAGGAAAGGTAAATTTCACACCATGATAGGATTCATTATCGTGAAAAAAAGGATTTTATAAAAAAAATCTTTGAAGGGTATTATTACCTCAACCACATTAGGTACGAGATCGACAACGAATCTGTTCTATGTATTATGTATGATACATGTATTAGACATGATTATAATTAGCTTGTGACAAATTGGCAAGTGAGATTCTGGTACGCAAATTGAGATGAAAAAGATTGGAGGTGCATGAGTCCGATGAGATAGTGACGGTTGGTAACGTACACGGCCAATGTTTAATTTCATGAAGGTCGTAAACTCCTAAAGCAAAACGTAGAGTCTTAAGGATAGTGTCCATGCTTTTATGTCTAGGCTTTTCGGGTAGTAAAATGTTCGGAAAAGAAACTGGATGACAGAGCATCGTTCATCAGCACTTCAAGTTCCTTAATGCCATTGCACGCTTCTCTGTATCCTTGATGCTCCATTCACCGCTCCAATCCTTTTGGTCCTTTTGATCTGCATTGGCAACGGGGCCCTGAACGGACGAGTATGGCACTTCGTCCGGAGACTTGGTGTGCGACGCGGATGACATAGCAAATGCCCTGAATGCGCGTGCAGCAGCAGAATGGGAGCCGACGGTTAGGCTCCGGGGCCTGTGTGTACGCGAGTTAGGGGGAGCAAGTTGGGAAGCGGCATTCGGCACAGGTCTTGAATTATCTGTAGATATGTTCGGAACTGAAGTCTGAGGTCGGCGTTTTGGTTCTTTAGCCTTGCTATGGCCAAGACTATGGGTTGGTTCGGAAGGGTTATGGTGCTGAGGAAAGATCAGGTCGGTAGGGATATTCTCGCCCAGTGTACGGGTGAGCTTAGCCATCCGTCTCCGGCGTAATTTGTCGGCATCACCTGGAACAATCGAGTCCCGATCAGGCTCTGGCAAAGGAGAGGGGGGCATCATGTCTGCGACGTCCTTCGTCACCAGATTGATCGTGTCTGTAAATGAAGGCGGTGGTCCGGATGGCGAAGTAGCGCCATTCAATGGGACAGTTGATGACGTCAGCTCAATTACACTTTGAACTTTGGGATGTGCATCGGTGGGTGGCAGAGGCACCATGTGCAGACGAAGTAGAAGCGGACGAGCCAGCTGTTTCGACTTCTGCTTCTTGTGCTTACTCTGGTGAAGATCGAGGAAGGGAACAGGGTCATCGCAACGTGCTTCCAAGGACGATCTAGATATAGGGATGCACACAGCATGTTCATCCGAGTGACTTGAGGCAATAAGAGATGTTACGGAAGAGGCAGCAGAGTGAGAAAGGTTTCCCAGTTTTGAGCCAACAGAACCTGCCGTTGAGGGGCGTACTGGTAGGGAGTCAGCGTCGACGAGATGGGGGACAGCACCGAGGACGTCCCCGAGCTTCCTGGCTGACTTGAGTAACCGAGAACGTTGGACGGGGTGGAGCGAGTTGACAGTAGGCGGAAGAAGGGTGACGGTCATGGTGTCGACGGGCATTGCAAATGAAGAGAGTCAAGCAACCAGCGCAAGACAGAAAGAAAAAGTGTGAACCAGAGAAAGCTTTATAAGATTGACTGACTGGGAACAATAGCCCCTCCCCCCGTTGCCATTGTTACTGTCACACCCGTCACGTCTAATCCTGTACCACGTGCTCTTGCATCTGCGTCATGGATGAGTCCCAGTCCCTCGACGTCCTCGCAGACCTCATAAATGAACTCTCCCAGAAACCGTACGACATCGCTCTCCATGCAAAAAACATAAGGCTTGCGCAGTCTTTGGAGGGAATGGAGTCTGAGGTCCAATCAGCCATGGAGATGTTGCCCGAGTTCCTTGCAGCCGGAGAAGACATCTGGCTCTTCTTGTTAGATAAAAAAGAACAGTCTGTAGACCTTACTTCTGTTAATGGAGTTGCGGATCTTCTGGCATTGTATGAGCGTGCAGAAGCCGACTATCTTTGTATGTACGTTCTCATTCTCCAAACGGGAGGGGTTACTTACCCCGACTGCCTATAGCAATCCCAATCCTCCAGAGACATTTACAGTTTCTTTTGGATCAGCATGAGAAATATCATTCAGGAGAGGAAATGAAACCAACCGAATTGGGTGAAGTTTTCACGACGGAATGGACTCGAGAGGCCGTTGCAGAAGTGGTCGACAAAGGGATCGGCCATTTGACCCAGGTCTGTGCTATGCAGCTGGGGTTGGATTTTTCTCATTGTCAGATATCACAGAGCCATCTACTTTGGGATCGACAACGTAACTGGGAAATGGAGATGTTAGAATCAACATTAGAAGAAGACAGGTTTTCAGTGCATCCTTGGTATAGGGAGTTTGTTGAACATTTGTTTTCACAGAGAAACCCTGGTGGAGCACCTTCAGCAATTGCTGTTGAACCGTCTCCGCCAACCTCACGCCAGTATGTCTTCTGCGCGTGGTTTTGGCATCACCGCTGAGGAATTTGACTAGATTTGCAGGAAACATTCCAGTCATATTCTACATTCACTACGAACTACAAGCCTCCCGAGCAATACGAATCGTTACTTGTCGCTGCGTCAAAAATACGCGCCCAAGGGGAAAGAGCATTTGAGCGGCGGGAAGGTTTGGAGGCCGCTTTGGTAAGTATATACTTTACTCTGCAGGATTATTTCATTTATAGCCAGCGACTCACTTCAGACGCAATTTGGTTACTCTTTGGAAGCATATGCACATTATCTTACAGTTGAGCGTCGTGTTAAATATCCAGATACGTTAATTATATCAACTACGTATGAACGAGCTATTGAGGAAGCAGCCAAGAGGAGATTCAATGGAGAAGAAGGCGCAGAACAAGTATTGCGCATGTTTTGGTCCGGATATTGCGATGCTCTAGTACGTGTCTACCTTGCACTACGTACGCGTATTGCCTACAAATTAATGCGGATAGCGAATACTTGACGCCGATTGGGATGCTCAATTGGCTACGTTGAAAAGGGCAACTAGAAGTGTACCTGGTTCTGGTGAAGTGTGGGCTCGGTACATTCGATTACTGGTACGCAGTGACGCTTTATGTTGGTTTCATCTGTCTTACCGCCACCAGGAACGCCTGGGAAGTCTTGATATGGAAGGAGAAGAGTTCGAAAGTGTCGAAGGTACCTATATCTTATCTGTGTCTGTGGATAGATTGACAGTGTGATGAATACTAAAGATGTGTTCAACCGGGCTTTCGACACCAAAATTATTCAGCAGGACGTAGATCAAATTGTTGCTATCACACTTGCTCGGGCTGGCTTTGAAAGACGGCGCATAGAAGCCGGTAATCAACGTAAGGAGCCCTTTTGGCTCGCTATCATATCCTGACAGAATGTTAGGAGAAGATGCACTCACTACGCTTATTGGCGTCCTCGAAAGTGGAATACAATTTGTCTATACAGGTAGGTGGTCAGCTTTGCCACCATTCACGGTACATGAATTCCAGATTGTAGCTTCCAAGACTGGAGATGCGAAACTGAGACTCGAGAGAAATCTTGTTGACGTCGTGTGTTTCTCATATTGCGACAACCGAAATCTGCATTAATTCGACTTTAGTACGAACGGGCAGGCTTGATCGACAGTGCAATCGGGGTCTGGCAATCTGCATCAAAAGTTAACAAGTCAAATTATCTGGTCTGGATGGCATACTTGGAAACGCTAATGTTGGCCCATTCTCTACTTATCAGAAACTGGCTCACAATGTTGCTTCAGGAGGCACCAGATGCATGATCAAGTGCGCGTTGTCTTTGAAGATATTCACAGAAAGCAGCTGGACTGGCCCGAACTGATCTGGGAACTATGGATATCCTTTGAACATATTCACGGAACCGTCGATCAGGTGGACGAGTGCCTGGACAAGGTTGAAAAGGCACAAGCTCAGGTTAATGCCAGACGCGCAAAGGTGAGCTAGCAAGAATGGCTCTAATGAGATTTCTCCCGATGCGCTGACAAAACCAAGGAAGCCGAAAAGGCATCCTACCAGGCTATGCAAGCAGCAATGGATGCTCAAATTATTACTACTGTTACAGATGCTGGGGCATTAGTGACAGCCCCTGTCGAAAGCCAGATGGAGGTTGACCATCAAGCTCAAGTTGAGCGCGGAACAAAGCGGGTTGCGGACGAAGATATCGCACAAGATGCACAGAAGAAAACGAAAATCGGTAGGTAGATGTCTGTTCTTCCGACAGTGTTACTAAAAATAGGAATACTGCAGAGCGATCACCAGCCCCGCTCAAGAGGTATAGATTTTCTGAACGTTGACATCAACTGAAACTGACTTCGTTCTTTAGAGATCGAGAAAACTGCACGATCTTTGTCTCCGGCCTACCCCATGCAGTTGTGGAAAACGATTTAGCGGGGCTATTCAAAGATGTGAGTGTCATTCACATCCACATAAGATTTTCCGCGCTTACTGCGGGCCAGTGCGGCATTATTCGAGAGATCAAGATAACGCAACTCTCCGAAATTTTAGTCGCAACCGTGGAATTTAATGAAAGGGTAAGTGTTCTTATATATTTTTCGCGTGCATTGCTATTGAACACCGCAAAAGGACAGTGTTCCTGCAGCTCTCACCAAAGATAAGAAACGCATACACGGACAAGAGGCCTCCGTTCATCTAGCATGGAAGTCAACTCTTTACGTCACCAACTTCCCTGAGTCTTATGATGACGCTACTATAAAGAAGATGTTCGACAAAGTGAGTGATCAAGACTCCAGCTAGTTTCGATTTATGATTATATATTGTAGTATGGGACGATCTTTGATGTGCGATGGCCGAGCAAGAAGCTAAAAAGTACAAGACGCTTTTGCTATGTGCAGTACACTTCTCCGGTAAGTGACCTTCTCTACCACATGTCAACTTTCCTAAATTTCACTTAAGCAAGCTGCTGAAAGTGCTTTGGAGCTACATGGCCAAGAACTTGAACCTAATCATCCTCTGAACGTACTCATATCTAATCCGGAAAGGAAAAAAACGAGGACAGATAAAGATGCAGATGAAAGGGAACTTTATGTTGCTGGCTTGAGCAAATTCACAACGGAAGCGGACCTTGAAAAGATATTCAAAACTGTATGGTATTCGTTCCACTGTCCATCATTATTCTATGCTAATTGACAACAGTACGGTACCGTTAAGGAACTGCGACTGGCTAGAGACCAGAATGGTCAAGCGAAGGGTTTTGCTTTCATCGAGTTTGAGCAAGAGGTGAGGATGGTTGAATATACTAAAATTTGACCGCTAATGATGGTTTCAGCAAGATGCTAGGGCTGGACTAGCTGCTAACAACCATGAGTTAAAGAAAAGACGCATTGCGGTTACTATGGCGAGTAGTAACATACGTTCTCGCCACCGGTACGTCCTACTTAGCATACCACATTCCACTAACAACATTCCATAGGAATGAGACACCACAATCTGGTCTTAGCCGTACCGCGGACGTTCGAAGCCGGTCTATCCGCATTCGCAACCTCCCGCCTGGAACTCAGGAAGGATTGTTACAGCAGACCTTCGAGAAAATTGTATCGGTGAAACGAATTGAAGTATTTATGGATAAACAGGAAGCTGTTGTTGAACTGGCTAGTGCGGCCGTGAGTAAATGTTTCATTGCTGCAAGCCAGTCACTCAAGCATTCTACAGGAGGCAGGTCGGTTGCTCCTGCGCACTACACCGGTTGAATTTGGAGGTAACGCGTTGCAGTTGTCTGAAGAAGCCTCAGATACGCGCATGTTTGTCCCACGCCGCGCTGGACCGTCCCGTGCAAAGGCTGGGCTTGGGCATGCCAAGAATGTGATGCCATCGAAAAGTGGGAATAATGCAAACATAACGACACTCATAAAGCCGCAAAATGCGGTATCGCAGGGCAGAGGCCAGAACGACTTCAGGAAGATGTTGGGTGGGGGTTAATTATGACGTAAACATATTACATGTACACCGTGACAATGTTGAATCCATGCACTGCACTCCAACCCTATGAGTGCAGATTCAGATTCAGACCTTCAGGAGATCACGTCTATCACCTTTGAATGGACCCTTAGAGGCTTGAAGACACTTTTTGATTCGACAAAAGGGGAGCACAAGTCGAAAGTTACCAAGTCACCATTGTTCGGTGGGGGGCGGTGGCAGGTGGGTCGTCAATTTATCTCATCTAATCTGGATCCCAATTTAACTGCACACTCAGATACTTTTCTACGCCAATTCCGGCCTACCAAAGGGCGAAGGCGCAGAAGGCAACTACGTCAGCCTTTATCTCGCTTGTGAGGTGAGTGATTGTGGCACGTACGATTATCGAATGCTTTGCGAGACTAGCATCCATAAGCCAACCACCGAAGAAAAGGATGCAGCCATAGCTGATTCTGGCAGGTATGTTCAGCCCACAAGGCCCAACACATATTCCGAATGTGTCTTATGTAGATGGGTCCGCGAAGGGGTGTACAAGTTCAGTTTTGAAATACGAAAGTAAGGCTCAATGAATAATGAAATAACACGGCTAGTTGACTATAGCGTTGAAGCGTCGCCAAGACTGTGACTTACAACTCGAAGGAGGCACAGAATCACTCATTCTCATGGAAGGTATGTGATCCAAATCTAGTTTGTATCCATACTCAACGACAATCGATGCATAGAATGCAAACTGGGGATGGTAATATAACTATTTCAAACCCTAATTTTTATGGCGAACTGGAACTCTTCTCAGGGCACAGTTCACCCGGAGAGACGCGATCTACTATCAACATCCATTTATCAAATCGCAAGATGCCCTCGTAATAGCATGTACTATCACATCATCGGCATATGTGCCTCCTCCTGTGTCTACGGTTCCTCGACGATCTATTCCCAAATCGCTCATTGATACAATGGGTAGCCTTTTGGACGACTCAGTGCATTCAGACGTGGAATTCATAGTACCTCGGCATCCCACCAGCCTACGAAATGCTAAGAGTATTTGGGCATCGAAGAGGATGCTTCAACGAGTAGACTACTTTGATGCTAGTAATTGGTGTTTCATCATGACGAGAGCCACAGATACTAATACGAATACGAAGTGTTTAGCGCTAATTTTGCCGAAGGGACGTCCACCGATCCCATAATAACTGAACCTCGAAGTATGACTGGTAGGAGCTTCACTGACTACTTCGAGGACTCGGACCAGGACGATGATGATTTTGAAAGTCGGGATTTAATGGATGAAGATGACAGCCAGTCTGATGCACACGGGCCATTCTCTGGTTGTTTGGACACTAGCTCGTCAAAAAACGCTGACAGTATGAATCAAGAACCCGGCGGTGTAGATGACCAGTCCATGACGGAAAGCGTGACGCTCACACCACCAACCCGAACGTCCCATCCAGCGGAACTCGTGGATAGTGATACAAACACTCAGGATAATTCCAAGATCAAGGTGGTCGTGAGAGATACAGCATACGCTACGTACCGGGCCGTGTTATACTATGTGAGTTTTTTGTCCTAGTCATGTTCAGGCCTTAATCCCTGCTCAGTTATATACCGATTTCATCGTGTTCGCTCCTCTGTCGTCATCTTTTGCACAGCTGGATTCCACCTCTACAACATCATCCAGTGACGTTTCTATCAATACCGCAGATGCACAAGGCTATGGTTATACAGCAAAGAAGTCAGGCCGGGCTGCACCGGCAGCTGTGTCGAGGAAGGAATGGATCAAAGAGTGGTGTTTAACTAATCCTGACAAACCAACCCCCTGTTCTGCCAAAGCAGTATATAGACTAGCTGATCGTATGTTC
Organism: Amanita polypyramis BW_CC; assembly: GCA_001691755.2. Classification (NCBI taxonomy): domain Eukaryota; kingdom Fungi; phylum Basidiomycota; class Agaricomycetes; order Agaricales; family Amanitaceae; genus Amanita; species Amanita polypyramis. The sequence goes on along the minus strand of JNHY02000001.1, from coordinate 221,960 downwards.
CCCTATATATCTGAAATTGTGTACTAACCGCTGTTTTTTAGGACTGGGTCTTTTAGATCTGAAAGATAGAGCAGCGCAGGTTCGTCAGCCAATTTATGGGGATTTTCGAGCTCATTTAACTATAAACCAGTATATTTACAAATCCCTCACAGTGGATAACATTGCTAGTGAGGTATTCTCTCCATTCTCGGCCACCTATGACGAGATCCGGAAGGTAGTGATTAAATATATTTAATTATCTGTGCTCACGATTTTTGCATAGGTGCTTGTGGACTATTTCCTATCTCATTGGCATGATATCCGAAATTCAGACGCAATGAAGACTGTCTGGAAGCAAATAAGGAATGGTCGGCATCCTGGATTTGAGGAAGGTAGGTGAAATTTTCATACTTTTCAGACTAATTGCTGAATACACATTCGCAGTTTGGCCGGTCATTGTGCAAAATCTAGAGTTCAGACCCTCTAGCAATGGAAATGGGAGTGGGAGTTCATCAGAAGATTCACCGAGGCTGTGATAAGACGCGCTAGGCGAACCGCGACGCTGAATCTTAAACGTATTTCAATAATTAGCCATGTCTTCTTTCTGCAGAAGCATACATTCTAATACATGTTGTATTTTTGTCATTGCAAAACAGTAGTATGGTAACACCCCATCTGGTATTGGTAAGTCGTTTATCTTTAAATTGGTGGGGCAAACGTGGCATGATGGAAAGACCAACTCCTCAATCAAGTACTATGTTGCTTCTGGAGGTAGTCACGACAGATGCTAATGCGACTGGAAATCTGGAAAGTCCACCACACGACTGTTAAATTTGAATCAAAATGAACACGACTGTCAAAGATTTTGCATTGTCACCGCGTTTCCTGAATTACGACGATTGCATCATACGGCGTTGCACTCCGTACTTTATATCTTACTAACGGGCAATGACATCGCGTGATGCCTGAAAAACTTTATCGAATATAAGTCAATAAATAGCACAGTTGAAACACGCCATTATGGTAAGTTCAGTTACAATCGTATAGGTAGGGCCAGATGGTGATGTTATAATCAAGTAAGCAGGGAAGATCGTCTCGAAGCCGAGTTTTGATTGTGGTCAAGACTTGCTCGAGGTGAAGCATGCGACGGATGTGCTCGCTGTGAGTCGTGGTTGTACCGTTGATCTCGCTGCCAATCTGCCAGATGTTGTTCTTGACTCTGGCGGGTGTCAGGCTGTACATCCGCAGGAATAAAAAGCTCGTGGTTGTCACTTTCGGAGAGCTCTGGAGGGATTGTGCCTGGTACGCGATCTTCAGGTTGCCGGGGTATGCGATGCAATAATCCGTATCTTAGATTGGTGTGTCAGTGTCTCGTCCAGTGGTTGTATCAGCCACGAACCCGAAGACACAACCAAGTAGTCCTTCTCCTCCCCAATGGCGGTTTGGGATCAATACTACCTCTCGCGTTGTACTTGCTTCATGAATACTGGATCGGCGATAAGAAATGGGAAAGCTTACTCAAAATCGTAAGAGTACACGTATACCCGAAGGGGTTTGTCGACGTGCTGTTTCGGGCATGAGCTGAAATGGATTTTAAACTTTCGCAGTGGGGCTTACAGATTCAATCAGGTCATAGAAATCATTTTCAGCGCCGAGCACGCCACCAGACCAGCCTGACACGATGCGTACATTAAGCCATTACGAGAACGGAGATATGCCTGATACGAACCAAGTATCCAGTCGCCCATAGGTACAAGACCCGCACTTTCGGCAGGGCTGCCTTCTATCACATCCAAAACATGCCATACGTTATCCGTAGACTTTTCAGGCTCGCATATACGCATACTTAGGCCTAACAATGACGGACTGAAATTAGGGTCGGAGTTATTTGCTTCGTCACTTTGTAGAGACCATTTTCGGGATGGTACAATAGGAACAACTGCAGTATTGTGGTCTGAATCATCATATAACTAATTGTCAGCATGCGACTACCTCTTGTCTGCTTGTTTTTGCTGTTCCACACAAGAAGTCTTAGGGTTCTTCCTTCGTGCGCTTCAACTATTCGCTCTAGCTGATTTGCGTCAAGATTCTCTGACGGTAGGGAGCTTCCTTCAAATCCGACAACAAAATCGAAATATGGCTCTATGTCAGTCTTGGAAGCCGGAGATAATGGAGTCACTCTGAGAACATGCAAGGTGCGCACGGGTGAATGAACTTGGGAAGTTGACTGGCCTGCTCCCATTGGAAAGCTGGAGTCGGCTACGGATGCGTGACTCTTGTGACCAACCGTGCATGTGACACGTGACACGATTTTTCTCCAGTCAAGTTCAATCGAGCGGCCGAGGAAACAGAGAGGCTTGCGGCATGCGGTGAGTACATATTGCGTCTGGATTAGACACTTCTCTGACTTGATGCTAGCTGACTTATGTTTCTTTGTCGCCGTCAATTCCTCCGAGTCCATTTTGCGAACTTTAATGTCCATCACTTCGACGTACGAAAAACGCTGTCGCATGCGGTTCGACCTATTACGGCGTCTGACTCTTCTACACGACTTGACTGTGCCAGACGTGGACCACAACTACAGTCACCACCGAAGCAGTCCTCCGGGGCGCCAAGCAACCAGTTGTCCACCAATGACATTTTATCCACACTATGCGAAGTCGGAAAGGGTTCCCCATCACCAAAAGCGAGCCCTCTCATTCATGCCATGGAGCTCTATGCCGAACTGCGGAATCGGAATCTGGATTCCGTCGCAAAGCTGCCTGTCGCGTCATATTTTCGTATCCTAGATGAAGCCTACTCTAATGAACTAATTGATGTCATATGCAAGGACATCGTCGAACTTTTCAAGGGGACTGGAGAAGAACGGCGAAAATTATTGCATTTAATTTTGCTCCAAGGCGACTTGACCAAGCTACGCGTTGACACCCTCCTGTCCGCTCTGCACGCTATGGAACGAACCCCTTACAAAGTCGTTGAAAGATTGGCACGGTTTGTGGCAGAGCATGATGAGAGGGCGACAATTGAACCGTTAGCTCGGCAGCTCTATCCGTTGCTCTTGGGATGTCTTCGACATCACTACGTCCCATCAGGTGCCCAATCGCTTGCATATTACCCTCCCTCGCTGGTGCATGCCGCTTTCGGATTCGCTCACAAACTTATCATACTCTCTTTTGAACAGTTGGCGGTGGATTTACTCCATTTTCTCTTCAACCGCGGTTTTATCCCGTCGGAAGCCATATACGATAGCAAAGACCCATCCAATGTAGTGTCTGGTGCCCTAGTCCGAGCCAGTATCCATTGGAATTGGAAGCAGTTAGCGGCTAAGACAATTTCACATCTCCTTCGCAATGCTCAGCCTTTTGACCAACCTTTATTTGAGTTGGCAGTGGATACATCATATGCTCTTTTAGATACCCCCCGAAACCAAGATATCCGTGCATGCAGGTACTTGCTCGTTGAAATGCATCGCTTGGCTCCCATACCCTCGGGACTTGTACGGAAATTTTACAATATTGCTGCAGAGCATATACAGGGAAAAGAAGCAGCCTCGTTCTATCTTTTTTCGAGGACAACCACCGTAACGATGCAGCATCGATATCCCCCACCCCAGGGAACTGCTCTTACTTGGTTGATGCACTATTTGGTCACAACCAGTAGAAAACTGTATTTGTCTCGTGTGTTAGCGACCGAAGTCGTTGAGGAAAACTTGCCGATTGATCCTCAATCTCGCGCTCGCTTCATTACACTAGTCGCATCTCAAGGTCACAGTACTCTCGCAAGAAATTTGTGGATTCGATACTCCATTGGAAAGGATAGTTATTTGGTTGCTGGAAATTCCGCTTTAATGTTACGGATGACAAGCCTCTTTGCTCATCTTATTCGGCGAGCCAGTTCCCGACTTCGACGGGGTAGAGAGATAGAAGCCCTAGGCCATGAAATTCACGACTTGGTGGCCTTTCGTAATCGTGTCCTTTGGTCTTATCGACGGTACCATGGTTCATTGATGAATGCCCCTCACATGGTTATCACTTCATATGCCAGAGCCTGCTTTATTGTGGGGAATGTTAGAGAAGGTTTCAAAGCATTCAGTATCATGCTAAGGAGAAAGGAAATCCCTGACATGTATGACATTAATGTCGCATTGTCGGCTATTGCTAGATACCAACCTTGCCTTGCGGCCTCCGCGATGGCACAACTCAAGGACAGAGGGATCCAACCGGATGCGGTTAGCTACGCAACCGTGATGCATTATGCGGAAAGGTACGACGACTCGGAGCTCGTACAGGAGATGATACACCTTCTGCGCCACATGGATAAAAGGCAACTGGATTTAAAATCCATTGCTGCCCTAATTCGCTCAACAGTGGCCTTCAAGGACGATGAGACGAGAACATTGCAGCATCAGAAACTACAAGATGCGATGGATATCATAACGAGTTTGACATCAAACCAGTTTATCCCCTCCCCTCAAACCGGGAAGTATCTGGTCGTCTCTTCTCTACGTGCGGACAACCCCGTGATGGCATATCGGTTTTGGGAACTGCTGTTACGGGAAAGCGCTGAGTGGGATGACCACAAGCAAAGGTTTCAACGTCAGCTTATACGGAGGAAGCTTAACGAACATCGTCAACTTGGCTTGTTGGGGAATGAAGAAGTTGAACAAATGATGGAGAAGCTGAGCAGGCACCCAGTCACATAGTGCTTCACCCACGCGCCCCTCATTATTGGCGCACTGCCGAGCCGCCGAGCTCGAGGGTGTTCAGACTCTACCGTAGATTCCTACTCGGCATTGCGTAGCACAGCGTTCGTATCAGTCCGGCTAGAAATGCCACAACTGATTTCTATACGGCAAGTGTAAGTACTTGGTGTTATATATAATATAAGGACCTGAGGGGAAAGTGGGGATGTACATGTTTTTGTTCTCTTAATTGTCAGGATCGTCGCGCCCCTATCGTTTTTATGTCAAGGGTAATCTTCCGTGCTATTACCACGATTGACTCGCTGCTGAGGTGTGCTTGCAATGCGACAACGCTGTCGCTTGGAATGCATTTTTTGGGTACTATGCCAGTCTAGACGCGTTACATACGCGTTACATACGGCCTGTTGTCCTGCTCTTACAATTCGGTTGTGTTCATTCAGAAATGTCCTCTACAGTACCTAAAGACACTCCCATCATTTTGTCCACCGTTCAGCAGAGTGATCTCACTGAGGAGGAGGCTAATCGCTATGATCGCCAGATGCGTTTGTGGGGCATCGAAGCTCAGCAAAGGTATGACTTATTCTAAAATTCGATTGACTGCTCGCTGATGTACATGATAGGATGCGTAATGCTACCATTCTAGTGATACGGCTCCGAGGGGTAGCAACAGAGGCCGTTAAAAACATGGTGCTAGCCGGTATAGGCAAACTTGTCCTTGTGGACGGTGAAGACGTGACAGAGGAAGATCTCGGCGCTGGCTTCTTCTTCAGAGATGAAGATGTAGGAAAGAATGTGAGATCCAGACGGCCATACTTTACGCTCAGATATAAGATAATAATCCTCCGAAAAACCTGTTTCAGAGACTTGATGCAGCCAAAGCTAGGATCGAGTCCCTAAATCCCCTCGTGACCGTGGAGACTATACCGAGATTATCTGTGTTAGATGATGCTGAATTTGGGGAATTAGTAGAAGCCGTGGATCTCGTCTGTGTCACAGATATGAACAAGGATAATCTAGTGAGTCGTTTTTCCCCATAGTATATTTGAGGTGATGAGTTTATTATAAATCCAGGAGCGCATGAATGAAATTTGTCGTTTGCGCAAGAAATCTTTTTATGGCGGAGGAACTTATGGGCTATTGGGCTACATTTTCTGCGACTTGTTAGACCACGAACACTTGATTGCGTGAGTGTCAAAGAATATCCTTCTCACCGTTGTTTCAGGATCTTGGAATAATTTCAGGGACCGGTCGCAAGGAAGAGAAGGTTCTAAAACTGTCACACGAGTCTCGTACCCTTCACTACGAACTGCATTACGACACCGATGGACAGGATTAACTAGAAGGCAGACAAAAGAGTTAAATCCGGCTATTGTTTTCACTATTCTAGGCGAGCGCGCTCCTAAGAATGCCAAGAGATGTTTTTACCATTTGTCAAACAGCTCTGTGGCATTATCAGTCAGTTCACAATGGGCAACTTCCGGATGATATAGCGTGCGCTGCAGAACTGGAAAAGATTGCCAACTCTCTTTTGGCGGAAGCTGACGTGAATAAGCAAACCATCACGAGCGTCCCTAGAGGTACATTGGAGTGAGTTTCTTTACGATTTTTTTCCCGTCGTTGTACCTTACCCTTTGGGAGTTCCGTAGCAACTACTGCAGTCCATGAGTTTTCTCCTGTGTGCGCGATTATCGGCGGAATTTTGGCGCAGGATATTCTTAAGGCACTAGCGGGGCGCGACCCTCCCATAGCCAACTTTTTCACTTTTGACGGCAACATTGGATCAGGCACGGTGTGTAGGATGAAGATGCCATAGTCTGCGGTACTTCGTGCTCCATACCTTCAGTGTGAGAGACAAAGCCTTTATACTCCCTATAGGTTCCTCGACTGGAATTCGCAAAATTTCGAGTTTCACATAGAAATACTGCCTAACCTGTAGAGTTTCAAACGTCAGGTACACTATCACTTCCTCTGGTAGACGCGACAAATGTACGTCTCCCTATCCGTTTTTGTTGAGAGCCCTGCCGCACGCCGAATAGCATGCAGGGATACAAAAATAGTCACGTCTTTAGCGTATGTACTATATACCAAAATTTTTAATGTCTCTATGCTCTTAGCTGGCCCTGGTAATTGGAAAGTAAAGTAGGTCTCTCCAGAACCGCTCGGCATAGACCTCGTGAGCTGAGGATTGGCGATACACCTGAAAGTAGCCCCTGGGGCAAATAACAATAAACTCAGAAGTGGCTGGAGTCTCAGAGATCCTGAAGTGACATCTCTCAATTAACAGAATTAAGCGAGATCGTGTTCATACGGTGATGGTGGTCTTTGACTGCATTGTCGTAGACTCTGGTCATGCAGGCAGCTGCGCTGCTCTCTCCGCCAGTGAATCGGGCTGCGAGAGAGGTGAGATCATCAATGTGATCTGTTACCACGTCCGACGCGTAACTACTTCAACTTGTCTAGTTCTGTTGGTCGACAAATGTCCCGAGGAATGGGCCGGGGGTAATGGATACTTCACGGCTGGGGCGCATCGAACCGTTCATGCTGGTCTTGCCGTCCTTAAATCCATCCTCTGCAATCCCCCGTCCTCCAGGGAGGCTGAAAAGATTGACATCGTTCCTTACACGTGTGATGATTTCAGGGCAGATATCATGCGACTCAGCCAAGGGAAATCTGACTCTGCATTAGTTGATGCGCTTGTGAATGACTCGCGCGATGCCATTGAGTGGCTGGCGAAGAAGGTGGATATGCCCTTCTGCCTTTCCTTCAACCGACAAGCATATGAGGTAGACGGTAGACAGAAGTTCTGGGGAGGAATGGCACTTAGCGTAAAGGATGGGGGTAAGGGACTAATTGGAGCTCACCAACGGGCTTTGGCGAAGGCAGGCGTGATTTGCTGGTTCGAAGCTCCAGTGACATCCATTCTCACAGAGGACAGTACTGTTTGCGGAGTTCGTCTTAGGAGAAACGGAATTAATGTGGAGGTCAAAGCGCGCAATGTAGTTCTAGCAGCGGGAGGCTTCGAAGCAAGCGCTGAACTACGAGCTCGTTATCTTGGCCTAGCTTGGGAGGAAGCAAAGGTTGTCATATTATCAGCACTTGACTGTGTGGCTGATTTTTCGAGACTAGATCAGGGGGACGCCATATAACACAGGGGATGGATTCACCCTTGCCAAAGCCGTAGAGGCGAAGGTCTGTGGGGACTGGGCAGGATGTCACAGTACAGCATGGGATGCAAATGCTGCACCTGATACTGGAAAGCGAGATTTGACCAACCAGTTTACCAAATCAGGTTACCCACTTGGCATAATGATCAATTCGAACGGGGAACGATTTGTTGACGAAGGAGAGGATTATCGCAATTACACGCTAAGTTTGGAAGGGCGATACTTGGACAACCTGGGAGGTTTGCGTTCCAGATATGGGACTCTCAGACCTTGAGCAAGCTGAGGGAAGAAGAATATGGAGAGGGCGTGGTGGAAAAGGTGTTTGCTGACAGTATTAGCGAATTAGCTGGCAAGTTAGCGCAGAAAGGGCTACGAGACGAGGAGGAGATGGTTTCAACTATCAGCAAATTCAACGCTGCCGTTCATCTCCATCGGAATGAAAATCCAACGGTGGTCTGGGACCCTGCGGTTAAAGACGGGCTCTCAACTCAAACTCACACACTCAAACTTCCGATCCCGAAAACAAACTGGGCCCTGCCAATAGACCAGCCTCCGTTTATGGCGGTGAAGGTTGCCTGCGGTATTACCTTTACATTCGGGGGGTCTGGCCGTTGATCCGAGCACAGCAGGCGTCATCTCCGAAATGTCAGGTAAAGCAATAGATGGGTTATACTGTGCTGGCGAGATGGTGGGCGGACTATTCTACGATAACTACCCCGGGGGCAGCGGGCTTACTGCGGGGGCGGTTTTCGGTCGCAAGGCAGGGAAGGCGGCGGGTGCGAGAGCGGCGGTCTGTTAATAGTAGTGTGACGTCATATTCGGCCTGTCGTTGGCAGTTTCGGCGCCTTGGACTATTTCGCTTACAATAACATGTCGACGACCGCCATCGCCCGCCAGCTGCGTGGCGTGAATGTGCTGCCGGATCTTCCAGAAATCGACAGCGAAGACGCTCATAGTCCTCCACCTGCGAACCAGCTCACGACGCCACCAACTTCCCCCTCCATGAGAAGTGGCCCGCCGCGTTCCTTGTCTTTCGCCTCCCTGCCTGGCTCGCCCGGCCTGCCTCGGTCATTTTGGAGACGCGATACTATCCAAGGATATTGCGAAGATGGCGAGCTCTCGTTCACTCATCCCGCCGGGATGAGAGGTGCTTTGGAATATCCCTATGATACAACCAGCCCTCGCGACAAGAAAGGAAAGAGGCGGGCAGTTACAATCTTGAACGATTCTACGCATGCACTTCACGAATCGCCGAAGGAAGAAAAGCCCGATTTTGATTTCTCGGTTGGACCAAAGGGCGTTGACGTGCAAACGGTGATATCGCGAAAAGAAAGCGAACCTTCCGATTCTCCAGGTCCCTCTGAAAGTTCAAAGCAGAGGTCATCCGTTCGGCGTACAGTTTCGACCCCTCATACTATCACAACGGGAAGGGCCAAATGGAGGCGCGTTCGATCTTTATTGTCGCATATCTCAGAGCAGCGTTCTTCAGTCGACCCCGCACCACCTTCTATATTAGCCAATTCCGTAAACATTACCGACGAACTCATCGGATGCGGCCTTTCTACGCTTATGCTTGGACTGTGGTTCCAGAGGGACGAAAAAGGATATCGCCGAATTCCCGTCCTCATGCATAGACTACGCATACGCATTAACGACAGTTTGAATCCCATGCATATACATAAATCAGTGTTCAGGATAGAGTGTGAATATGCGAACGGAGCTGCGCGCTGGGTAATATATCGCGAACTACGCGACTTCCTATTTCTCCATGCCCATTATCAACTTTCCAAAGTATATCACCGTAACGTTGAAAACCTGCCAGACTTTCCCAAACCTAGTGAGTTATCTTACCTCGAGTTTCGCTTTGCCTAATTTAACTACCAGCTATACCATTGGTATTTATGAATAAGGAAGATGCTCAGATTGGTCAAGCCGAGTTTGCTCGCAGACAAAGGGAAGCCTTAGAGGATTACTTGATTCGTCTCATACGCGCTGTAGTACGTGTGTTCTGCCCCCCCCCCTCCGGAATACGATTGACAAGAAAATCAACAGATGTATCACCCTTCGGCCAACCGTCTTGCAAAATTCCTTGAGCTGAGCGCGCTCTTTATATCACTGGCCCAAACTGGTGGCACTCAATTGAAGGCCGATTTTATGAAAATACAATCAGTGACGAGTGGGGGCGGTGGTTTCGGCCACAAATCTGCTTCACGGCGCGATAGAGGTGAGTACCGTTGGTGTGCCGTTAGAGATAGCTATATTGTTGTGGTCGATGAACCTGGAGAAGTATGTTGGAATATTTAACCGCTTCCACTGTATTCGAAACTAATTGATGGGCAGAATACCATCTGGGATGTTTTCCTTCTCGACTCTCACTTTGAGATTCAACGGCCCAAGAGATACTACAGGAAGAGCCTCAGTCTATTGCGACCAGCCTTTCATAAATCATCCAGTCATGTCAATGAAATGCCATCGCGACACGAGAACAGATCGTGGCTAAAATCCATTCCCTCATGGCTATTTAATACATTACCATGTTCGAGGCCTCCCCCAGCCCCCGTCGATCCTTTCCGGATAGCTTTTGGCAGGTCGCAGTCTTTGTCTGACGTTCCACCATATCTGCAAACACCAATGTTAGACCCGTCTACAAATATAGATTCATCAGCTAGGAGAGTCATGCATCCGTCGGACAATGATAACGACGTATCCAAGCACACATTCTACGTTGTTAACTCACAAGTGAAGCTAAAACTGCACGCACGCACAGAGGTATCTCAACTGATAGATCTAGAAAATCTTATTAATAACCTTTGGTAGCGGCAAATGATGCAGTGGATAACCGCTCTAGAAAGGGCTGCATTGAAATGCAAATTTGCGAGCGAGAATAGGTTCTATAGCTTTGCTCCTGTCCGATTGAATGTGGCTGCTCAATGGCTTGTCGACGGCGTACGTTCAAGTGATTTCTTTTTCCTCTACATCCTTATTGGAAGGTTTAATAGAGAGATTATTTTTGGAATTTATCGCGAGCCATTTTACTCGCCAAGGAGTGCATATATATTCATGATTGGTGGCTGTCACCAGGTTGAATCCTTTTCCCTGGTGCTTCACGAAAATGTGCTAACGGGAGCGTAGAGCTATTAATGCGACGTCCTAATAAAGACCACTATCGTTTGGATCATTTGTTGAAACGGAAGGCGAGTGAAGGTGTTAAGATATACGTGATTCTATAGTCAGTCGCGCATAATATCAAAAACGATAATATGCAGCTGATTATCTTTCTAGTCAGGAAGTTTCCAGCTGGACTACACCAACCAACAGCAAGTATGCCTATTTTCCTATCGCCCGCTTTCATCCTTATCAACATACCCAGTTATGCAAAGCAGACATTAAGTAGCCTGCATGAAAATATAATGGTACAACGTTCTCCATCACACCTACAGACAGGCACGTTTTATTGGGCACACGTATGTTGTGAAGATTACTCTCGGTTTGCAGACCTAATTGTCAGTGAAAGCATGAAAAACTATGTGTTATTGATGAAACAATTGCGTTCATGGGAGGCCTTGATTTGTGCTTTGGAAGGTGCACACTTTTCATTGTTTTTCTGATTATTCAAACTCATATCGTTTTAGGTGGGATACACCTCAACATGCGTTGACGGACGATGGACACACACCAAATGGGTATATCTGGCCAGGTTTGTTCAGATAAGACGTGCATCCAATAGCTTATCCCCCCCCAGGCAAGGATTATAGCAATCCACGTACGCGTGACTTCTATGATCTCCATAAACCATTCGAAGATATGTACGATCGAGGTAGAACACCGAGAATGCCATGGTGTGCCAGCTTCTCAATTCATCCTTATATATACTTATCAGTCCTAGGCATGACGTAGGACTACAAGTTGTTGGTCAACCTGCACGAGATTTGGCACGACATTTTATTCAAAGGTGGTCTACTCATTCGCCCGTTAAGTGGGAGGCGCTGATTAATAGAATTAAATAATCAAGGTGGAATTGGCTATTGAGAATTAAGGTAGGTTTCGGTGACTTATTCTCTTGCATGAGTTTGAATGTTGTTGCGTAGAGTCACACTCGTAGAATGCCATGTCTGTTACCACCACCAGAGTTTAAAGAGAGCGAGCTCGCTCATATGGGACTGACTGGTACTCTCGAACTACAGATATGTCGGTCAGCAGGTCCATGGTCAATGGGAACTATTAGTCATACCGAACAATCCATCCAGAATGCGTACGTGAAAGGTGGGCCACAAGTGTTTTATTCCGTTTTCACTGACAGCCCTCTAGCGATCCAGAAGTCGGAACATTTCGTGTATATAGAGAACCAATTTTTCATCACATCGTAAGGAGACACACACTTCACATTTATCGCTTTGTTCCACGATTATAGGACCATCGTCAACGATACTAGGATCGAAAATAGAATTGGAGATGCTCTAGTTAGTCGTATAATCCGTGCCCATGGAATCAAGACACCATGGAAGTGTTGTATCATGATGCCTCTTCTACCAGGATTTACTTTCTCTGTCGACCACGCCGATGCCAGCGCAGTAAGTTTGAGTTTGAAACTATTCATCAGCAATTTCTCAATGTAGACAGCTTCGTATCATTTTGGACTGTCAGAATCGTACCCTATGTCGTGGTCTTCATTCGATATATTCTCGGCTGCGTAAGGAGGGAATAGATGTAAGCAATCACTTCAATCATGTTTCGACGAGCGACTCAGTCTTCTTAGCCTGATGAATATATTTCCGTCTTCTCTCTCCGAAATTGGGGCAAGATGCGCGATGGGACGTTGACGACCGAGCAGGTACGTGACAGATAATCCCAGAGGCGCATGAAAAGCTGTTTATACTTTGACCCGCAATACGCAGGTATATATACATGGAAAAGTGTGTGTTGTGGATGATCGCCTCGCGATTATAGGGAGCGCAAACATTAATGAACGATCTCAACGTGGCGATCGGGACTCCGAGATAGCTGCCGTTATAAGAGATACAGAGATGTTTGATGGGTAGGTCCCATTGATACATATCAGGACAACGAGCTGAATCTATATTGTAGCATGATGGCCGGGAAGCCGTTTAAAGTCGGGCGATTCGCGCATTCCTTGCGAGTACGCCTTATGCGGGAGCATTTGGGAATAGATGTAGACGCATTAGACGAAGAGGCTTCGGTGAACAACGATCCTATCATGACAGGTGACGGGCGGATGCGGGATCCGGGCATTGAGAAAGACACCGACCGGGAAGGTAGTGTTACTCATGTCGGACGACCTGTATTGGACAGCCGGCCCGGCTCCTTAATGAATGGCTCACTAGACAGTACGAAACAAGGCAAGTCTTCAATATTCGTATTCTATCAGCTACTTATATCATCTCCCAGCAACGTTGACGGTGGTGGAAGGAGCACCCCCTAAGACATCAAAGGTCCAGAATGCTGACGCTCATACTGGCGAAAAGATGTCGGACGAGGAGCGCAGAGATTTTAACGAGAGAGGAGAGGAAGTTAACGGCTTTGCAAGTTCCGCAGTGCCGACTCTGGAAGAGAGGATTGTCGCGGGAGAGGAGAGGGATAGAGAGAGAAACCTCACATGCGGTGACGGGAAAGCACCAGCTGAAGGGCAGCATAGAAGTCTAGCGGACGATAGTCACATGAGCACAATCTCGTTAGAGGAACCTCATACGGTGCGTACAAATTCTGCAGAGAGTGAACAAGTTGGGGAGCGCACCTCAAATCGTTTTCTTGATCCCGCCGTGGGGGGCCTGGGAGAATCTGTATCAAGAGCACACTCAGTCATTTGGCAAGACCTTCGGAAGACCGGGAGTAGGGTCTGGACTGTACCGACCCAAAGACCAGTGGTTGACCTTAGTAACTTCGAGGACCCCATAGCCGACGCGTTTTGGAAAGACATATGGACCGCCAGTGCGGTGCATAATGTATGTAAACCGTTTACCTTTCCCTGCAAGAGCGATTTTCCAAGGGTGACGCAATAGACCGAAATCTATCGCAAAGTATTTCGTACAGTGCCTGACGACACAGTTACTACATGGAAGCAGTACAAGGATTTTACGCACCACGAACGCATGAACAAGGTGATATAGGTTAAATTTTATGACGTCGTTATCACATAGACCAACACACTCCTTAGACGAAGTATTCTTCGTCAACCGAGGGGATACTGCAGGGCACTGGTGACGATAACCTCCGCGAGTCTCCAGTATCACAATGCTCACCAACATCTGTCGAGATAAAAGGGGCAAAGAAAAGTAGAGATGCACCTCAAAGTTGTGCAAGTTCGTCACTGTCAGCAGCCCATCCCAACACAGATCAGAAGTCCCGTAGGGGACTTGAGGAAACGGACGTAGAGGAGATGGAGAAGCTGTTGGGAGAGGTCAACGGTCACCTAGGTTCGTCTCTTGTCTAACCACGCAATTTGACAGCTTAGGCAATGACATATTCAGTTCTGTACCCTACTAGGTTTTTGGAGGGGGAAGACCTTGCGAATAATTTCCTTTTCAATGCAGACAGGTGGGAGTTGATCTTACGTTGCTCAGTAACTGGTTAACGTCGAATCCGTAGGCTATTACCACTTTCCATTTATAATTAACGAATCGGCACTAGCATAGCTTCACAAAACAACCTAGTTTTATCACCTCAGTGTGCCCGTGTCATTTACATTCTATTAATATTTACTATGAAATTGATGAGTTACCACCTTATAATTCGGACTTTCACAATGGCACCAACACAGACCGAACCATCCGTTGGCCCTATCACTCACGCAAATTTGAAAAAACTCACCGTTCCTCAATTGAAAGCCCTTTGCAAGGAGAAGGGTCTAACTGGTTATTCAAAGTTGACAAAAGATGCAATCCTTCTCAAGTTAGCACCCCTATATCTTGATGTGGTTGTTTCCACTGCGCCTGAGACCGTCCAGACTTCATCGAGCATTCCATCTATGCCTATCCAACAATTACTAAAGAACGCTAATGTCTCTACTGACGTGCCAGCCAGAGTCTCCTCTACTACTGCCAGGGTCCAGTCCGACACGCATACAGCCGCTTCTACCCCGTCGGCAAGCAGAAAAAATAAGGGAGACCAGACGCTTGCCGTCCAAGATTCGACAAGGACGTCTGCTATGGTTAATCGCAGCATGGTGTCTGTTTGTGAAGACAATTCGTTGGCGGTAACGTCCAGCCAGTTCAATGGCAAGCGTATCCTGCCTGGAGATGTGACTCTACGCGAGAACCCGAAAGCAAAATTGCCGCGCCATTCCGTGCACCAAAATGCTAGATGTCAGGCTGAAAATAATCCAGCTGACACCTTGTTCAAGCTTCCTGCTCTCCCTGATAGGGTATTAGCAAAAGAAACCTCGAGCGTTAATCAAGTAGTCGATTGTCAGAAAGGAGCCAGTATCTCTTGCTCGCTTGCGCCCACAGATCAAGTTATTGGGACCACTGTTGACCCAAGCCGTGTTCAACGTTTTAAGCCATTAATTGCAGCAAACAGGGGCAACAATACAGCTGTTACAAAGGATATTCCCAGGATTGGGTCACCAGGAAGGCTAGAAACTACAGAAAGTCAACCTTCGACTATATCATATCTGGAATTTCCTATTGAGTCCGATATCATTCTACAACAGATTAGGTTTCCTCCAACAATTTCTGGGAGAAAGCAGGCGCAGAAATTCGCAATTATTTTGAGTGGGATATTCTATAAAGATCTCAAGAGTTTAAGTCTCGTCTCCAGAATGTTTCGGTATTCAGGTTAGTTAACTGGAGGGCGTTCATGTCATCAACACTAGATTGCTCCAATAGCTTATCTATCAGCCTACCATCAATTGAGGCGAGGCTTTTCTGGGAAGAGGACGGAAGGCGTAATTGCACGGTACAGCCCAAATATGACAAACATGTGGCCATACTTGCTTCAACGGCAACGAGAGGTACAGGTTCGTAAAAAGATCTATGAGGATTCATTCTTGAGCAAAGCCGTTGGAGACTGGTATGTGCTGAGCGAACGGTTGTGGGCAAGTCCAGATAATCCTAAGCAAGTCACCACCGCCGTCAGGTAAATAAGATTGTCCACTACTGACGGATCAGTCCTAACTCGGCTTCTTTGGCAGATTCATCATGACGAGGTTCTATTTCCTGATTTCAGTACAAGGCACAGAACATCCGGATGCTCGACATCAGCATGTCATCGTTAACTGCACGGACATGGTCAAAGACGAAATCTGGAGGATTTCAGTATCTTTTCGCGGCAGTAGAGAAGAATACTACGTTCTGGGGTCTACATGCGAAGCTATCGGATACAGAAGTGGTACCGTCCGCGGTCAAGACATGCCATACATGACGCAGCCAAGAGCCGATTGGTCGTCGTACATTGGGCGATACATCGACCAGAAGTCGGGGAACTTGAACACCTCAAACATATCCCTTTTTAACCACATCAAATGGACTAACCGAGAAGATTATGTGAAAGGGATTAGCAAACATTGGCTGAAGAGAACACACGAAGAACCACAAGGGGACGCGAAAGTTAAGATTGCTTTGAAGTATATTCTGGCTTGTGTAGTGGCGAATAGGTACCACTTTGCAGCTGTTATCTCCTCCTGGATGCCATTAACGCCCCAAGGCATATAGTATCAGCGGACAATGGATGACCTGCGTGGAGATGGCGCAAGAGTTTGCCGGGTTACCAAGTAACAGGCCAGAAAGGAGAAAAGTTCGGGATCAGGTTCAGCTCTACGTTCCGGAGTAAGAGCCATATTTTAAGCCCTTATTGAGGGATCCTAAGCACAGACAGACACCATTATGTTGAAAGTGTTCATATTACAAGCATAAAAGGGCGGCCACTCCATAGGGCTCTTGCTGTTGTCCAGACACCTGGGAGAGAATACTTTATCCTGAGAGACAATGGCATGCAAGTCGGATGCGAGGAAGAAGGCGTTAGCATTGTCTGGATGTCGATCCTTGGATGTCGTAGTGATGGGACGCTAGTCATGTGATGCGAAGCGGGGTTAGTCTTCGAAATGTAGCGTCTGCTAAGTAAATACAACATTGATGGCAATACTGGAAGATAATGACAACGAGTTGACACGCCTTTGGACTATAATCCAGGAGCTTGGAAAACAACTGAACCAGAACCTCAGCTTGTCGGTATCCTTGGCTACGCAGTCCGGGGATGTCAAGGTAGTCTTTATTCTGTGTCAAGCCCGAGGTTGCGCTAAATGTTGTTTCTTTCATGTAGAATCAAGCCATTCATGCACAAACTGGCTTCGTACTACGGCGGTTCGTCTCTTGATGATTGTTGTGAGGTACATGGGAATTAATACGGCGGGTGATAGATTCAACACCGATAAAACTCAAGGTCAGGCTTAATGACATCCGTCAGTCCGTTTGTTGACCGTTTATCTTTATTAGAGGAGTTTAGTGCAGAATTAGAGCGTATGAATGCGGCTGTCATGGGGGAAAATCATAATTTACAGCATGACAACAAGCAGCTTAGTGCGCTAATTAAAGAGTATGAACAGACGCTGGAATCCATAATGAGTTGAGTAAAGAGTACATGTGTCAAAGCATCGTTATTTACCCTGACTTTTCAAATGGTAAGGTACATTCCGGAATCGAGCGGTAGGTCATGAGGAATCATATTCTTTCTCCCCTTCTAATCGTCTCGTAGCGGGATGTGCAGGAGCGCGAGTTGTCCCTGATTCGCGACTATGAGACGAAGCTACTGGGGCTGGAAGATGAAAATTCGAGTCAGGAGCTGAAGCAAAGTACTGAAATATCGGAATCTCTGAGACGGATTGCGCATATTCTACGACAACTATTGCGGGTGCAGGGTGGGGAAGATGAGCCCAGCTCGGAGACACGAGAGATTGAAATAGACTGGGCGCCGTGGAGGTCAATAGGACAAGCTTCCGCGGACCACGCGTTGGAGAGGGAGATTGAGCTGGCAAGGTTAGAGAAAGAGAACGAGGAACTTAGGCGAATGATGGGGCTTCTTCCTGCGCAATTGAAAACAGACGGAATGAGGTCAGAAAGGCAGCAGAAACGGGTGCACTCACCGGGGTAGCAGGAGGAGAGTAGGGACGTATAAGAAATAGTGATGGACACTTGATGGCTGGCAGTGATACGGTCGTTCCTTACACATCATCCCTCTCCTTCCTTCCCATACGCACAACTGCCCTCCCTCTTTGGTTCTGCGACAGCAGTACATGTCAAGAACGCCACGAGATAGGCTATTTCAGTTCGGTTCTCCGTCAGAGGGCTTGCAACAGAACACCAGGAAAACACGCGCCGCAGACTTCTTCTCCCCGCTGCGCTTCAATCGCTTGTCCACACAAGCTCAGCACTCGGCGACGGAGAAAGGAAAATATCCCATTAGAGGAGAGGAAATTTGTGACAGTCCGGTTTCTGTTTCACAGCAGGGAAATGGTAGGGGGCGTTACTGTGCGACATACTCTATGCTAACATAACGCGGGGCGGAGCACAGGTTTTCACACTGCGGACACTTACGATGCCGTTCCATCTCGTGTCACAGTACCAATACCTCGCCCTAGACCTGCGGATGCTAGTCGCCCCGGCTCAGCAAACGTAGCTAAGAAACGAGGCAGTGTCCTCATAGCAGCTTCTGATGTTCTAAGCTTTAAATTTGGGCGAAAGAAACCGACCAGCCCGGCTAGACTACCACCTAACACAGCTCTTTTCCCGGAAGTAATTGAAATTACGGCACATACACCGGATGCGGAGCGGCTACGAGAAGAAGCCGCGCAATTTCTAGGTATTTCTGTGGATCAGGAAGCCCAATCCGTTAGCCCAGCTACAGAGGTGGACGAACAGGAAACGGATATACTATCTTCACACGCCAGCTGCTTAGACGACGCTGGTAAAGCCACCTACACGAGGGGAGATTTTTCCAACCGCTCGAGCAACTCTCTCCCTTCACCTCCTCGACCTAGTACTTTAACTTCGGGCCGTTCTAGCTCCGTCATGACCCACAATCGGAGGACGTCGATTGTGACACCCCACATACCTCCATTTCCGGCCAGTATCGATGCATTACAAAGTTTCAAGCAGCTTGTTGCGTCATTTCCAAAATACTATCCACCAACGAGTCTCCGACTTTTCGCTTTGTCTAAGAATTGGAAGATTCGGCACCTGATCTTGACGTCTCCGTTGACGCTGGTAACAGGCGGCTCTGATCCGGCGGTTTCTTACCTCCATGTTTTCAAGTCATTTGCGGCCGGAGAAACAGAGACGGAAAGGTTAGAAATCAATGAAGATAGTGTTGTCTTCATTGCAGAGGAGGACGTAGGCGGCCGCAAGCACGTCATTAAAGTAGGTGGCAGAGACGAGGGTGGGATGAGAAAAGACCAGATTGTCGAGGAAGGCGGTAGGACCATGTGGTTTTTCCAGATATCTGATTCAGGAGACTCTCAAAAGTGGATATCAACAATTAAAAATGTCATACTCGGGCAAAGGTGGGCTAATATCCTATTCTTTCTTTTTTTTTTTGTCCTTCCTCGCGGTGTTGACCACACTACCAGGACTATTCGCGCTGGCTTGACCTTACCAACGTATGGTGCTGGTGGAATTGAACCACGAGGCGATATGGACGTGATGTTGTCAATTCGACAACAGGGTATTGTCACAGCTCGTCCAACTTTGCGCCAGAGCACGAATAGCCCTCCGCCAGTCGTTGCTGATGGTAATTATGCTTCGTCGGTGTCTTCTCACTCTGTGAAGTCCCTGGCCTCTGGGCCCAGGTCGCCAGCATCCTCTACTTCTGCATCCGGGCTTCGAGGTTTTTTTACATCAATACCTCGTGCCGCTTCTCGAGCTACTTCCATCGAGTCAGAGCAGGAGGGCGAATCTTATGCGAGCATGAGCCATATGTTGGGCAAGTTACGACCCAACTCTGCAGCGTCGAAAAAATCGAGCGAGAAGTCGTTCGTACCTCCTCTTTCCAGCTTTACGTCCAATGCATTACAGCGAAGGATTTTCCAGGAACATCCTGGTGATTCATCGTCCGAAAAGACCGGTGGCGGGGGTGGTGGTGGGGACAGAACAACGCGAGGTTCGTCGCTTGCTTCATCATCGTTGCAACCGCCTCCGAGGAGGCGTCGGACGTCTGGAGCAGTGGCAACGCCCACAACGACGACTTTTACAGATCTTTTCACCGAATTTATTCCACTTCAAGATACACAACTTCTCGATGAACCGCCAAGCAGTCCACGCCCCAGTCAATTTGAGATCCCCCAGCAGAGACCCCGTGTCCCGTCCGTCCAGTCATTTTCGACCGCTGCATCTACTGACAATACCGCGAGCCAAGAACGATCTAGCGTCAGTACGCGCAGTACAAGGAGATGGTCGCGTCAATCTGTTCTCCCTGCCAGGCCAAATCCTCCAAGTGGACCACCACCTGGACCACCGGTTAGTACACATCTACAACCACACCCCTATGCAACAGAGCTAGGCATGGTTCGGACCTCATCTAACCAGTCTATGGATAAGAACTCCACGTCGGCCAGTCCACCTTCTTTTTCTGCGAAGCGTGCATCCACCGCTTCTGCGTTCAGCGTTAGATCGGCTGCGACTTCCCAGTCCTTCATCACGGTCCAAAGTCGCTCTTCCCGCCCCTCTTCGGCTCACCGAACTTCGATACCTCCAACTAAGCCAGCGCCAACCTCAGCTCTTCCACCCGCTCCTGAACAAGTACCTTCATCGGCTCCGCCCTCCAAGTCATCGTTTCGGGAGTCCGTTGCCGCCCGCGTTGGAAGGTTGTCTGTGACGGTACCGAACTCCCCGTCTGTGACCACGTCGCCGCCTCAACCCGCCGAAAAATCTGTCAAGTCACATCGTCGTGCTTCCAGTGGGAGCTATTTCTCGAAACCTGCCAATCCTAATCCTAGCGCGTCATCATTGACGTTCGTTCCTAATTCAGACCTACCTGCTCCCCGTCCTGTGAGACCGTTGCCACCCACGCCAGACGTTGCTCACGACCGAGTTGTGCCTTCTCGTCCTGTGCAGCGAGAAAGCCTGCTTAAGCGCAGATTGCGCATGCTTAGTGCGCCATCAACACCGGTCACAAAATCTACCGAAATTTTTCCTGCCGATATACCCTCTCGTCCAGATACCGTAGCAAGCAGTAGAGCCCAGACTCCCAAGCTTGCGACAACTACCCTAATTTCTCAACCTACAACACCTATTGCTGAGAAAATAACATCATTCCAAAATGACCCCAGTTTCTTGCAACTTGATACCCCGACAATACCATCTTTACCCCCACCTCGGCCCCTGCCACCAACTCCTGACCAATTACCAGAAATGACGTCGCTATCCCCACCACCTCGTAGATATTCGAGGCAAATATTCCCCGCAGAAATTCCTAGTTCTGAAACGGCTGAAATACCAGTACCAACGCCCAAACCCCCTGCGGAAGGTGAACATAGATTAATCTCGCTCTCCCGTCCCGGTTCTGTTGTTTCATTAGGTATTCTCAGCATGTAACAAGTACTCGAGGGACGCTGCTCAGATATACGTTATACGTTGTACTATTTGTCATTTATTGCAACTAAATACACTACTTTCGGCAACATGAATGTGGAAAAACTAGAAGTACATATTATGACAATTGCTACCATGAAGGAACGGACCAGCATTTATGCAAAGCTATTTTCTACATCGGCACTATCTTCACCTTGTTCCATACTTGCAAACTAGAATAAATAGGTTAGTAACTTTTTGAGAGTGTTGGAAAGGGAACTTACAGTCAAAAAGGCTGCTGGACGATGCTCCTCTGCCCAGAAGAGTAAAGGTATATCCAGAATCATGGAATAGCTCAAGTTCGGTGACCAAAGCTGGGTCAATCCGATGCCGTAATTCCAGATACGCCCTTCAGGCACAAGCGTCATACCCAGAATGCGGTCAGACAGGAGTAGCTGAACACGTTCAGACATGTTTGGATTGAAGCCCTGCAAAATAATTAACATTTCTCTATGTTTAGAGTATCGCGCATCACTTACTGCTGGGTTGAGTGACGTATCTTGATTCTTTCTTCCCCATTCGAACCCAGCCACAGTGAGACAATGGGAAGATAACGACACTGAACCAGGGGTGAATGAGGTGGTAATGCAAATTGTAGAAGAGCCCCATTCAGGATGATCAGCCATCAATTTGGCTTGATTAGTCACGTCTGTTGGCGAGAGGTGATTGATTTCCAATGCTTGCGTCTTAATCCAGCCGAGAGGTTCAAGGTCTTTGAGCAGAAAATCATCCTTGGGGAACTGTGACGGTAATTCCACGTTTGTATTGCTTCCACGTTGTGGCACAAATGCGACAGCCTTAATTTCCTTGACCTGTTTGTTGTCCGGAGGCGAGACACCATATAAGAAGGCCGCGACTTGCGTTCGGAGATCGGAGGACGTAATGAAGGCACGGAGGATGTTCTTGGGTAAAACATATGTATACGAAGCCGCATCGTCCTTGACGTCATCATTGGAGACATAGATATGCTGCAGACGAAGGGGTAGATGTGTGGCAGAAATGGTTCGTACCCGCCAATCGGACTTGCTGCTGAACACTTGTTGTTCATAATTGGTGGTGGTCACGGTTTGGATCGTATCACCGTGAATATTTGTAGTTTGCCTAGATAAGATAGAGGTTAGAAGATGCGTATTGAAGAAAATAAAGAACTCACGTTTGAACAGCCGTAATTTGACCCTGAGCCTCTGTACTCTTCTCCAATTCAGCCATCTGTTGGCGTTGAACAGAGGGCGCCGCAATTTCCTGACCGAGAATAATATCTCTTATTTCACTGGTGGTCAGAGAAGCTACGTTGACATTGTTCCGCTTGCCGAAGTCTGCAAGAATCAAGTCCTTCATCGCAACTTCTACCTTGATCCACTCCTCATCCGACAAAGATGGCCAGACAAAGTGGGGTTCGGTGATAGTTGACTTGTCAGGGTGCAAGATGATTTTGGCCTTCTCGTTGTTGACGTGCAGTCCTCGAAGGAGGAGAATCAGCCTTGAGAAAGCGGTGTAACTCGAAATTGATTTCAGCCAGTCATCTAGGACACAAGTCAGCCACCCCCCAACGTCATAAACAGATTGGTGCACTAACCGTATAAGCTGAATAGTACCATCTGGGGCTGCGTAGCTCTCAAGATGAGGTCACCGAATTTCTCCATCTTCATACATGCCTGGAACGGTAATTGTAACTCGCTTCCCTTAATGACAATGTTGGGGAAATCGAGCAAGTGGACCTCGAGTGGATCTAACATGCCCTTTCTGGTTACGATGACCTGCTTAGGCTGTTCTTCGACCGGAAGCGACCTGACCAATGCAGCAACTTCTTCAGCGGTCTTCCATTTCGCAAGCTGACCAAGACGCTTCTGTCCTGCCCAGACACTGGTGTGAATGATCTTCAAGAAGAGTTGACCGGAACGGGGGTTGAATATGAAGATAGCGCCATTGATTGGCTTGGTCGTTAAGTTTCCTTCGAACGTCTTGTGGATTGTGACGCGGTAAACGTTCGTGTCATCGACGAACCAAATAATCTGATTCGAGAACAGCTCCGAATAGTTCTGGCTGTTCAGGTATGGTTCGGTGGGTTCTGATGAGTAAAGCTGCAAGCCCTTACGAATACGTTCGCGAAGGACATGGCAAGCTGGATTGGCTTTCATAATCTTGGCCATGGCTTGCTGGATCAGGGGCTTCAACCCGGGGAACCAGTTGCCAAAGGCCGACCACAAGTTGTAAGCTAAGTCCATACCAATCATGACACCAGTTGGGGAAGGATAGATACTCATAGAGTCCGACACGTAGTCCAGGAACTTGGCACGGGTATACCGTTCGATATCGTGAGAGTCGAAATCGCCCCACCGGAGTTGAACGTCTACCCAGAACTTGTTGCTCGTTGTGCCATCCAGAACGTCCTTCCCGTCTGTTACAAGCGATGGGCGGGCAATATTCCACTTGTAGGAAGAGAACAGGAGAATATCGGCGCAAGAGGAGTTCATCTTGTAACTTTTACGTGGGTGGATAGTCTCCTTCTGGACCGTCTCAATCTGAAGGGGCTCCAGTTCTTGATCAAAGACTTGACACAAGTCCATGACGACACTCTCGTGAATCTTCTGCCACAAGTGAGCACGGAAAATTTGAATTAAACTGATCTTTAGAGTCGGAATCTTTCCGTGCATAAATATACCCGTCAAATCGAGTTGCACCTGGAAACCAACGTAAACGTTGGCACGGTTAATAGTTGGACTCCACCAAAGCGTAAATCGACGATTGGGGATCTGGTTCAGACCGGATCGCTGGGCGTTGGTCAGCTTCTTATACCGCATCGACTCTTCGAATCCAGAGGCCTTCTCCCAGAACAAACCTTCCCATGTCGGGAAATACGTTCCTTTGAATAGGGTATGTTCCAAGATACCCTCAACACCACCAAGCGCCGCAATAACGTCAACACGATAGTTATTGAGTTGCCATAGCTTTCCGTCATGTCGCTGAGACGTCCACCAGAATGGATTATGTTTTAGAAGCTGGTACTGTTTCCAGTCCGTGCGCACACGCCAACCACGGTCATACGCGAGTGTGTGCCGGTCCTTTTGGAAGAGCGTGTTGATTCGAGGAATACCACGATCCCAGCTGTCTTCAAGATCCTCAAGAGTAAGCCGGCGGTTCTGAGCGTTCGCTTCCTTCCTCTTCATGGAATATTCAGACCAGACTCGAGCTGAGTCTAGGAACTCAGCCTCCCACGGTTGAAGGTAGCGGTATAAGTTGGGGATTAGCTGATCCTCCTCGTGAGTCATACCGGCTCTGAAGTGCGTGACAGCGACATCTGTCTGCTTCGACCACCGTAAATCGCTTTGAGGAATAAGGACGTGGCCCATGGATAACATGCCCAGACCACCCAACTCCTTCGGCGTGTAAAAGACGACAGGAGGGAAACGGGAAGGCATTTTGCTGTTCAAGCCGATTTTGACACGCGTCTGAATCTTGTTCTCCGCCTTGACCAAAGCATCCAACAGCTCATTCGTATGGATGACAGCCTCACGGTAGTATGTCATCAAGCCGATGAGAGCCGTATTCCACTTGTTCACAATCTTGGAGAATGTAGTGGATCCCGAACTCATCAGAACTTGACGGATACGGTTGTTGAACTGCTGTACACCTTCGTCTGAAACGCGCAGGAATGCCTGGGCCGTACGCTCCTTGGTCTGCTCATTCGTGAGATTCCAAACGGCGTCTTTCAATGAGAATTGCTCCCCAGACAGAGTCCTTATCTTGGGTAGAATGCGTACTTCGAATCCACACATCGAGAACAAAAGCTGAGGATTGTTCTGAGAGTAGACGCTTACAAAGGTATCTTCCCATTCAATAGTTGTAAGAGACCTTGGCAAGCTCTGCTTCACGTTCCAAAAGACGGCACGGCCCAAGTTGACGTCGTGTTTGATCAATCTCATCCGACAGTCTCTTGGCCAGCAACGTTTATTGTTATACCCAATGACGTTATTGTTCGTCGGGTCGGGGTTTGCAGATAGGTATCGCTGAATAAGATCCCTGGCTTCATCAGCCGTAAAGCGGAAGAGAACGTGAATGCGATCAACATAACGTGAGTACAACCGGACAGGGTGTCGAGTCTCCGTAGCGGAATCCCGGTACTGGAGGAAGTTGTTGGGCTGATTCGGAGGTCCGGCCATCTCGCTGGCACGCTGCAAGCCGAGAATGAGTAGGTCCAACACCAAACCGTAGTATTGGAAGACGAAAGCGGAGAATTGCAGACCGCGGATGAGACCAAAAGCGTTGGTATGAGCCATATCTTTGTAAGTCAGTACAGTGTTGTTCTTGGCAGTGATGTAATCGGCCAGATTGTGGTCAAGGATGAGACGAAGTAAACGGTTCAACAACGTCAAGTCAATCTTCTCGTAGACCTTGGACAGCACTGTCTCCATCATGACAACGCACTCGCCTTCGCTCGTTTCCCAAACATCCGTCAAATTGTTGATACCTTGGCACCACTTATAGACGAGCAATGGGGGAGGCTCGGTATCAGCCGGCTTGATCCAAGCAGGGAACAAGCCTCGCTTATCGGCCTCAAAGAACAAGAACTGGTCAAGATATGCGTCCGTAATTTTCTCGACGGGTTCAATGTCGTAGACGGGAATCAGTTTGTCATAGGTATCAAAGAACTCAATCCCTGACTCTTTAAATGCACGCTGTGTCAGAAGGAGACGCTTAATGCGAGACAGACCTGAAGTGGTGCGTCAGCAATTGATATACCAGTCAGAATACAAATGGACTTACATTCATGGGGATTGTCATACGCCTGTTCGATTAGAGCTAGTTCTTCACGTTGAGACTGATTGAGTCGACCTTTTACGGAATAGGCTTCCTTCAACTTCTCGAGTGCCAAGACTAGGAGCTTTGTATCATGCTTGTAGGAAAGCGGTGGGAATGGAATGGGAGAGAATTTCCTGCTCTCCAACCAATGTACAGTAGATGTATAAATGGCTACTGCTTCTTCAGCACTGATGTACGGACCATCCTTCAGGTAGGCATGTTGACGTTCCTGCTCAGCCTTCAAATAGAGACCTTAAATAATGCGTCAACACCACGCAGCAGCATCTATGGAAAACATAACACATACGCGTTAACCGACCAAGATTCTTCTTCACAACAGCCTTGTCAACAGTGGCACCCCGTCTGATGCGCTCACGGTTATAGTGCGCAACTGAAACCCACCAGTCCGCCTTGCTTTTGATGTAACGCAAGATAATATTTTCAATCGCAGTCGGCATACCCGGCACCTTCCAAGGAATATTCGCTTTCCAACATCTCCATGCCTCTGACAGGTGCTGTAAAATCGTCTTGGCCTTATTCTGTTTAATAGACTCGGGCATCATGTCAAGAATATCGTGCATGACGGCGGCCCGCAACTCGAGATCATAGTGAGACTCTACTCGTTGCTTCGTCACTGTCTTTGCGATGCCTTTGCTATTTCTTCCTTCGAACTGCCGAGCCAACAAATTACCCAACCATCTCTCAAGCAAAGGCACAATACCACGCATGAAAAAGATCCACACGCGCCAACCAGGAGTCCAGAAGCCCACACCAGGACCCTTTCCAACAGGACCCGTATTGAAGCGGTAGTAGATGAGATGCTTCAAGTCCTTGGTCATGCGCACTTGCCTCATGAGCTTGTACTTGTACCGGTACATCCCAGTCAATGCACCGATATGGGCAAATATGTACTGAAGCGCATCAGCAAGTTGGAATGCATCGACGTTTCCAAGACGGAATTGAACATGCGCATCCACGACGAGCTTAGTCAACCGCAGAATTTCACGACACAAATGGAATGCGTTTCCGAAACGTGACTTCTTACGCTCTTTGGTCGTCAAAGTTTTGACAGGTTTCAAGTTCATGTTATAATCAAGGTGGAGATAGTTCAAGTTCTTGCGGTGAATGAGGAGATTGAGCATATTATAACCTTGACGGCAGACTTGCAACCCAGCTTCGACCCAATCAAGTTTTGTGGTTTGGAAGAACTTGGTTGCTTTCAACTGTCTGAACAAGTTCTTCTTCGACATTGCTTTCTCGGATTTTGTATGAAGCTCGTTTAAAACGTAGCACTTGAGAAGCTTTTGGTATGACACTCGAACCTTGACCGGCTGGCCAGGGGGGCAGTGTTCCAAATACCAGTTCTTAACAAGTGGGATATCCTGAGCCCTTCTCATACGACCAGAACGGCGGCTGTATGGTTCAGGCGCCCACCAAAGTGCAATAGCATCGGCTGTCAAATCATTTTCCAAGTCTTTCTCATCCAAAAATGGAACGATATGCTCGGGTAGCTTGAACGCATCCTCATCTAGATCGTTGGGACCGAAGATATTGTCCTCATGAGAAACGAGTGGCATATTCTTCGGCACCAACCCACGCAGGGAGATGGGGTTGATCAGGGGGTCGAAGTAGAATGCAGGGAGATCTGGATCGTCCGTTCGGATGTAGACGTTTTTTGGAGAGTGGTATGGAGAGATATGAACGGAGCGAGGAAGAGAGTTATAGAGATGCGGGAATGCAACCTTGTACTCGGTCCTAATCTGCTGACGAATGATAACCTTGTTGATGTCGTTGAACTCGTTCCAGTCCTCGTCATACATATCCATATCCCTGTACAAAGGTTCAAACTTCGGCCCACCAGGGATAGCCATGTTCAAAGCCTTCGCGGTGAAAAATGACTTTTTGTCGAACAGATAGCTTGCATTCTTGTCGGCGTGATCCGACAGCAGAGTTCGACCGAGCCGATACAGATTTGCCACTACTGGCAACGGCAGCGACCAATATTTGTATGATGATCCATTTACGTGCGGCGTGTCAATAAGAGGCTTCGGGTCGTAAAACCAGTCAATGACTGCTGCATCTTCCTCGGAATCGAGTTCGAGTTGAATGGCTTCCAGAGGTTCGACGTCGAGTACGTTGTCACCATAATCGAGAGGAGGTTCCTCATCATCGAAAGGAGGGAAACGCATGCGCTTAAAGTGTCGACGGTCGCGCTTCTCTCGTCGCATGGCCAACCACATTGTACTCCACTGAGCATGGTAGACGGGTTCAATGACGCGAGGGATTTCATTCACAAAAGTGATAGCGCCGGTGATGTGGTACAACACAGGAACCTCACGCACTTGCTCCCAGGGATATGGGATGTTTTCGAGCAACTTCATAACAGCATGAGGTACGTACTTGAGAGCACCGAGGTGCACACGTTTGTCGTTGCGGAATTTACGGTTACTCATGTCACCGTGATCCTTAATAATCTTTCGAACATGCTCTGGAGGGAGATCCTACAACGATTCATCAGAACGAACAAACACGCAACGACGAAATGAACAAACGTACCTGCTTCCCCATATCCACATACCCTCCTTTCCGCTTCTCACCGTACCGTTTTCGTTGCATCTGCACCCATTTCTGCGACTTTTGTGCAATGACTGGAGGAGCATAAGTTTGTGCCCGGCCTACAGAGTTGGGGGAGAAAAATACCTTCTAGAGGTAAGCGGTAGTTTGAATAGTCATTATTTTTCACAGACGGCATGCCCGGAGGGGGTGGGGGGACGAAGCCCGGCGGTGGGGGAGGGAAATTCATGCTTCACGACTTGGAAGAAGTGAAGGATGAAGCTGGCTGATGTAAGCAACTCTGAATAAATTGTTGCACGGGCCAAAGCTTAGTAATCTCATGCCTGGTCTACTACACACTCATGCCGAATTCGTAAACAAGCCCTTGCTCGACGAAAGCTCTGCCCCAAGCTTGTATCCAGTCACCTGTATTAGATACAGAATCAGTTTTTTGCAGAGTTCACTTGCGAGGATTCTTTAGTACCCTATCCCAGTCCATCTTTTGACGGCTCAACGGCAGTGCCCGTCGCAGGCCCTTGAATGTCTTCTCTCCCATCTCTTGATACGAGTGAGCCAACGAATGCTGATAATTGCTTTCTTCTTCCTCGATCAATGCAATTAGCTTGGATGCAGCGGCGTCGGGCCGAGATTCGATTATCGGCTCAGGTAAAGGAAAGGAGATATCATGGGTTGTTGCGAGTTGGACCTATTCGCGCTGCCGTCAACCCCCCTCCATGTGTTGCGCTCGTAAACTCACGTTTCCCTGCTCGTAGTAATGCACATTCACCAAGACCTTCCCAACGACTGTCTTCTCCTCTAAGTCAATGTCGTATTGTGACCGCCACCTTCCGGACCTACGAGCAATGTTAATCAGTATATATGATTCTAATCAGCGCTAGATCGACATGCCAAAAATTCGTTGCATTGTATTTATTCGCTACGACCTGAATGACGAATTTTTTTGGGTTTCCAGCCGTAGCGAGAACCGAGGCAACCCCGTCATAGTAATGTGAAAATAGATACGTCAAAGTAGCACTTTCCAGCGCCGCGCTAGTAGTCGGTTAGAATCGATTAGAGGTACCAACGCACGTAGGCGTACCGAAGGGGCTCAGATTCAGAGTCCATCTCGAATGGTTGCGGATCCGACGCTTCCTGCATTCAGACATCCTGGCGTTACATTGATTTTACGGGATCAGTGTCGAAAGACAGGGAACTTACAAGAAGGATATGATCAAAGGTAAAACTTGTCTTTGATCGCGGGTCAAGAAATCTCTCCTCGCCGCCAAAAAGTGATGGAACCTTGGCAGCTTCGCTAACTAAGGTCTAAATCCACGATGGCCACTAGTTGAGCACACGATAGATTCATTAACATACCTGATGGTTGTTTCCGGGTACATCGACAGTCATGAACTGTGCAAGGTTGTATTCTTTCAGTACAGGACGAACTCCCTCCCCTTCCTGGAGCAGCTCCTCGTCCGATATAATGTTACGGATGTCTATACGAACCGGTAAGGACGGAGACTACGGTTCCACGGCGATTTCCTGACCATTGAGAACATCGTTTATCTCCCCCGGAGGAGATTGAAGGAGAAAACTCGCAGCCGCTTGTAGTCGCTCGGACATGTCCGTTGGAAGGAGAAAGAGAAGAACCTGATCAAAAAGTCAGATCGGATTTCGCCGACTATCTTATCTATCAACGACGCTTTGCATAATGCTAGATATACTTCATATAATCAAAAACTATTTTACACGCTCCCAGATAATTTGCGAACATATTCCACCAAAGCACTGGGAAGGATTATCAGAGGAACGAATTGCTGTCATTTACTACAGGTTACTTACCGCACGGGACGGCCCGACATTCCTTTCTCGAGGTAGGGCGTAGGCCTCGACAACTGAACATCGGCTAAGTATCTGCAATAATTCATAAGACTACACACGAACCTCCATTGTGCTTGCGATGTCGATATGGGCCCAGTTAAGCGTTGGTTCTGCGCCGTCCTTGGGTTCCACACCTTCCGCAAACGGCTTCAAGAACAATGCTGCCGTACAACTGCCGCCGCCCCTTCCGCCGGTCTGTAAAGCTCCAATCAGAATTTCAAACAAGGTCACAATGCGTTTTCTTACATTCTGCAGGTCGGCATTTGAGGAGTGGATTTGTGGACCGAATTCATCGTCCAGTGGCATACGCCAGAAGCGGTCATACTCAACTTCACCTGCTTCGTACAGACGTTGCCATAGCTCATCCGAGGTCTTTCTGGCATGTTAATATCAACCAACTTGCTGGACAACCTGACTCACGGAGAACACGCCTGAGAATATTTCTCCAAGAGCAATACCCATCGCACTAAACGCCATCAGTAGCTTGAAAACCGATTAGCGTCTGTCCTACACACCCAGTCAAGGTTGCCACATCAATCAAAGACTCATCCTCAGCTTTGAAGGGGCAGCTGGAGAAATCTACTTGGCTATTGAAAGTGACCAGAGGATTCACTCTGGTTGCCACATCAATCAAAGTATGAGGTTTAAATTCGGTGGCAGTGTAATAGATAGCGTCTTCAAATTTCTAGTTTAACCGCAAAACCAATTGTGCTTTAGCACAACTTACCGGCTAGAACGAGACGCCCTTCCGCATCGGTATTGTCTATTTCTACGGACTTGCCGTTCATTGCATAGACGCTGACAAGCTTTCAGCATAAAGAAACAGCTGACGAGACGATCTTACATATCACCTGGCTTTGTTGCACTCGGTCCAGGCATGTTCTCGGTCAAGGGTGTGCAAACAACAAGGTTAATTCTGTAGCACCATCAGTAAGCCAAACACAAGAACGACTGTTGCTATCATACGGAAGCTTAAGTTGCGCAATAGCTAAAGCGGCAGAAACGACGGTAGCCGCACCACCTAACGAGGACTCTTGTCAGCCTCTAAAATTACACAGTAGCTTGCAACCCAACATACCCATGTCTGCACGCATCGACTTCATTCCCTGTCCAGATAGTTCAATAAGAATACGAACGTCATATTAAATTTACGTACTGCGCCCGGCTTCAAGCTTATGCCTCCGGAATCAAAGGTGATACCTTTGCCCACAAAAGCGAGTGGCTTAGCATCCTGGTTGGGGTGACCTTTATAGTGGCTTATGTGAATTATCAGTATACAGTTAACGTTCGGAGAACTTCGAGTCTTACATCTCCAAAAATTTTGCTGGTTCCGAGGTACCATGTGTTACAGAGAGGAATGTGTTCTAATGCGCTAATTAGATGGATTATATTGACGTCAATAGAGGAAGTCCCTAACCATGCCCTTTTCGGTAGCCCATTCTATGGCCCGTCAGATAACAAGGAAGTAGACCTGTAAAAGCTTCATGCTTACCCGCATCGTGCACGACAATCTTGACGTTCGGAATGTCAGCGAACTCTGCTTTGATGCGTTCGGTAAATCGCTGACGACATTTTTCAGCGTGCACGTCTCCTCAATAAATTTAAAAACTCACAGTGGGTGTCATCATATTAGCAGGCAGTTCCATTAACTGTACGACATTACATTTTTATCCTTGAGCGAATGCACGATTGGACAACTTACGGTTCTCGCAAGGTTTTGGGCCTTTCCATAGACGGTACCCTTGTCCCAATCCGTTGAGGTTTGGAAAGGCGAAATGGAGATCTTCTCAGGAATAGGCTCCTTTAAATTAGGGTTAAACGGGGACTGTGGCGACGTCTTCAAGCTAAATTTGTAAAGTGCCAAATGAGCTGCGACAGCTAATTGTAGCACTACGATCAGACCAACCCCACGACAGAAATGGAAAGAAAATCTTACCAGCTGCGTGGGGATCGGCGGAGGCCTCGACGACGAGTTCCTTGATGCCCTCAATCCCTTTGAGGTCCTTGACTGCGCTTCCGATGGATTTCCGGATCAACTCCCTCTTCGCATCTGGCTTCTTGGATGCGAACTTGTCACCCAAAGACGACAGAGTCGTGACGTTTGGGGAAGGAGTGTTGAAGAAGGTACGAGTTGTCCCGGCCTTGGGAACAGAGTCGCCTGCGGGGGTAGAGGCCCAGAGACTCTTGACGTCGACGCCAGGGATGTTAACCTGGACGGTGGCCTGTGAGTCTGGGTCGTATGGAACGATATAAGCCGATGCAGAGGACATTTGGCGCAGGTGATTGGGAATCAGATAAGAGCGTGGGTGCAGAACGGAAGTCTTGCGCAGGCATCGAGACAACATCGAATATGGTAAAACAACGGCTATGAATAGCAGTGCACCGCCACCTAGTATCATACATATAATATCCTCTACTTAGAGTTTCGTTCCAAATTGCGTCTCCGTCACTCCAGCCCCCATCGCAGCCGTCGACGACACTCCTCCAGTGACAGTCTTTAACAGATTGTCCGCGTAGTCTGCGCCGCTCCACTAGTCGCAATCTCAGCTATCAACTTCACCACGTTTCTCGTAAAAACATACCTTTTGGTGAGTGAGAACATCAGTTCCAAGCTCTCGCTCCTTCCGCTGGATCAATTCAACATATGCCTTCATTCCCGTCTTGCTGAAACTTTGTGCGAAAAGGTCCGAAATGTACGCGTTCGAGTGTAAACCACCAAGCTACCAGCATTAATGAGTTATGCGCAGTCGACCGCACAAAGACCACTCACAGTAACGAATTGCCAGATAAAGCCAATCTTCCCCAACTCCCATACAAATGATTCCATGTCCTTCTCGCCCAGACCAGCCGCGTCCCAGTTGAACGATGGGCTAAGATTGTACGCCAACCACTTTCCGGGATGAGCCGCATGTACACCCGCCGCAAATTCCTTCGCTTGTGCAAAGATAGGCTTTTTTGTCTCCATCCATAGCAAATCGGCATAAGGGGCAAATGCAACAGCCCGGTTGATAGCACACTCCGTGCCGCCCTGGTAGCGATAAAAGCCCTCACGTGTTCTGGGACCATCCCAATCCCAGTAAGGCACGGTTTTTAAGCCAAATTCGTCTTTGGCGATAGCGACTGCCTGAGGGTAGGAAATGCGGGCCACACGCGCGAGGAATCTAATGACAATAGGTTTGCCCACGCCTTCCTTGCTCAAGGCGTTAGCGAGTGTGGTTGAAAACAGCTGAAGGTTGGCCTCCACGACCCATTGATCTTCAATAGCCTGCAACTGGTCTCCAAATTTTCCGGCAGCCTCTGCCTCGACCATGACAGAGTTCAGGGACTTCAGTGCCGGATTAGTGTTGCCAAGAATGAATGCATGATCACGGTCGTCAATGTTCGATGTGATCAAGGTTGCCGCCTCAGAATCGGTACGTGCAACAGCCAGATTTTCAACGCCCATGATGTCATACTGTAGGCGTATAGCAATAAGGCGGTTGATGTGTTCCTGGATAGGAACTAAGACTTTGCCAGCCATATGACCGCACTTCTTGGTACCAGGGGCTTGGTCTTCAATATGAATGCCGGCAGCACCCTTCTCTACAAACAGTTTGGTGAGTTTCATCACGGCCGTCAGTCCACCATGTCCAGTATCGGCGTCGGCTACAATCGGACGAAGATAGTCTACGTAAGGAGTCTTCGCTAGTTCTTCTTCGGTCATATGCGACCGCTCCTCACGCTGCTTCCTGTCATGGAATAATTGCGCCATGAAGAGGTGCTCGACCTTAATCGGCACGGTGTTAGATGGGTAGTCTAGCACGTGGGTAAGCAAATTTCAAAGGAGTCGTGCATGCCTCATTACCTGCTAGGTCGGGGCCTGGTTCGTTCGTCGAAGATGCAGTGCTAGATGATTGCCATCCAGAGACGTAGACCGTCTCAAGATATTTGGCCATCTGAGTTACTTGCACAGGATCGAGGCTATACAAAAAATATGAGCCGTTGGCCTAATGACGAACAGAATCGTTGATACTAACGCTCCGTATGTGTGCGATGGTGTTCGTTGCCTCGCATGTTCACTAAGGAGGTTCCATAGTTTTTTGCCTTGAGTGTCCGAAGGGTACTGGATCGAAATGGTGCCACGCTTGGACACGACCTCAGCGGCAGTATACGGTCGCTTGACCCCTGCGAACCGAGGGCTCTGAAGAACGAGCGTCAGGCCAAAAACGCCATCCAAAGCGTTGAGCAGACATCACCTTCCACCACTGCTCTACTTGAGCAACCTCCTGGGAAAACCTCGCGCGTTCGTTAGACATGTTAATAGATATTGAGGGGCGTGGTAGGAAATAAAATAAAATTTGGCATTTTACACTAGTCGGTTTATAGCCCCTATGCAATGTGTCTAATTGTGCGCATGTGATTCGGACAGTTGCGCGTGACCGGACCCCACGGCGCTCCGCCGCTGTTTTCTTTTGCCGCCCCACTTTCAAGCATATTAACCTCCTTTCCCTAATCTTACACAAATATGTAACGTAACTTATCATATACTATCCAGAGATTGCCTAGCGCCTGTCACCGTCATACAACAAGCCAGCGAGGCCGTATCTAATGGTAAAGGCTAGGACGCTCCCGGCAATCTGGAGGAGTATCAATAAGCCGGCTTCATTATGTCAAGTGGTGCTAGGCTCACTTGCGACCCAATCAGGACTTTAACAAGTTTCTTCTCGTTCATCGGTCCGAAGTGCACAAGGAAGAAGTTGAGGATGGTGAGATTACTTGATTCTAGGATAGCTCCAGTCGTAGGATGTATCGTAAGTTCCGTCAAACCTAACGTAGAATACGTGTGAAGAATGAACGTAGTCAGCTGTGAGGGCGACTTTTGGAAAAGTGTTTTCGATGGATGCAACAGATCGGTCTGGGGGTCGAATCTAAGATAATTGGGCACTTGAATAATTTTTCCAGAAGCGAATGCGAAGCGGAATCACCTGGGCACCCTGTGCCGCGGACAAGGCACCAAGCCAAAAAGCTGCGGGCAGGAAAGCAGAAAGTTGAATATTTGCGGCATAAAGAAAAGCAAAAGTGTTTTGGAGAAGTGGGCTTGAATCCCGACCACGGCAAAGGCCATACCAGTGACGTAGCAGAGTGTGTCACCAGGGAATGCTCGTGCAGGGTACCTGCACCAACCGTCCATTAGAGTGAATAGCAATGTAATGCAGCCATAAACTTGCCAGTTATGGTACATGAAGCCAGCGCAAACGGCGACCAAGGGAAGCATGAAATAAAGACTTAGCATATGCCTCTCAACAAGCTCTCGACTGCCATAAGACATTCCTGCACTCCAAACACCACCAAATCCTAGCTCTGCTTTGTTGCCAAGCAGATACAAGGGTATCCGGAAGTCGATTGGCCATGGAAGGTAAAGAAAATCGTTCACAATGACGGACAGAGCAATGACCAACGCTTGGCCCACTTCGGAGCCGTTAATTCCAGCTAGGATATTGATGCTATTTGTACAGAAATTCGATAGCAAGGCCATGTATACATAGTAAAGGGGGCCTTTCAGAAATAGAGGTTAGAAGCGGAGGTTAATGCGTGAATGCAACCTACCGAGGTTGATCAGGGACCCGAAGATGAACCGAACTGGCAAAGGTACGACGACATGGGTATTACCACGTTCAGCATAGTACACCATTAAAAGCGGGACGGATGCTATTATAGGGATAGGCAATTTATGTCGCCATCGAATGTCAAATACGTCGTCGAGGAAACCGAGCATTGTTGCCATTAACAGAGAAAGTAACGAGGAAAGATACACTGAAAGCTTTTGAGAAGGTCAAAGCGGTGAAGAACGGCGGTGATAATTCACTTGCCTGATAGTGGGGAAACTCTACGACGTCTATACCTTCATGATGCTGAGGAGTCTTTGCAAACCGCATTATCGTATTAGAGAATGCAAAGGGTATAAAAAGAGTGAGAGATAGGACATATATTGACGCGCATACGAGCCCCATACTCTCTGGTCTGTACAAACAAGGTTATCAAAGACAGCAGTCGATAGACACAGAATGTGCTACTCACATCGGAGTATAGTAAGTCTTCAATAGATCCCTTCCCTTGAGGTTAGCATTGACAAATGTTGGACCAAGAGCTGGGACTAGGCATAATGTTGCAACAAAGGCGAACAAGGAGAAACCGAAGGCAGTGTAGAGCGCTGGAAGAGGTGGGACTGGGTCGAGAAGCGGCCTGATCACGAACCAAGCAGCAACTGGTAGCAGACCGAAGAGGAAGGGCCTGGACAGTGGTCGTGGGCGGAGAGCCATTGGACACGTACAAAATGTCGGTTGCCCGCCGACGTGTCGCGTGCAGGGCGTTCTTATCTTATCTCAAAAGAGGCGCAGTAAAAATTTTAAAAAAAAGTATCTTTAGCGCATCCACTCCATATTTTCCGTATGAGCCTCATAATTGACGACGACGACGGCCCATACCTCGATGGAGATCCATCCGATATTATCCCTGATGATGATTTGCCATTCATTCGATACAAGCTGCCTCACGAAGAAGAAGATCTTGAATCAATACGAACGGGTAAACGTGGTTCAGTCTTTCTTGGCAATCTCTAACGACTAGCTAGTCGAAGTATGGGTCGTCGACATCCCTGATTCGCGTCGAATCGTGGATATGCTAAAGTACGTATAAATACAGGGCTTCGTTACATTCCGGACTGACGTATATCCAGATGGATAAAACAAAATGACCTAGAGACACCAGAGTTAGACCACCTCAAGCGAATACGTAAACAAGACGACCGAACAACGCTCCTCTTGACCATAGCTACTACCCCTCCTCCATTGCCAGACTTCATCGACAAATTACCATATCTCTTAGCCGTCCCAAGTTCCTCCGCTCTCACGCTTCCTTCATTGGCCCTAAAATCAGCTGTATGGCCAACGTTCTATACTCCCCGTAGGAAAGGCGAAGAAGACGCATGGTCGCGGGCCAAGGTAAGATGGGCGTGGAAAGCAATGAAAGCCGCCGTGGACGTTGCCATACAAGCGAAAGAGAAAGGAGACGTATGTTTTACGGTTACGATATCAGTAACGTTCGGTT
Source organism: Amanita polypyramis BW_CC (assembly GCA_001691755.2). Classification (NCBI taxonomy): domain Eukaryota; kingdom Fungi; phylum Basidiomycota; class Agaricomycetes; order Agaricales; family Amanitaceae; genus Amanita; species Amanita polypyramis. The sequence continues at coordinate 184,221 of JNHY02000001.1, read as the reverse complement.
TGATGACAATCGCGCAAGCTACCTATAGCAGCATGTGTGCCAGCTCCACACGGAGACACTCTGGGATCGCTCACATTTATGGCACATGACACTAGAACATCCTCCAAGCACCCTCTACGGCACGCTGCGGTTAACCTTATAAGACAAGTGGCGGACTACCACCCTCTGCAATCCGGTCGTACAACTGACGAAAGGCGAGATAACGCGCAGAATGGCACCAACTATCTCCTGACGTCTTTAACCGTATTTCTGACTCACGAACCTTGCATCATGTGCAGCATGGCTCTCCTCCATTCACGCGTCAAAGATGTCATTTATCTCCTTCCAATGCCAGAAACGGGCGGTTGTGGAGGTCTAACATGCCTGCCGACGCTAAAAGGCGTGAACCACCGCTTTAAAATTGGCAGCTGGAAGATCTCGGAAGCTCCCCTCATCTTGGGCGCAGAAGGCCTTTGTATAGACAGCATAATGGATGCATGAGGATACTGATTATGGTTCCCGGTCAGGGGACAAATATCTACAGATAAGAGGGATGGATAGAGTGTCCGTGTGGCTGCCATTGTTTCGCCTCGATATACGCCAGCAACGCGTCGTCATTCAAATTGCGCAGCAAACTATTTTCATCAACGTTCTGCGGAGCAAGCTTGCATCAGCCAATCGGTATTCCAACAGACCAATACGTACATCCTCTTGTGCTGCCTTAATGACAGCCCTTGCTACTCGCGCGCTGAGCACACGAATTCGCGCAAGACGTGGATATATAAGGCCAGCTGCTTCCTCGTCCGATGTCATGGAAGACGAGAGGGCAATAGCCGCCTGCTCTACCATGCTGTCCGAAACACATCTAGCTTTTGCCAAAATCGCACCCACGCCAATCCCAGGGAACATATACATGTTGTTGCCCTGACCTGGTTCGTACACCTTACCCTCGTATTCTACCGGTTCGTACGGGCTCCCGGACGCGAAAATGACTTTTCCGTTAGTCCTAACCAATCAATGTTTCATAAGCAGATTAATGCTAGGCATGACAGAAACTAACCAGTTAATCGCATCTTCATGATCGACCTCGCAAAGAGAGATAGGATTTGATAGAGGGAAAATGATCGGACGTGCATTTAGAGAGGCCATGAGCTTGACCACTTCTTCCGTGAAAGCGTTCTTCGTGGAAGAGTTTCAGACGTAACACGAACCTGATGAATGCGCAGCACGTACCCGTGCGGTACTGAGACCAAGAAGTGCCGTCGGCTTGACGTACTGCAAAACGTCAATGAGGTTTGTTAGTGGAGAACCCTCATAGTCGGTGCGTGCAAAGACTGGGCGGACAGACATATATATATATTAGCTATATCCTGACGAGCGAAACCTACGCACATTTTTTGTGTTCCTGCAACCCCTTCCTATCTGCTGTGATCAAGCCCTTCGAATCTACGGTCTTGTCTCATCAGTGTCAAATATTTTGAAACGCTGAGTGAAAGGAGTTTACATAGATTCTCTTCTTGGCCTCTTCCACGGACAGACCTTGGAGCGTAAAGAACGATAGGAGCTGTTTCGCCACACCGGTACCAGAGGATCCGGCGCCGAAGAATAAAATACGGTGTTCGGTCAACGGCAAGCCGGAAGCTGCGGATGACAATCGTGCAGCGTTGATAAACCCAGACAGTACGACCGCGCCTGGAATAGTAAGACACCGCGACTTTACCCGAATGGCATTAACACACCTGTGCCTTGAATCTAGAACGATGTCAATGGAATCTTTACTTCCGAAACGGCCTACTCACGTCATCGTTAAAGCACCTATAGCGCGTCCTGAACATGTCCAAGTACCGGAAGGCATTGTCCGTCGAAAAGTCTTCAAACTGGACAAGCAATTGAGGGAAGACTTCCGACATGGCTTGCATAAACTCTTTCATAAATTCATCCATCTGCGTGGCCGTTGTTAGTTTATGGCAAGGACCTTTTCTGCGTCAACCTCACCTCTGATGTGTCTGGTCTCTTACGGCGGATGCCGATGTAAAGTGGGTCTTCGAGATACTTTTGAGTGTTCGTGCCCAGGTCTAGGCAGATGGGCAAGGTAGAGGTAGGCTTAATTCCTGCCCCTGCAATATACAAGTCTCTGTAACAATGGGTTAGCTGGGACGAGTCGGTGCCTGCTACACCCACAATTTGCCGATACTAATTGGCAGGCCGTTGGCCCCAAGATCTCCAAGACCGAGGATGCGAGAGCCTTTCAATAGTGAACAAAGACAATTGACGATAGAAACAAGGCGGCCTACCATCTGTGACGACTGCGATTCGCGCTGCTGTAATGCCAGGCCACGACCAGAGTACGTCGCGGATATGACCTTTGCTTTCTATCGTGACGTACAACCCCTCCGGGCGTCTCCAAATATGCGAATAGTTCGAGCATACATCTCCGATCTATACATGTATACATGCTCAGCATCAGGATATCGACATCACAACAAAGAGTTGGTCAACCGTTGGGGTGTAAAGAATTGGGATAATCTCAGACATATTACTGAGCAGAACCTCATAAAATAGGTTAGGATCGCGCTCCTTGAGCCCATTGAGGTAGATGTATTTCTCGAGACCGGACGTCTTGCTTCGTAACTGAGCGAGGCACCGCTGGCGATGGTCCGTTCTGAACAAGTAAGGAGGGATACGAGCGTTTGTCGAGTCTACAGGAGAGACCATCGGCAGCGCCATAGTAGTAACAAGAGGAATGGATAGGGATGAAATTAAGGATGGATTATAGGGAGGAAAATATTATAGTGATAAGTGACTCGAGACCAGCGGGATCATGTGAAATGTTAAGATTTGAAACCGCCCGCAAACGGCCTTCCCGCGCGCGTAAATATCAAACGTTCCATATACGCCTAAAATAGATACACGCAGGCATGCGCTGCAATGAGCAGGAGCGAGACTCAGTCCAGGACATTCAGCACGCACGCACGCACTTGCCAGCATAAGCAAACCGTCCACCCACTACCACATCTCGCGCCGCTTCGTCCGCACCGCCCTCACTATCTGCTTTTTCTCGCTCCACGATGCCCTCTCCTTCTCCCGCCTCTCCTCCTCCTTCGTAATCATCGCCCTCCTCTGGGACTTTTTCAACCCCGCAATGGCACCCACAAACGTCTGCGTGCAGCCAAACATCTTGGCTAGCTTGCTCCTCGTGTACAACCCCGGGTCGGACCGCCTGAGCTGTCGAATCTTCTCCACGTCCTCGTCGGATAGGCGCTCCAGCTGCGGTTTGTCGAGGGAGGGACGGCTGATGGGAGGTAGTGGCGTGCTGGCATCCGTTGGTGGTGCTGGGTTTCTTTGCTGGAGAAGCGGCGAAGCAGGCGCGGTCGTTAGTGAGAATGGCGAGGGTGCTGTTGGGGGAGGTCGGTGGATAAAAGTCAGGTTCTCGTCCGGTAGATGCGTGACAACGGCTTTTGGGTTATCCTCTAACGGATCAGATCTATGCATGGGAGGTCGCTCTGCGGTGCCCGGTCTTGGCCGTGGATACTTGGTCGCATAATGTCGAGTAAGGGGCAGGGGCCGTAAGAACGCGTTCATTGCTGGGACGACGGAAGGAAAAAGGGTGGCACACAATTATAGGCTTCAAATATTTCTCACGGTTACAAGGCCTAGCAGGTACACGAACAACGAAGGGAATGGGTAACGAGTGAAACGCGCATACAAGCGATTGAGACTAGACAGAGAGAATGTACTCCACCCGGAAAACCAAGAGAGAGACCCAAAGGTATAATACACTAGAGTTCAAGACGATAGCAGGGACCATGAACAAGAAATGAACGCATGAAATCATAAGAGGACCCCCCAAGACACTTTTTGCTCAATGTATTCCGACACCTATCTTCAACTGGCGTGAGGAGAAGATGTTCCCCTCTCCGTATTGCCCGCTAGGTGTGCAAGTTTAGGCGACCGACCAGCCACCGATCGCTCCCCGTGGAGCCCTCTGGATGGCTTGCCGTGGACATTGGGTGGTGGTGGCAAATGGTGATTAGGGCTGTCACGGTAGCTTTGAGATGGCGGTGGCACGTTAAGAGAATTGTTGCGAGTGTATGAGGACTCGGAGGTGGTTGTATTCATTGAGAGTGTTCTGGCGCTGAACGCGACGGGCGACCCTGTCTCGGTTTCTGTTACTTTCTGGCCCTCACGGAGGTCTCTTTCCTGGTCCCGAGATGATCCCATGCGGGCAGAGTCCGCTTTCGTCCTTTCCACAGAAGTAATCTGCGGATACTCGGCCGATCCATTCCTATGGTGTCTCTCCCAACCCCCATCTGAGCGATTTAACGTCGTTTGTCGCAAGGCATCCTCCAACTCCTCGACTCTCCTCTGCAGTCCAGAGATTTCCAACTGCATCCCAGCTACCTTTCTTTCCACTAGGGTTTCCACGACATCGTGAATTTTCTCTTGCTGCTGTGCCAAAGACTGTATAAGCGAGTTTGACCTCTGCAACTGTTCACTGAGCCATTTTTTTAATTCTTTTGAATCATTCAAGGCATCATAGAACATCTCAAAAGGCGCCAAGAAGGCAGCCTTGTCCCCTGTATAACCAGGGTGGTGCAACGAACTTGGCGTGGGGGGCACCAGTGTTGTAGCGATGGGTATGGTGGCATTAGACGGAGATCGGCCCGAGATGCCGTGGGAGGGACCTTGAATAATGGGGGCCTGCTGCCGTTGCTGCATGGATAGCCGGGTAGGGGTTGGAGGCACATTGCTTGTGACTCTTCTTACGTGATCGCTTGAGTTCAAAACGGATGGTAGCCTGGGAAGTGCGATCGGAAGTCTGTCCGCATAAAAAGCACCCTGACCCCCGTCTGGCACGGGGGGAGCACTTTGTATGAGTGGTCGTTGGTTGATGGTGTGAGAGTCTCTCGGGCTGATAAACAGGTCTGCGGGTTTCTTTCCAGAACCCAGTTGTGAAGCGCGACGACGGGCAAAGCTGGTCCGTGCGGCTATTGACAACGGTTGCTGAGGAGACCCGATCATGGGGGTAGGACTTGGGGGACGCGTTCCTGGGCTAGCCATATTAGTTCCAGGCCTACGAATAGCTGGAGCGGTATTTGGGCTTCGGCGCACTGAACGGGGAGGAGCAGCAGCGGAATTTTTCGAGGATGTAGAAAGCCGATCATCGGAGGTGGTGGTGGTGGTGGTGGTGGTGGTTGATGTGGATGCGGTATTTATGAGAGTGTTAGGGGGAGGGGTGACATAGCTAGCGCGGTGTTGGTCTATCAGAGGTTTCTGTTTCTGCTTGGCGGGAATATTTGATCGGACTTGGTCGACCTGGGATGGATTATCACGTTTGATAGGGAAGCCCGTGACGACAGGTGATATGGGATTGGAACCCGTTTGATCTGAGGGAAGCCTGATACAAGTGTTGAGAGGTGGAGGAGCCCCGCTGACAGTGACACGACGTTTTTTCAGAGGGGAGGGGAGGGAGCTAGCAGAGGACGCGTCTGGGTCAAAGGAAGCATTGTCGACAGATATAATATTGTCGTGCTCGTGCTCGTGCTCGTGCTCGTCCTTTATTGGAGGGGAATCATGGCTGGGGAACGTGAATGAGAAGGGCGGTGGCATGGGGAGAGATACGCACCTGGGAGGCGGGGAAGACGCGACGTTGTCATGAGAGCGCTTGCGACCAATAGCTGGGCGGGCGGAATCATGGTCAACGGAGGACATCTGAGATTGAATGGGAGGCAGGGCGTTGCTTGGGGGAGATAAGGAACTAAGGGAGTGGGAACTGAAAGCCTGGGCGAAGGAGGGAAGGGACTGGGGGACGTGGGCTAGAGATGCATGACGGATGGACATGGTGGAGAAGAAGAGGACAAGCAATTAAAATACATTCTGACAAACTCTCTCAGCCTCGCTACCCCTCCGTCCCTCCCCGCTTCTTCCTCCGCGCCCGGAGCACCTGAACCGACCCCGCCTCCCCTGGCCCTGCACCCCGCCCTCCCTTCGCCCCATTCCTCACCACCCGTCCTCCATATATGTATTCCTCATACGTCTCCTCCGATGCTACCGGTTCCCACACCGGTCCAGGCGAGTCGTCCCCTCTCTGCATCCGTCCCCGTGCTGGTGGTGTAGACGGAATCACAGGCGGCGCCATCTCTCGTTCCGGCGTATGTCGATCCGTTCCCACCTTGCCCGCCCCTCGTATGACAGGCGTGGGAACAATACTAATCCCTTCACACAGTCGCTTCACTGTGCTCTCCAGCGTTTCCGTCGCCCGTATAGCCCGCTCAGCAGTCGAAAACTCCACGCCAGTCGTCAGCAGCGTCAACACACGTTTGATCAGCTGTGATGAAACCTGTCCGGGCCCCGTCGCAGGTGCCACGCCTACCCCTCCGTCGTCACCGGACTTGATTCCAACTGCAAAGAACCCCGTAATTGCCCCAGACACGCACTCTTGCCGGAACGACATCCGCTCCCAAAATTCATCCACCGTCACTTTTCCAAGCTCCCCAAGCGGCGCATCACCCCTTCCCTTTCCTTCTCCATTGTCCCCGTAAGAGTCCTTTCTGGCACGCTTCCGCGCGGGGGACTTGATCTCCCCTTCCGTATTGTACGCAATGTCGTCCAGAAAACGCGATTTGGGGTCGTCGTCAAACGACGGAATAAACAACCCAAGATTGTGTCCACTACCACTTCGCAGGCAGGGTAACGGTATATCCGTCTGCGAGTACGGGTGGCCATATACCCATGCAGTGTCGCCTAGCGACGCTGCAGATTTGATTGCATATTTGAGTGTATTCAACGCTTCAGGTTCGGTATAGCCGGGAAGGAGATAATACAATTTTAGTGGTATCTCGGACTGCACTTGTCCAGCTACATCCGTCAAGACGCGCTTCCACCATGCACAGAGCTTGGTATCGTTCAAAACGCGTTTTCCTGAGAACTCGGACGAATTGGGAAATAGATACTGTCCTTGTGCGCGTGCGAACAGGTGGATCCAAAGATACTTGCTCGGAATAGGACGCGTCAAGGGGTTGGCATAGTACGTGGCCAGCGCTCGTACGAGCGCCGCCGTGGGAGAGGGCTGGCTGCCTTGCCCCGTCGTGTCGACCTTGGCTATGTATAAAACGAGGCTGGACGTGGATGGAATATGGTAAACAGATGCTTCTATAGCCGTCACCATGACGCGAGGTGTATTCGAATTAGCCTGTTCTGAGCACAAAATGAGAACGTCTTGCAGATATATTCTGGGTAACGGTTTTGCGAATATGTAGAGAGATGAGTTTTTACGAGGGGCAGATACAAGTACATGAAGATGGAATTCTCGAGTGCCCGGGATATCTTTCAGCGAATCTAGCAAGTAGTCGCGGAGAACGGTCATTGGACTCGTGTCGCATCGGACTGTGACTCCTCGTGGTTCATGCCAAACAAGCCGCTCTCCCAGTTACCCGTGTCCTTCCCACGTCAGTGCCTCAATTGCATCACAATGGAAGAGCAAAGTGCGCCGGTGGTAATTTGACGTTGTGCGCGCTCCAGAAGGGCGGTTTGGAGATGAATCAGCTTTGGAAATTTTTTCGCGTATCGGAACTGCGTCGGACGGACGGCTCGGCGGGACCCGGATGCACGCACTCCCGGCCCCGACGCCCATCGTCACGATCGGTCGATCGAGCAACCCTCTCAGTCCATCACCACGGCAACCGCTAGCTGGATCTTGATCTTGATTACATATCCCCTTATCAACAACATATGTAGTACAAATAATGACACAAGATATCGCAAACAACCTAAGTAATGACCCTTTTACGCCACATACGTGTACATACCCTCCCCCCGCTCCAGATACTCTTTCTCTAACAGCGTCTCGATAGCCTTCGTACCTGTGAGGCACACTCGGACCATGATAAACAAACTCTTACCCTTTTGATATCCGGTATCTTTGGAGTAAATCGCTGCGAAATTTGACCGATGATCTCCTGCACCAACTGTTGATGGTTCATCGTCTTTCTTGCCTTCATAATCCTGCGCTGTGGTGAGCAACATCTAAAAGGCGAGGGAAAAAACAGCTCGTACCGCACTATGGTTGCCTGAATTGAATATTTTCGATCCTCGTCCACGGTACGCAGGACATCTCTACTTTCAATCTTTGATTCAGCCTTAATCGGCTGATTGAGGTTAACTTTGACTTTCTTCGACTTGTACTCTACCGATCAAAGTATAAGACACGAATTGAGCTAAAAAGTAGAAGTTACCGACTGGGATTCAAACTATACTCCCCGGTGCCCCCGTCAACCAACACCTTTCCTTTGGTAAGAAGTCCTAGGACCTGCAACAGGAGCTCTTTCGGTATCGATGTTGCAGTTAATAGCTCCGACAAAGTTAGTGTGTCGTGTCTATTATACTGTAGCAATACGGCAGTTTGGTAAGCACTTGTCATGAAAATATATTTTTGATTCAAGTAATTCGTCTTTAGCTCATTCTTGCTGTAGTTCCATAGCCATGTAAGTTTACGGCCAGAATGCTTCGCTTGATAGTATCCCCGGAATCGATTGTATGTCGTTTGAAGTTCAGGTTGAATCACGAAACTGTGGCCGGGCGGACTCAACGGCCAGATATTCGTTCCCAAGACCATGGCGCTAAACGCAATATCGGAGTCACCATGAGTCTGCAACATACGCTCCCGGAACTGGTCCGTGAGATCCTGGCTGAGATTCACGTCTGCAAGTAACAGTTCTACGATCGAACATGTCGAGAGATCAGCTAGAACCGACCTGTGAACATCCGCTGCAGTTTTGTCGTGTATTCAAAACCACACTCTTCTTTGAGTTTCGAGATCATACTTGCTTCACTTTCCTCAGATGCAGATATATTATGAACGAGACGCTTGGAAAGCTTCGTTGTGTAGAAGGTCTGAAAGACGTCCTTATCCTCGACGTACTTGAAGAGAATCATCTGTTTGGTAGGATATATAAAGCGACAAGTTGTGAGTAATGGTACGGAAGGACAAACCACGCGATTTAACTCAGACTCTATATCACTCTGCTCGGCAACTTTGCTGTTCTTCCGTAGAAGTAAGTCGGTATGTTTGGCAATTAGCTCTGGAGACTTGCTACTGGATAGGCGCGTGGCAGCATTGCGGTTGATAAATTCGCGACAACCCTTATCCAGGCTGGTAACAAACCCCATTTCTGCGTTGAAGCACTTTAGGGTCGTTTCGTAATTCTTTCGGTGTACTTCAAGCAGTACTTCGACGTAGAGCTTCGGGTCTATTTCGTCCACACCACCTTCCCCTATTAGTGCCGAAACAACGGCCAGGCCTGTGTCTTTTACGTGCTCTTCGAATATTTGACGCAGAGGTTCGGGGCTATCTGTTCGCGAAAGAAGGACCCACATGCGTCGTAGGTCCGTTTCCTTGTCGTTTTTCAAGAGGACTCGAAACCCATCCCACAATGACTGCAAACGCTCCTGAATTAGCACCTGTTCGCAGGTGCTAATCAGGATCTTTCGCGTCTGGGAATGTAGGTATCGATCAATGTGATCCTCTTCCTCTTTTATGATTTCTTCTATTCTCGTGAGGTAGTCAGAAATATTATGATCTGCGAGAAATAATTCAGAATCATGTCTATAATAAGCCTTTGTTGCATCAATGAATGCAGCTTCAAAATGTCCCCTGTATACGTTGAGACACGGCTTATCTGGATCGTTATCATCGATGCCTAGAGAGACGAAGGATTCTAAGACACTCCTAATCAAACCTTGGTCGATGGTTTCGCCATCCCTTTGCTTATCTATCAATTCGAGAATAGTAGCGATCAATTTGGACGGTTTGCTTTGCGTCTTTTTGAATAGCCAGTCTCTCCATTGCGCAAGGGCAAGCTATTGAGAAGTTTTAATTAAGGGCTACTTGAAAAAAAGAAGGCCTCTAACTGTATAGATGGTATACACATTCTTCCAGCCTCCGGCTCTTTCCCGTGTCACCCAGTGGCGGTTCAGGTACATGAATAATTGGTTAACATATTTTGCACCTGTTGTATACCGAGTCCATTCCTTCGAGTAAAAAGCCAAAAGTTCCTCTTTTTCCAGAAGGGCGACTTTCTGCTCAAGTTTCAGTCCTGTCCGCATTCAATAATTAATCGACTAACCCCAAGGCTTGTCGTAAGATGTGTAGAGAAATAGTTTCCCAAGTTGTTATATAGATCTGCATCGCTTATATTGGTATTGAAGTACTATCGGGGGCGAAACGCCACTCTTGATCATGCACCGCGCACCTTTGCCTGATCCATGTGCATCAAAGCCCATCCTGGATGCTGTACAGTAACTATGTGCAGCATTGTACATCGACATATACTAGAAGAGTATAATTAGGGTACGCGGGGCTTGGGAGACGCGCACATGCGGTTGATTTACCTTTGAATATGTGACGCCCATATGCAACTTGGTCATGATCTGATCAATTCCTTCTACCAGGAAGTCCCATGTAGTGTTAAGGTCTGCATTCGTGGATGGTAGCACGTAGGCCATTGCGCTGCACAAGAAGCGAAACTGTGGCTGCACTCGTCTCTCGTGCTCCCAACCACGAGGACAGTATGCGAGGTGGCTGTGTCACCTGCTGTTTATAGATCAATGCTAATTTTAGATCTTTACACCAGTATGGATGCACGCTATTCCGCCCCAGAGGTTAGTCCATGCTCCGCCATCGACATCCTTCCCCGTTGCAAACCCTGCATCTCGAATCATCTGCGCGAACTTGCCCTGCGGTGGGAAATTTCGAATAGACTCGACCAGGTATTGGTAAGATTCCCGATCGCCTGCGAGGATTGTCCCGAGCAGAGGTATTACCGTGAATGAATACTGATCATATAACCTGGGACGAGAGTGACGTATGAACATCAAATTGGGGAATTAGGCAAGAAACATACGTGCCGAGCAGAGGATTCTCGACTCTGCTGAATTCGAGGCAGGCGAACTTCCCGCCAGGTTTTAAAACCCTGTACGCCTCTGTGAGGACGTCGGGTATAGATGTACAGTTCCTTATTCCAAAAGCGATGGTGTAGAGGTCATATGTATTGTCTTGAAAGTGGGACGGAGGCAATTGCTGCGCGTTAGCCTCATGGAATGATATCTGGGGAGCTGGGGCTGAGTCAGTGAGTTGACATACCTCCCTAATCAGAAACATACTATTGTGATACATGGTCTTCTTAAAATTCCGGTAGCCCTCTTTGAGCATCTGTGCATTGATGTCTACAACTTCAACCGTTGTTTCTCGGTCTGCATACTTCTCTCTCGCATATTCCAGTATGCGCAGAGCGATATCTCCAGTCCCACCCGCGACGTCAATACAACGCATTGGCCCCCTCCTCCCCGGTTTTAGTTTGGAAACAAAGGCATCTTTCCACAGTCTATGAACTCCTAATGAAGACGCGTCATTCATGAGGTCGTATTTGGATGCGACCGAGTCGAATACATTCTTCACCAGCGGCTCCTTTTCTTCCTCTAACACCGTCCTGTATCCAAATGAGGTTGTTTTCGACTGCGGCTCCGTTCCGCGCGAGGTATTTTTTGAATGCGAAGAACGAACCAACCGGGGTGCATATGCCAGTCGGGGCAGAGCCGTTTGAGAGCAGCGGACGAACATCCTTTGACCAAACGCGTCGCAGTTTCCCGAGTCGGCAGCCAGTCACGTGGTAGCAATTTCTAGCACACTTGACCCTTACTTATGTCTAGTCCACCACCGGAGAGCAAGGGCAAACAAAAGGCTTTGGGTATATCACAACTCCTACAATATTGTATTTATCGTAACAAATATCTATCAGTGAAGGAAGCAGAGGAAGAATCGGAATCAGACTCAACATCACCCAGCTCCGAATCAAGTTCTTATTCCTCGGATTCAGATTCGGCCTCTGACGGCGTGACAGAAGAGCAGGAAAAAGCATCACAGGAGAATGTAGGAGAAAGTGCCGTACACGAATCTGAAGGATCAGAGGAAGATATCATAACCCTTGAAGAAGACCTCCCGTATGTACTAAGTTCTGTCTTTCAACTTTCTTACCAAAGGTATTACCAGGCCACTACCTCGCCTCAATCCTGGAATCCCATCTTCGATCTATCTATCACTAGACGGAACGCAGCTGAGACTACGCGATCCAGAAGTAGAAAAGGCCGAAAAAGCAGCATTTACCTCTGCTCCTGCTCCTCCAATACCGCCACCAGAGCTAGGAAAAGATGGAAAACCGCTTACGAAAAGGCAGAGGAAAGAAGTGCGTGCTAAATAAATAAAAAACAAGATCGTGTGTTTCGCTAATACCCCCTTTTCCTTAGCTAAGAAAGAAAACGGCTGGACCCGACTGGTTCGACCTTCCTAGGCCATCAGAAGCAGAACTGCCTCGCCTGTATCGTGAGGTCGAAGCTATGCGTCTTCGAAATCAGCTTGATCCCAAGCGCTTCTACCGGAGGGATGAAGGTGAAGGGAAAGGCATTAAAGGGTTACCAAATTACTTCTCTGTGTGTTGGGCTGTCGACCACATAGTTGTATGCTGAGACTAATTCGAGTTTACAGATTGGTACCATTTTACCTACTTCAACGCCATTCGGCACAGCCAGTGCGGATAACCTCCCAAAGTCGAACCGCAAGAGGACCATCGTTGATGAGCTCGTTGACGACGCCGAAGCAAAGAGATATGCTAAGAAAAAGTTCAACGAATTACAGAGCGTTCGAGAAGCGAAGGGCAAAAAAACACTCGCCGCAAAAAAGGCTTTGCGGCAGCCCAAATGGTAACATTCCAATTGACACATTGTTTGTACCCACACGAGGTAGATGTATGATGGAGGCGTACAAGAAACTCTGTACAATGATACCACTAGATAGACTATGCCAAGCGAACACTCTTAACAACCTTGGATATACCACTTCTTTCACCTTCGTACCGCCCACCTGTCCCCGCCAAGCCGTTTTTGTACACAGCTTTTTGAGACGCAACTTTCTTCTTTGCCTTTTCGTACTTCTCGCGTTTCCTGACGCGGGGATTACGCGAACTTTTCGGTCGATGGGGGGTTAGACCCCTGTTAGTCAGAATAGTTTTGGTGAGAGACCGTGGTCCGTTCGCGTCTTCTTCATCCTGGTTTTGCCTGAATATAAAAGCAGTCTCAGATAAGCTCATATTAAAACGGATGACTCTACCGCGCCGCCGCTTTCATGGCCTCGTAATCTGCCCTTTTCTTCTCCTTCCTCTCTTTGGACCTCTTCTTGACGAGGTCGTAGTAACCATCGAGATCAGCATCTTCATCACTGCCATCTTCTTCATTTTGCGGTTTCCGCCGTTGTTCTGGTTCAGTGTTGTCAAGGTCCGCGCCACCTTGAATTTCGATACGCTCCTTGACTTCTTTGAGCACTTTTACCTCTCTTTCTTTTCGACGCCCGCGGTAAGGAATATCGTCATCGCCTCCCAGGCTTTGTCGTGCGCCTTGTCGCCTGGCACTTGTGCTTTCAATCTTCGCCGCATGGAACCGCAGTGATTTTCGTCTTGCAATTTTGTCCGCAGCATCTGCGTGCTGCAACGAAAGTGCTTCTCCATAGACATCCGATACAATGTCCTTTGCCGGAGCCTTTGACGACAACTTGGAGGATTTGAATTCAGGTTCGATCACGTCAAAGATAGGCTGCGCCAGCTCAGACGACTCTCTGGATGTTTTTCTCTTCTTTTTGGGAGGCTTTTGTGGGGTATCCTGTTGAATCTTTTTTCCCGGTCTTTCTTGGTATAGAAGAGCATCTTTGAGTAGTTTACTCAGTTCCTGCGCCTCAAGTCGACCAATCCCCGTTACCAGTCTCTCACTTATCTCTAATTCATCGAGTTCCATTTCACTATCCTCGTCGAATTCGCCCTCTGAGTCAGTCGGAGCAAAGTCCAACCCTTCCATAGTCATAAGGCCCTGTTTAAGCGTCAACAAGCGTGCCAAGATCGGGTGGGTGCTAAGTGCTTCTAGTCGTCGAGCGTACTTCTCATTTGCCCGTATGTGCAGATAAAATGCCAGGTTCGTTGTATAGGTTACGAGTGTTTCTGAAAGTCGCTCAGTAAGGACAAGCAATATTTAGAAATACTTACGGTAATACAAGTGGATCATACCAAGGCTATGAGAATCCGGATCTGTTGATTGTATTCTGGCAACAACTATTCAGCCAGCATCGTTCAATAACGAATGTCAGAGACATACTTGTCTAGTTTTTCGCGAGTTTTCGTCAGATTTTGAATAGAATCTTCCCAGTCTCCTGCCAAAGCCAACGCCTCGGGGTTGTTCTTTTGTAGATGCCGCATTATTGACTTTCTGTCCTGTGGGAGAACAGGCAAGACGGCCTGTGCAGGTTCTGGCAGGCCGCTAGGATGTTTTGTAAACGATGACCCAGTACGCAAATGATTGACCTACTCTGCCTCCTTCGCATTTTCATAATAAGGATCGTTCAAACCGAAATCATTTTCATCCATTCCATCGCGAGCTTTTGCCTGTAGTCGCCTTGATTCATTTTCTTCCAACTCCAAAGCCTCCTCATCACCTGAGTCGATCTGTGCGGCGTTTGACGAATAGTAATTACGTCCCCAGGATTCCTCTTCCTCCTCTTCATCCTCAGAGGAGGAAGATGAATCCTCCTTCTTTTGCCTTTGTTTCTTCCCTTGGGGTTTGTGCTTTGATAACTTACCCTCCTGTACCTCATCCATGTCATCCTCGCTGCTATGTTCGTCCTCTTCAGAGTCGACCTCATCAAGTCCATTCAGTGCGAAGACTTCCTCATCGTCTTCTATATCGTCTTCAATTTCCCCCTCCAAGAGAATCCTGTCACGAGAGGCATGAACTGGTAAAATCAGGTTACTGTCCCAGACTGGCCAAAAATACGTACATTCATCTTCTTCATCAAGAGGGATATCGTCGAGCGTGTTCCATTTCTCTATGCTCGCGTCCGAGCGCTTGAGAGGACGTAGTCGCTTGGCTCTGCCCGAGCTGCTCTTTGGACGTCGCGGCATTTGGCAAATTACGGCAAATTTAAAATTGTGATCACTAGAGATACAAATCTACTCTACAACAGTAACATTTACTGCAGCTGACTGCGTACGCTACGACTTGGTTTTGGATGATGACCTGTCGCGATCTGGCATGAGCAAAGTGGGTGCCACAGAACTGACGCTTACTCGTCGGCGGAAGTGTTCTTCATAATTGTCAACTTTCCAGAGGAGGCTGCAGAGACCATTTGGGCTTCTATTGACTTGTTTATCTTAGTACTCAGCGCCTGTATTCGATAGACTAAGTAGACGACCTCCGACCCCGTATAAATTATGATCGTGACCTTGTACATCGCCTCCTGCTTTACCAATGCTTGTTTTTTTGGCGCAATGTATTTTTTCCCCTTTTTCAGCTTAGCAGTCTTCTGCCTATTCGTGGGTGCCTTGGTCTGCAAGCCCTTTGTCTTGCCTTGGACCATGATAACTGTGGCCTGAAGAATGGCGCAGAAATTTCCCACGTGACGACCGCGTTGTGCTCCGCCATTGGCCGAATTTGAGCTCATTCGCTGCAGCCGTCCAGCAATGGTTCTGTCGCGCTCAAGCATTCTGCGTTTGCGCGTAGCTTTGCATAAACTTCCCCAGGTGATTTTCCTGTTGCTTTTCCATGGTGCCAGCTGATTTTAAGTTGATAGAGGACATATCATGACCTCGTCACGCTCCCTACGAAGGAATCTGCCGTTTCTCAAGGGCCTCCTGGGTACAGTGCTGTCTCTGGACACACCGTAACTGTCTTCGGTTGCACAGGATTCCTTGGCCGATATCTCGTGTCCAAACTAGGTACGTCTTCCGGTTATGATTAAAATATATATACACAATTAACGACACGTGCAGCAAGGGCAGGAACTCAAGTCATTGTTCCCTATCGTGATGAGGATGAAGCTAGGATATTCAAGCCTATGGGTGATCTAGGGCAGATAGTTCGACTGGTATTGTCCATACCCCCAGGACGGTCCTTGGCTCTGCTCTTAATACTTTCTATAGGAATGGGACATTCGGAATGAGAAACAGATAGCAGAGTGCTTAAGACATTCTAATATTGTGTTCAATCTCGTTGGCCGTGACTACGAGACCAAGTGAGTGCCGTTTCTTGCATTTCTGAGTTTGTTGATGACGTTTGCCAAGGAACTTTGATTTTACTTCGGTCCATATAGCTGGTGCGGAGAGAATCGCCAGAATTGCTGCCCAGGAGGGTGTCTCACGCTTTGTTCACGTATCTCACTTAAACGCGAACCTGTCGTCACCTTCCAAATTCCATCAAACGAAAGCAGAAGGCGAAGAAAAGGTCAAAGCAGCATTTTCGGGTGCTACCATCGTTAGGCCAGGGACGATGTTCGGCTACGAGGACAAACTTTTGACCAATATGGCTCGTGAGTCATCACAAGATGCTGACAACGGTCAGATCAATTAACAGCTTCTAGTCTGGTCAATTTGGTGGAAACTAAACCATGCCCAAACAAAGATACGCCCAGTCCACGTAAGGTCAAATCAATTCCGGACGGCAAATATTAATCGTTGCCTAGGTTATGGACGTAGCGCAAGCGCTCGCGAACCTTGTTTCGTTACCTCAGATATCCCGCACGCTGTCATTGCCAGGCCCATCGACACTGACGCATGAGTACCTATTAGACCTCGTTTCCTCAGTTACTCTTCGGCCGCCATCTCGAGCCCCCGTGCTCCCAAAACCACTCGCCTCACTTCTCGCTAAGGCCGGCCAAGCCGTGTGGTGGCCTACTCTAAGTTCAGATGAAGTCATAAGAAGGTACATCGATGATACCGACGCACCCGGCGATTGGGAGGCAGTGAACGTTACCCCATCGGAAATAGAGCAACATGCGATTACATATTTAAGAAGATACCGATCTGCGTATGTCGTAAAAGTCCTTAATGGTTCAAGGCACTGACACAATCACGCCTCAGAGAAAACTTCGTCCGGCCCGTTGTATTCCCGCCCAGGCCAACACTTACCGTAAGTTAAACGCCCCATAGAGCAACCAGTTTGTTGATGATATGGCAGGCCGAAGGGGAAATTTGATAATTCACAGGTGATTCGCAGGACAGTCAAACTTCACATGAGTAATATGTATTAGCATTAGAAACCTAGTGGAGATATCTGCCGAAGGCTGGAATAAAGATAGATTTACAACGAAGCACAGGCCCATAAGCGGTTAGTAAATGCAGGAGCACCTGTGTCTCGCAGACAATCCAAGTAAGGAAGTGATACGTGAATGCAAATACAAGCTACCATCAATTATCCGCACGACTGCCCTCGTTGCATCATCATCATCATAGTAGTAAGTATCTAGAAACCGGGAGGAACCAGTGGCTTCGGTTGGTTAGGGCCCGGAGGGTACATGGAAGGGGCAAGCATCTGAATGACACGTCATCAACCAAGTCTGACAACAAAAGTTGATAAACTCACCTGCTGCGCGCCCTGTTGTTGTTCTATCATTTCCTTTTCTTGGGCAACAATTTTAGCCTCGTCCTCTAGGCTGAGAGCCAGAGGGAGGGCCACGAGGAGGGCGGATGTGGTGACTATCCAGACGACATTACCCGCCAGTTTACCGCTGCGCTTTATCCAAGAGGCCGTTTTTGAGATGCGAGAAGAGATGGAGTGGCGGGTCGTTGGGGGAACGATGTCCTTGAGGGCGGCAAGGCGGTCAAGGAAGGACTCATCATGGTCAGGGGCAGAGTCAATGGAGTCGAGAGAAACGGTGGAGGCGGTGGGAGAGGAGGAGGGGGAGGCGTAAGGGGAATGGGCGTCGACGTCCTTTTCCTCGACGATTTGGACCTTGACCATGACGGTTGGGGAAAAATTGCGGCTCCGAAACCGGACTCGGTTTGGCCTTGTTAAGAATAGATAACGCATATAAGTACTGATTGCCCGCTTCGTCTCCTCATCAATGCACCACAACAACCATCCCCTCCCGCCTCCCCAGGCGGCCTCTATGACTCCCCCAGGCCTCCTCCTCCCAACTCCCTCCATCCAGAACCAGATCCACGAGCTCGCCAAAACCCTCCCGCCCCCCAGGAAACAAAACACGGCCTGCGATGCTTGCAGGTCAAATCCTACCCACCGTATCTCGTCCATGCTCTGACCCCCTTTAGGACACGCAAAGTAAAATGCAACCGCCTGCCAGGGCAAGACAAGGCATGTCTCCCTTTCGTCTTACTCGTCCAGCTCTTATATACCGTATCCACAGTGCCAGGTATTTTTCAGACCATTAGCCACTTGACCTCGGCTTAGTACGCCGATCGTAGCATTGCCTTACCAAGAATTACCCCTGCACGTCCGTTTGTACTTGATTATGTTGCCAGTCATAGTATTCATCGCCTCGAAGGCACTACGTACAACAAGCTACTAGCGAAAGGAAACGGAATTCATCCATGGGCAGAAGACCCAGGAATGCCAACCAAGGGAGCCATAGGTGAGCCCGCATCCCAGTTGACCCCATCCAAGATATTTATACAGTGGCAGGTAATGTTCAAGTGTTCTGTCTTAAGTTATTTCTTAATATCTTTGCAGCATAATCCCGAGTAATTTCAGATTGTAATTTTTTTAGTCTTAATTCGTCATCTCCGGTCTCATACGGATATCAGTGCTTTCCCTCCACAAGATCAGATCCTTGGCGCCGCTGCCTTTGTAAATAATTCAATACCACTCATGGTCAAGTTCGGCTTCCATCCTTCCATCACGGTCACAACCCCGAGTCGAGATGTTTTGTCTTTTGTCTTTGCTCCTCCAGATAACGGCAGGTTAGCTGATTCAATATTAGTCAGACGCACCAAAAAATGACAATGCTATAGCGACTTGTCTATGTTTCACCCTGGCAGGGCCAAATCCTCTTACGACGCGTGGGGCGAAGAGGCCCATAGGCTTGAAGATGGCAAATTCAAGGCCGAGTACGTATCTTTTAATTTATCACGTAAGCGCGTGAATTCCTGGGTCACATTGGTCAGTCAAACCGGGGCACTTGAATAGAACTGTACTAACTAGGTTTTTAGGTTTTTTTTCTTTTAATTATGGAATACACGAACTGTCTGTTAACGTTGCATAGGTTCGCACAGGATCTCGTCGAAGTGTTCTTCCAGATTGTCCATACTAGGATACCCCTTTTGAATCCGGCACAGTTCCGGAGCCGTTTGCAATTAAATTCGTCCACTGGAGAAAAGACTCTGCATCCAGCCTTGGTAGCTACGGTCTTAGCCTGGGGTTCAAAATTTTCAGAGCATCCACTGTTAGTTGCCGATAGGAAACGTCCTGGCGGTCAAAGTCTCCTAGCAAGAGCTTTGGTGGACAGAGCCCGTGACCTGGCCGAGGCGCTCAAAGTCCATCGCATTCCATCATCCGATCATGTGGTAATCTGTTTGTTGATTGAACCCCTTCAAAGCCGTCAGTCCGTTACCGGTTAGTTTTCCTGCCTCGGCTAATTTTTTCAATAGAAAATCCAGATGACCCTAACGGTATGTTGATTTCTTTATTAGTACTCGGACTAGACTTGATAAGTTCAGGCTTTCACGGCTTCTGGTTAAGTTCTGCTACACGGCATCTGCTGGATCTAGGGGCACGTATAACTTCCTGACATATGACACACTGTATCCTGACTACAGTTTAGATTAATCACAAATCAGTCATGACCAACATCTCGGACCCCGAAAGCCGAGGAACGATGATTTTTGCATGGTGGATGACTTGTATCTGCGACGCATATTCGTCCGTTTACTATCGGCGTAAACCTATACTTGATGACGACGATTACGACATCGACTTCTATACCGTAGAACCCATCAATCCGGAAGCAACGGAACAGCATAATGGGATGCCTTCGCCTCGATTGCAGTTAGAGGTATTATCATATCATGTCATTTACTTGACTGAAACTAACGCTTGTGACAGTTTCTGGTTTGTACAGCTAATACGGAACGAAAGTGCGACAGCTAACACGATCACAAGGGGTATTATCGGGCAGCGCATTCGCTAGCACGGACAGCAAGGAAGATGTCGCGTCATCTGTGGAAACCAGGGACAGAATCAGACGGCGTTCCATATGATGTCTTGAGTTCGTTCAGCCATGACCTTGTTCACTGGAAAGAGCAATACCTACATCTCGTGGGTGTCCCAAACGGCATCAGTGCTGAATGGGACTTTGTCTCGGTTAGTAAAACGTTTGCACACGTTCGAACTTCTAACACAAAAAACTGGTTCAAGGCTGTATCTTGTTGTGCAAGTGACGCTACTTATCATGTCATGTGGATTATACTATTCAACGCTTTGGACGAATTTGGAGTAAAGGAATTAAACACGAATGACGCAAATGTCGACCATACGCAGATCGACAGTGCCAAACGTAAAGTCGCCGAAGAAGCCTTGTACGGTGCTCTCAGAATAGCTGGTCTCGTATGTCGGCATATTGCTTATTCATAACTTGATACTGAACGGGCTTGGCAAAAGGCTAACGTGTTGACATCGAATGGATATCTTGTAAGCGAAATTCGGAACTTTTCTCAAACAAGTAGGGGACTTATTACCCTACGTCATCCAGAAGCTAGATCCTGCAGTGATGCATTACAGCTGTAACCAGTCTGGCACATTTCTAGCCCGCTTGGGTCGACCTGAAGTTTCCCATTGTGTCGCAGGCCTAGAACAATACAGTGTCGCCTATGAAGAAGCTGGAGAACAAGCGGCCGAAATGAGACGGATGTATCATCAAGCGAGATCAGGAGAACTGGAGCTCAACCACATGACGTCCGTCACGCCACGAATAATAGATCAACACGTCGCCTCCAAAAATGGATCGTCGAAGGTGACTTTCTAGCTGGCGAAGCGATCTCGTGATTGCCAGCTCAGATCGTAATACTCGGACATTTTTATCGGGGACTACATATTTCATGCTGTTGGATATCATCTTTTCTTCTGTGCTGTACAACTCGTGTATCAGATAGGCCCGTTTCCCTTGTTAAATTATCGTGTGTAATATTCGTTGCTCCGATCAATTAATGTACATATTTCTATTCCCCGGCTACCTTCTCAATGCAACGACCAGACAAACTTCAAGGAGCTACGATACTGCATTATGCGTTAACATAAAATCCAATCTGATTGGGAGATACTGAAAATTATGCATGGGGTGACGGTTGGTGAGTGTAACATAACGCCTGACGATATTCATGAACGTTCATGTGCCTAGTAAGTACAAATGCCAAATTACCATACATCAATATGAGCCATCTGATGGAAAGGAAAAATGTGAATGAGAAAGAATGGTGACCGGAATCAAGGGGCGGCCTGGCGAAATGGCCGTGCATCTGTGCTCCTATGCCTTATCGATGATGGTGCCCGAGAGCTCTTCTGCAAATCGGTGTAGAAGTCTCGTGAGCGTGTCGTTATCTTTTGCACTGATCAAGAAATCCTTGCGATGGTACGTTCCTAGAAAACTGCTCACTCGTCCGAGAGCCTCGAATGCCTGCTCGACGGTTAGAATCGTATCGCCACCGTACTCGGAGGCCGCTGCATGCTGGTTGGCTGAAAAGCGGGTAGGGAATGAGCTGTCCGTTCCGACACGTTGCTCTGATGTCGTGCCATCGTGCATGGTGGATGTGCCCTGTAGGATAGGATAAACCCGGTCTGATGTAGGGTAGGTTGCCCACGAAGGCGGCTGGTATCCAATCGAGCCGGAATTTATTCGGCTGTCATTTGTCTGCGGCGTCAAATCTCTCTCGGGTGAGGGCTCGTTGTGGGACGCGTCGTATTGATTTATGGTAGGGTAAAAGTTCCTCATGCGAGTGTCGCCCGTAAGCTTCCCACTCTTGATGCCCTGTCGTAGCTTGAAATTCTCGATCCAGCCAGAACTGGCTTTAAATCTCTCTTCCGAGATGCGATGTCGCTGAGCTATCTCCTTTGCTTTAGAACGTATTAGGGCATCTGTGATGGGCACCTTCTTGCTGTTGCATTCTTCGAGCCACGGTTCTAGGTCTGCCTCGATCTCAGGGAACTTTGAAGTCCTGAAACAATCGTCAGCAAATTGTTATTCCAGTCCCGTAGAGAATTGACGTTACCTGTGTTTCGCGATATAGTTATGTTCGTCTTGTGATAGCCGTAGCCACTTGTCCCGATTTTTTAATATTTTACTGACAGTGCTACGCTCGACCTGCCATAGCGAGGCCATGTCTTCCTGCCTTGCATTCGGATGGGCTTCTGCGTAGAGGCAAATATCCCTCCGTTGTTGATTGCAGAGACGCTGCTTCTTATGTTTTACTCGAGGCGCTGGTGTATGTTGGGTACGAATAGGGCCACCTTCGTAAGGTACGCCCGATACGGATACGGATGAGGATGTGATGCTGTTAGAAGGAGATCCCTGACGAGGTTCAACGACATGCTGTGTGCTAGCCTCAGATCTTGCATGGTTTTGGTAATAGGGATATGGGGAGTACGGAGACGCGAGAGATGTGGGGGTCATTGGTTTATACCCTGGTGAATGATTTGTTACCAGTGCACTATCAGTTATATTGAGCGACAAGCGATCACGTTGTGCCTGCGCTTTTGCTGCCTCCATGTTTACTGGTGTCTGGGGACGTGAGCTCACAGCTGATGGGGGGAAATACAGGTCAGAGCGGTGGCGCTAATTAGGGCGACAAATTGTCAATCGACTTAAAAGGCATCTTTATTCATCGAAGACATACAGGAACAGGGTCTTGACAGTCTCCTCTACCGAAACTGGATGGGACCGACATACGACGGCCAAGAGTCGTTTGGTCGAAGGCAGCACGCTGCCGGCGTGTCAATATCCGATCGGGACCGATAACAGGCTCTACCTGGGGAAATGGAACATGCATGTTTTTATCTGATGTGATTGCCGAGTTACTGACTGCAGCGTGTTGATGGGGATGCCGCTGGTATGGCGGCGAGGGCACAGAAGAGGCGGGTGACGGGTAATCGAGATCAGAGACGCGATTCTGAAGTGAAAAATGTGGATTCTGGTGGACTGAGGCCGTCTGAGACGGAGTCCAACAGGAAGTGTTCAACGACGCGTGTATCGAGGACGCAGTGGCGTCCATATGGGATTCCTCTGCTGCCAAGGGGTAGCTTGGTGAATACGGAGGCAGGTTTGCGTTGTCCATGTAGCGGAGAGTGTGAACGTTGTCAAGGAGGGCTGCACACCATATACTCCCTGAGACTGGACAAGGTCTTGGAAGAACCCCTTGACTTATAAGCCCTCCTCGATTTCTGCATAAGCTTTCGGAACAATTTAGTTAATGCGATATATTTCCTTTTTTGGGTCAATGTCACGGTGCCTCTCTAGCGACCTTGTCTCTTCTTCGCGTTGCGCCCTCGATGCCCGTCCTTTTATTTCGTCTGTTCAATGGCTGTTTGCCTTGTCTTTCCCGTCGTTACTGTCCCTCACAAAATATGTTGCAACCTTCATTTGTTTGCCTCTAAATTACCAAACTTACGCTAGACTGTCTTGTACTGTCTATGCGGGGTTTTCCGTCTAGGCTCTTACACGCCACCGTGCCACGGGTATGCGGAAATGAAACACCGCTTGTGTTTGGCCATTTGTTCAGCTCGCGAACATGTGCTCAGCATCCTCCAAGCTCCTGTCTCCTCCGGACTCTTGTACGAAAGCAGCTACATCTTCGGCCCGGAACAGGCCTTGCGTGATTGGGCTCCTGTCTACTATTTTCCTCCTGTCTAATGTCTGTATCCACTGACTACGACATGTGTTCTGTTTAATTCCGCTAGAATCATGGCGCCACGATCCTATTTATTTCTTGCCATAGGTGTATGATTCTTATCCAGGCTTCTTTCCGTTCGCTTCTCATTGATCGACTTGTAATTAGGTTACAAATCCGGGGACTGTGACTGTGGAATCTTATGACTTCTTCAGCTACTCTCCAGACCTTTGGGCTCATAACGCTACAAATAGGTGTAGGTTCCTTTCTATCTCCCAGGAAGCGCCTGGAAGCGAGGTCTTAGCGTGCCGATGCCAGCTGTTTCAACCCCTGCTAGTGGATATGCCTATCATATGTGCCTTGAACCCTCTACGCCTAGCTACTCGTTTCTTCAACGTGTTTCTGATGGTACGCAAACTGTACCCGACAGTTGCTTTCGACGTCATGAGACCTGTGGGGTTAATGACAGTGAATCTCAGACATGTTGATCTGGAAGAGGTCCCGTTCCTCCAGTTAAGCACGGCATGCTGTTGTTTCGCGGGAACATGTCGACCCGCAGGATGGTTGCGTACACGTGGAAATCCAAAACGTTTGTTTTTGATAGAAGCACCTACTCCTTGGCAAATGACCTTAATTATAGGCTGAACATGTACAGTACGTCAGGGAAATGTACTACCCTTTAGCGGCGGAGATTCCAGACTTCCAAAACACGTAGTCGTGCTTCCCTTCCATCCTGATCCCAAACATCAACAGACTTCATATCGACACGAGCCATAGAAACACGTTGAAAAATCGTGCGTATTCCTTATGTCCCGTTAGCAATACCGATCGACCTGTAGATTTCCGAACTTAATTTATCTGCTCCCATATGAGCGTCATCAGACCTTCTGCTTCGAATGACTAGTACAGTTCTCACTTGAACCGATCGTGTGCGTGGAAAATGCCATGTATTTTCCCGTTGCTGATCGGTGGCGCGATAAAGCACTCTCCCTTCCCTCAGATTAATTCATGACCGGAAGCGCCACACCGGTAAGAACGCACTGTTGAGAACTGATATCGCTGTAGGGTTTTTCAGAAGGAGAGAGCCTCGAAAAAAGTGGAGGCGTGCTCCATATTTATTTCCATTCGTTGCCGCGACTGGATTTCTTTCTTATCGGTCTCTCAAGTACTAAGCTTACATGCATGTACTTCCCCTATAGCATGCTATAAATAATTTCTCGAGAACATCGGTTACCATGTTTGGAAATCGAGGGGTAGTTTGCCGGTGGCTGAAATCAGTTCAACTTGTTCCAAGCGGTGCATATTATGCCCTTTCTGTACGTTTCAGTAAGACAAGCAGGACGGAGTGATAATTTCCCCGCCACGCCCGCCAGCTGCACCGCCTCGACGATGGCAGGATCGGCACTTTCGGAGGGTGAGTCACGACTTTCGGAATCCCACGGAGCATCATGTCTTTATATAAACGCTTGTATTACTTCAGATTGCGCAGCTGTAAAATACTCATGTTCAGGGCGCCAACCAGACGACTCGTATTCCTTTATCGCTATGACCCTCTCCACCATATGGGAGTTTCCTACCCTTTTCGACGAGCTTTGCTAACAGCAGGCACGCGGTCAAATGGTGCCCAAACGCAAACGCAAACGCAAACGCAAACGCAAACGCAAACGCAAACGCAAACGCAACAAACACCAAAGGAACAGAGGACCGATGGTACGTTGTCTGATCTTGCGACCAGTCTATTATTTACCCCTTTCAGAATCTGATCCATTGAGGAAGGAGGATGCTGTCAGCACAGTTCCTAACTTTCGTGGCGATTGGGTGTTGTTTCATCCTGTCTACACTCGGGAGGAGTTGAGGGCTGTCGAAGTAGCAGTGGTTTATTATCACTTACGACCATTTTTGATGCCTTCGTGCTCAGGTTCTTCATGAGAAACCTAAAACATTCGGGGACAGGATTGCCTACGGTCTTGCTAAGTTCGCACGAACTATGTTTGACTTCGTATCTGGCTACAAGCACAAGGAGGTACCGAAGGATAAGGAATTAACGCTAGAAGAACTTAGAAAAGGAAGCTATGTATTGGACGATAGGGCATGGTTGACTGTGAGCATAGCCATTTTGACCATTTCCAGAAAATATGTCTAACGCACTATATTTTAGCGTATCCTTTTCCTTGAAACTATCGCAGGTGTGCCAGGAATGGTAGCTGCTACACTTCGCCATCTCCAAAGTCTCCGGATTATGGTACGTAATTCGCCCGTGCCAAGGCCCCGGATATGTTGATTGTTGACCTCTCATCTTAGCGCCGCGATAACGGATGGTAAGGTGGACCTTGTATATGCCATAATCTACCTCCTTAACTCAAGTCGTGACAGGATACATACATGCCTCGAGGAGGCGGAGAATGAACGAATGCATCTAATGTAAGATTATATCTACTGTAGTGATAACGGAAACCGACCGACGTATTAGGACGTTTATGACGCTGCGTCGGCCCTCTATTTTTTTCCGCGCCATGGTCCTTGGCGCACAAGGAGTGTTCTATAACCTCTTCTGTAAGTTGCCATCTCCTGTATCCTTTCCCTTACTCATTCGCCAGTCTTGTCTTATCTAATCTCTCCCAATGCCTCTCATCGCTTCGTTGCGTACTTGGAGGAGGAAGCAGTTCTCACATAGTACGTCGTTTAACCTTTTCTGGAGCGACATGTTGACAAATGGATACCTCAGTTCGCGAGCCATAGCACAACTCGAAGCTGGACACATTCCCGAATGGTAATACGTTGTGACCCACCCAATGGAAATCTACTCATTTTTGTCATTAGGACTAATCTTGCTGCTCCACGCATTGCGATCGACTACTGGCGACTCCAGGACAACGCCAAAATGGCTGACGTACTGTACGCCGTTAGGTCTGATGAAACGACGCATCGCTTCGTCAATCATAGTCTCGCAAATCTCGATCATTCCAAAGATGTGAACCCATTCGCTCTTCGAGAACCAGATATGTTTGTAAAAGGCAAGAAGACAGCGTGAGTGGTTCCATTATTTCGGTCTAGCAAGTGTACCAACGAAGTCGCGCACAAAGGTTTTCAAGGTCTGAAGCGGAACAATATATCGAGCAATCACGTAAAATACTTGAGCGGGAGGGCGGTGATGTCCAATCTCGTTGAATATTGATCTCGGTATGTAGCATAAGAGAGTGGGATTGTTGTAATTATATCTTAGATATGCTAGTGTAATTTCTAGTTTCTCTGAATTATTAATACCCTCCTCACCTTGTTTAGGCCTATGACACTGCCACAGCGCGCCAAGCCTTTCCAACACGTGATATGGTGTCATCATTTCTACCTTTCCCTCTGCCGTATGTCGACCAGCGACCACAAATATTCTCGCTCGTTCTTCGGACCAGTGCCAGAAATTGTGCCGGAAAGGTTGCAAGAGCACTTTCGCGAACACGGGAATACCGATGTTGACACCACCTCAGACAGTGATGAGCAACACAACGGTTCCGCTATACGGCTGATTGATAAACATGCGTTCACGTTCTTTCTACGTGAAGGCGGGAGGCCGGAGGATTGGAACGAAGGGGAGGAGTTGAGCATACGAAGGAAGATGATAAATCGCTGGCTCAAAAGTGAATGGGGTAAGGCGCTTCGCAAACAAGCCGATGATCGCGAAGCAACAGGTCGCTGGGTTGGCAACAGCTTCGAAATCGGTAAATTTTTGGGACTAGACATTCTAAATCCACCCGATCCAATGGCAACAGGAAACCAGTCCCAGCAGGGGCAATTGCGAAATATTCGGTCTCTAAGTACATCCCATTTGACTGCCGAGAATGTACACGATGTGTATGTCTCCTCCGGTCCGGGCGTTAGCTTTCAGCTTCCGATAGCGGGACCAAGCAACATTTCCAATGCATATACGAGCGAATCACGAAATACGGGCAACCCAGCATCTAACACAATGGCATCAGTGCACCCATCTGCACAAATCATTCATCACTCACCAGGGGAACATCACGCCGGAACGTTTTTCGACGCCATTCATAAGATGGATGACAACATGGATATTGGGACATTGGCTTCAGCTGCTCCCTTGCTTGTCGAGGCGGATCCAAAAGAAGTCGTTATGAGAGGTATTCCGATGTTACTATCAGTAAATTAGTCTTTTCTGAGTATTTGGGAGAGATAGGGTGCTTGTGCGAGTTTGCTACTCGGATATTAATTTCCCTGGTCAGATATTTAACGAGGAGATACATCGTACGTCCCGACTGCTGGAACACGAAACATATACAGAATTCCTCGCTGTTTGGAGGAAAGATCGCATTGAACTTTACGAGGATTATGTATGTCTCGGACATTTCCTAGTTTTTGGGCCGATTATTTATTCCTATAGGGTACTCCGCTGCAAGAATGGATAACAGGTCATAAGCGACTCGCCTATATAATTCCAGTGTCACCAATAACAGCTCGTCTGTCGCTATATTCCTTCGTCGATCTGACATTCAGCATAACTTGTCGTCCAACGAATCATTACAAAGACTCCATCGGATCACGATTATCATCTTTTCTCTCCAAAGGACTCAGAATTTATATATTTAAGCTCAAATGTCGCTCCCGAGCATACGACTGGATCTGGATGTTATGGTACGCCACTTTATGCATGTATTAGAGCTTAAATAAAATCATTCGTAGGTTACGATTAGGGTGCCACGTTCCAAAGACGATTGATATCAAGAACCCCAGGTTAAATGCAACGATTTCTGTCGACTTACCAGATATTTGCGACTTTGAGAATGAGAGACTTCTTGAAGCCTTTAGCCGCCAGAATTTGGTTGAATTGGGCAGAAAATCCCTAAGCTCCCTTCCGGACTGGAGCTCGCTAATTGAACGAGCGATGCTTCAAGGGGGTAAGCTAGAACTCGCATGGCAAATAGGCACAAATTTGGACTGGATTTGGCTTGACACTGACGTCCACGAAAAGATTCGAAGATGGGCAGTGTTATGTGGAATAATTGTAAAAGAGGTTCGTACGTCAGTGCGATACGGTGCAATTGATGATTAGTGTTGTCAGGCTATGCCGACAGCGACCTTGGAACTGCGTTTAGCAGAACATTATCCAACTCATATTTATTTAAAGAATGGCATGAGGTTTGACGAACCTTTGGGGGCGGAAGGTTATCTAAAACACATTCGTCCAAATTCGTCGACCAAGCATCAGGTATATCTCTCGACGCATGATGGCAATCTCTTCGTCCTCCCTGTTCGCCACGCATATCCACCAGTGCCTCCAGGTTTTTTTCATCGCATCCTTTCCGCTGGAACGTCGGCAATGGAAGCAGAAATTCAACGTGGCGCCATGCAAATCATGCATGCTTCTGGGGTGTGTGACTTCAGGAACATATTTGCAGTAAGACGCGCATTCCAGTTAGTCCCCTCACATGCACACGATGAATGTGAGGATCGCAATGGTAATGGAGATCCCTTCGGAATGTGGTATCGAAACGAGGAAGCCTTGCCTGAGGACAACGAAGATAATAACGGCGAGGTCCCGGACGATGATTCAAACAAGCATCTGCACATGCGGCGTTCTTTTGAATTACTACTAAGGAATAGATATGTCATCAGGTTTGAGGTATGTGTGCTGATAT
The DNA here is from genome assembly GCA_001691755.2 of Amanita polypyramis BW_CC. Taxonomy (NCBI): domain Eukaryota; kingdom Fungi; phylum Basidiomycota; class Agaricomycetes; order Agaricales; family Amanitaceae; genus Amanita; species Amanita polypyramis. The sequence goes on along the minus strand of JNHY02000001.1, from coordinate 154,898 downwards.
ATGATTTCGGCAACCAACAAACATGTTTTACAGGCTCATTCATGTCAAGTGGCGCTTGAGTGGATAAATCGTCTGCGCGCTTTGATAGCATATTGGAAAGAAAGACATCGCATTGATGCTCAACATGAGATGAATCTTGCGCAAGCCAGTGAACCACGTTTAACTCCTCGGATACCCAAGTATCAGGAACACCCTTCTGTTAGACTTCCAAACACTATTCCACATTTGCTCACCATGTATCCTACCCTCAATTGGTGCATGATTAAAGGATGTCGTCCCATTGTTCGAGGTGGCAAGCTGTTCATGAAGAAGGGTCTGCGAGGCCAGTACAAGTTAGTGGTGATTTATGCACTAACTTATATGGTGCTGAATCCCTGTTGGCAGACTTGTACAAATGTTCCTCGTGACCAATCATCTCGTTCGCTATCTTATCCGGCCTAACTCACTATTACATCCCGCTATGAAGAAGAAAATATGTCTCTCGGACGCCTATGTTTGTTCGGGATATTGGGCTGCTCTGACTCTTCCGGGCGGCGAGTTCAATATCAATAGACCTCCTGTTGGACGCCGGTACCAAGATGGTCTTGAAACCGGCGACAGAGAAGAGGATTCTATTTTTATGGTCTGCTATCGCTCACCGGCGAGGTCAATTCAAAACGCTCTATATCATACCGACCCGTCTGATATCCCATCAATATCAGCAAAACGGAAGACAGTTATTTTCCGAACACGCAGTAAGCTTGAACGTGATTCGTGGTGCTGGGCAATCAATTGTGAAATCGAGAAAACAGTTAGGGCACAGAAAGACAGAGAGGACATAATTCGGAATAACGGCAATTTAATACCCTGAAGACCTCAGTTCGCTGAGTTTAGTTTGGCAGTCAAGTTCGGAGGGGCCGCTGTATCACGGAACACTGGAATTTATATCGACGAGAGTACATGATAAAATATGGAAAGGTCATTGTTTCTTTGATTTTTTAACACTACGTATTGTTTAGTCGGTAGTCGTAATATAGTAATACTATATATGCTTACCCGTATCTGCTTCTGGAGGTGGAGCGGCCAACGACAGGGCCGAAGTCTAATGCACCACGTACGACCTTGTAACTGGAGGGCAGTGAGAACCGGTTCCCCGGGCATAAGAGATCAACGTACCCAACACCTGGGAGATCTTGAGTTCGACCACCTCTGATCATAACAACACTATGCTCCTGCAAATTATGTCCCTCTCCCTGGATATATGCCATAACAGTGTTGCCGTTTGACAGCTTCACACGAGCAACTTTTCGCTTGGCCGAGTTGGGCTTCTTCGGCGTTGCAGTGAATATCTGTACGCAGACACCTTTCCGCTGGGGTGAACCGCCTAGCAGAGGAGACTTGGGTTTGATGACTTTCTGGGGCTTCTTCCGACGCATGGCCTGATTCATCGTGACCCATGCTGACGGTGAAGGATGGAAAGCCCGGAAGTTGGATAAATGACTGACGCCGACGCTTATATTTCCATTAGTTGGTCGAGAGAGCACCGTAAGGGGCAGTTGTGTTGTCCGGGCAAGCCCCCGCAGTATGGACAGCATGGATCGGAAGGAGAGCGTTGGCCAAAGTCTGCCAAACACAGAGACGCGTCTGTGGCGAGTCTAATTGTCAGCGCGTCAACTACTACCACCATGCCTCGCAAAAAGCCAAGTCGTCTACGCCGCGTCTCTTCTGATATAGATGAAGAAGAAGTAATGGAGAATGGGACTGCGAATGCACGCGAAAATGACGAGGTGAAGACGGAAAGGGTGGTGAAGAAGGGAAAAGAAAAGGCTCCTGAAAGACGGAAACGCGCTGGGGGGGATGAATCTGACGAACAAGATGAAGACGAAGAAATGGCGGATGGAAGCGATGATGACGATACGAGGTTGGATGTGTCGGATTTCAAAGACCAGCCGCTGGGCAGAGGTGAATTGCAAAAGCTGCATGGTCTTGCAACCGACTGGAAAGATCTGGACAAGAAAATAAAACAAAACTCGGGTGGTGTTATACAAGCGGCTTTGGAAATTGCAGACATAGCTGACGGCGAGGAAGGCGAGAAGGTTCGTTATTCTAATCGTCATTCATAGATTTGTTGCAATCTTTCCCCCAGTCTCTCAAGGAACTTGACCAACTTATGAGAGGGCTCCTTGACGTATCTGCCGAAATGAATGCACATGAAGAAACCATTGACACGATATATCAATTAGTTGCTCGAGGGGAAGCTGTTGTAAGCTGTACACCATTGCTGTTACATTACCCTTATCGTACAGGTCTACAGAACGACGCTCTATATAGGTACCAAGATACTGTGAAAGCAAAGGCTAGAGAATATACCCAGAAAACCTCTCGTCAGAAATACGCCAAGAATGAGCAGTATAAGAAATTCAAGGAAAGCATATATGTACGTGTCCGGTTTGAATTACTGTGTGCAGTACTGAGCAGAATAACTGCGCAAGTAGGAGGTCTTGTATCCGCATCTTCCAATGCGTCCAGTTACCGAGTTGATCCCACGAGGTCAGTCCCGAGCTCTTCGTTAATTCCGTATTTACATTTTACGTCAGAGGACGGGGATGATAGCGACGACGAGGACGACATAGAAATTGGCGGAGTGACGCAAGATTACAAGTGTCCTATGCTGCTGACCCCGCTGACAGACCCTGTCACATCGTTAGAATCAATTCAACCCTTCCATCATTGGCTCTCGCTAATAACAACCAACAGGAAAGTCTGCGGGCATTCATACTCTGCCGAAGGGATCCGCGATTATTTCCGGGGACAAGACCTCAAGAATTGCCCGGTGGCAGGCTGCAGGCAAAAAATCCGAAAGATGGACTGCGTACCCGATAAAGAACTTGCTCAGAAGGTTAGGATTTGGCTGCGCCGCAGAAAAAGGGCTGAAGAACGTGAAGACGCCGAAGACGCCGAAGAAGTCGTTGAATGAGGCATTGACCATTGGCACATGTATGGAACTTTGTATTCCCGATAATGTAATGTACGCATTTTTAATCTGTTTCCATTCTATCCGAGCCACCTTGGTCCGAGGAGCCCCTATTTGACGAATGCCTCTCTCTATCCGCCTGTTCTTGGATGGCCCGTAAGAATGGTTCAATACCTGTGCCTGCTTCTTCTGGAAGGCCCAGGCTCCTAACCAATCCACCCAGCAGACCTGTCCTTAGTGCCTGATCAAAGTTGGCAACGGCTGATCGAAATTGCGGCGAGCTGATTGCGGGCAACAGTCAGCAAGGAACTGGGTGATTGACCTACTGCATTACCTGACAATCTGCTGAATAGCCTCCGGAGATGGTGGCACAGGCAAATCTGGCGGTAGATGTGGGAACAAAGAGTGTATTAGCTCAGGATGGCTTGCAAATAAAGGTGTGATGTTGGCTGGTGTAAGGACGTCCGTCAGGGAGAGTGCTGAATAATTTAAGCGTTAATGCGAGATAATAAAGTAACGTTCGGGACCTACCTGGGGCTTCAGCCTCCAGATTGTTGTCAGTTATTGAACTTAAGATTTGCCCGAGTGCGGCGAGCTGTTCTGGAGTGGCCTGAAAGTTTCCTGGCACGGTAGTAGAGGTGCTAATTGACAATTTAGGACCGTAGGATCACTTATAAATGAAGGATACGAACGACGAGGATTGAGGCTGCGATGTACTCGCGGAGGCATTTGTATTCCAAACGGGACTGTAGTCCATGTCCTGGAGGAACCCATTTATGTTATTGACGAATTCTTCGTCTCGTGCTGGTGAGGCATCTTGCATCCAGAACTAACATGTCGAAATTGGTCTGATAGTCCGTCCAGAAAGACAGGGACTCACAAAGTGCCGCTGATTGGACGAGGAGAACTTGAGAACATATACCCTTCCAGATGTCGCTTGGGGAACCTTTTCAAAGGTAGCATCTGCGGGGAAAAGTATTAGATCCTAGAGGGCAAACATCAGCGTAAAGCATTCATATCTTTTTGTCATGATAACACACTTCTTCGATCCGGTCATTAGTCCTGTTCTTCCAGATGAAGTGCAGGAGGTCGTCGTCGCCGCGAGACAGTAAGACGACACCCTTTGTCGGATCTGCATCGACAAAGTTCGAGTCGCCTCTTCTGGAGGCTCTGCCTGCCTTGAAAGCTAAGATGGGTTCAGCCATGATGGTGTTGTACGGCACGCGACGCGTCAGCGAGGTCACTAGCACAGCCACACAGTAATGACCCTTTCTGATTTAACCATCGAGGAGGCCCCAGTATGGGGCCAAGAAACACCTCAAACGGCTGACTTTGTGCGGGATGCTCTACGCAAAGAGACCATTATTAAGTAAGATATATGACTCGTCTGACGCCCTCGTTCACCTACCATGATAGAGACATCCTAGCATCGCAGGAAGATTTACACAGTACGTTACTCGCAGTTTATTGGCGACTTGACTGTGAAGTGCATAATCCCAGCGCTACTCGCGCGTGTACAGACAGTCCAGCAGGAGGTCAACAAACTCACCTCTGGAAATGAGACCTTGCAGATGTATATTGACAATCTGACTGTTCAAATGGCAAAAAGAAGATAGCATTGAAATACATCGCACGATGGTATAATCCCTATATATGTACAATACAAAGATGCGCGATGGTAATCTAGATAATCATATCTAATGTCGTTGTCACTAGCTTAGCACGCGCATCGCCATTTCGAACCCAAGGAACGTGGCACCATTCGCAAACGGTGAACTAAGAGCAGTCAGCTGGAAATTAAAAAAAAAAAAAAACGAGATGGAAGAGTTATGACTCACCGAATCAGTGTTGGTCCGAGTCCGCGGGTGAACGCGCCTATCCCTTCCGTCCGCCAGACCTTACGAACGCAGTCCCAGGTGGAAGAGTACTTCTGGCCTGTCGATGGCGTAAAGCCATCGGTTTGCATTCTAGATTTGATCATATCCATTGGGTATATGACAGCCCAGAGCTACGAAGACGAGTCAGGTGAGAACTTTATAGTGCTTGGCAAACCTAACGCTCACAGCATAACCAGCGGCCGCACCGTATATTACGGAATTTATGGGATTAATTTGATCCCGTCGGATGCCCTTCTTGGCCATTTCTTGTTGAACAAGCTTTTCGTATACAAGGAAGTAGGCGCCGTACCCCGTGGCCTCGCGCCACAGCGTGACGACCTGCCCTTTGTAGATGCCCGCAATGCCATGCGCATTATAAATTTTCTTAATGGCACCCCACGGGCCGTGGTACATAGGGTTGGCATTTGACTGCGTTTGGAGACCTGCGACCCTGCGTCATGTTTCATTGGTAAGGATCAAAGGACGTACGGATACGAATATGTTCCACTGGGCCTGACACAAAGCCGTTCAACAGACCCGCTACGACTCCGGAGGTGAAAATTTGTGAGGCAGTAAGGGTCTTCCCTCCGGGTCCTCCGACGCCTAGAGCCTGGTTTCGACTGGCGAAAAATCGCTTCGTGTATTCCAGAGCCCCAAACTGGATTGAAACGCAAACCCCAATACCAAGTAGAGGTGTCAAGGTTCCCTGTATATATGATTGAGGGTTTATCGCTCACGACGTTTGACATGATAGAACCTTGTAGAATGCGAGAGGACCTTCGTGCTTTAGAATTCCCCCAGCGCAGTGAAGCATGCCCGAATACGTCCCTTTGGGTGCCGTTTGCATCCGCTGGAGAGATATCAGCTGTTGGGGCTGAGTGAGCATACGGCTGGACGACGTACGACTTTGACGATATCAAACGGCTGGCCGACCAATACCTAAGATAACAGTGAACACGGGCCTTGTTACACAGCATGAGTAAACTGGAGACCTGGGCTATGCCGCCAACGGTGCCTGCGGTTAAATCTGTGACTGTCTTGGACATGGTAGGGGCAGAACGGGAGGGAAGGGGAGGGAGGGGTTCTATGCGACACGATTAAAAGCCGACATTGAACGGGATAGAAATTTATTTTGGTTTCGGGTTGATTGGCCGATCAAACTAAACTAGTCTGCACGCGACCCACAGTGACACGCCCCAGAGTAATCCTGACACCCACCTCCGTCCTCGTCCTCCCAGTGCACTCGTTCATACATACCCATCGCGTCCAGTAGCTTATCATGATAGCCTCCCCCTGGCGAACCTCTTTTAACCCAGAGACGCTAATAAACCTTCCTTTGGCACCGAACGATATCGGGATATCAGCGTTTGTGTTTGTGGATTATACACCGTCTGTCATACCGATAAAGAGTACCCCCGTTCCCAATATGCCACCAGGGCCTTGCTCGTTCCCACAAATATCGGTGCCCCACCCGTTGTCCCACTTATCACCTATTCTATACTGCTGTGCGTTATATGGAGGATACGTGCTGCGTGGTCTCCATATACATCTGTTAAAGTTACGGCAAATGAATGTCCATATGCAGGTACTCCGAGAATGATCTTGTCAGCAGGCATGCCAGCATCTGTCCATATCTTCACTGCTGACGCAGCAGAGCCGAACTTTGCCGCGGGAGGTGCACAAATATCATCCAGAGGCCTGCCCCTATTGCCGGAGATGACTTGACTAAATGTCTGCTGTTCTTCCCGAGGAATCGTTATAAGGCGTCACATAAACTGCAAGAGATATAGGCTAGTTCTAAACTATTGGAGAAATTGTCAGTATCGTTGACATTGAATACATTACACCCTATTCCAGCGGATCCAGGAAATTCCCAACTAGCAAACATGTTAAAAATAGCAATGATAAGAACGTGGAAAAGGACCCTTGCCCGTAAGTGCTTATCAAGTTAGAGACCGAGGTGACAAATTTGGTCGGATTCTCCGCTGACCCGACATTGGAGGAGAACCAGCGTGAACCTGTCCACCCACCGATGGATAAGCTAGCTTTGACACCCTAGATTCATTCACTGTCATTGCGAAGCTTAGACAGCAGAAACAGAAATACATATTGGTGGGCTTGAGCTACGAATTTAGGTAGTTTGGCCTTATCCGAACGGTCCAGGTTCACTAAACTTGGACTTGGTGATGTGGTGCTTCCTGGGGTTCGTATTAGTGTAACGTTGCGACCTGGCCCCACTTACGCAAAGGCATATGTCATATGAGTATTCTTGTCCTAGCTGATATTCGTTAAAGGAAAGTCGGCGGAGTGTCATCCAGTGTACCACGCGGCAGATACATAGGTAGAATTCTTTGAAGCAGCCGAGGCGAAGATGATGAAGATACAGCATGCCAACAACCACAAGACGCTCGAATTTGAGAGTTTCATTGCAGAGGGCTCGAAAAATATTAGACACGATGCCCGCACTCGAGCCATGTAATCCCCGAGCGACGCGTGGTGCATCAAGCCCTAAAACAGATGACAATACGCAGCCAATCCTACAGCATGCTCTTCCGGACACCATCACCCTCGACCAAGATGCATGGCCCCCCGTAGATGATACGGTCCGACAGTCCCTGGTTCTTGATGTACTCAACGACCGCTGCATCCTCCGCGCCAGGCTGCAGCCAGAGAGCGGGAACAGAGAGGTCCTTGGCTTGCTTAAGGATAGACAGCGTCACCTGCCTCCAGTGTCAATTGGACATACCGTTACTCGAGTTGTGCACGAACCTACCTTGGGTGGGGTGATAATGCTCACCGATGTCTCCTTGGGAGACGGTAGGTCGGAGATAGAAGCGACCGTCGGTATGCCCTCCAACTCAGACTCTTTCTGCTCCAGATCAGAATGTACGAGACGGGTCGAGCTCTGGACGTACGGGATGCACTGGCGTCACCTTGTAGCTGCGTTGTTTATACCACTTCAGAACCTAGTTTGGCTCGTTTATTGCGATAGAGCGGGACTGGGACTGATAAGACGGACATACCCTACTCCCGTACTTGCTTTGATCCTTTGATGCCCCTACCACAGCGTAAGCCGAAGACGACAGGAAGGCCCTTTGTATCGCTTCTGTAGCCATTGTAATGCCTAGATGAGAAATTTAGCAGTGCTATAGGCCTCGGTAAACACGACCTCATCATTGCGTCAGCTGCAGAAACAAGTGACCCCCCGACAATGCCCTCTTCTTGGTTCCAATTGCCTTCTCGGACCGTACTCAAGCACATTTTATATGGCGTTTTCATCGGCTTTTATTTATCCGTCACTTCAAAAAAAGTTATACAATACTACCAAGCTAGAAAGAGACGCCGTGACCTCGCAGAAGATAGTTTTCGCCCGATAGAGCTACGAACTGACGATATACTTGATGGCGTCGTGGGCTTAATTGGTTTGGACAAGCAAGGAAATCTACTCCTTACGCTAATGGGTTGTAGGAAATACTCCGTTAGTAAGAATAAATTCTCTCAGTGATGCTCTTGGCGTCGAGATTCTGGGCAAAGCTGAGGTACATATATGCATCTCTCTGATTCTAGTTTGACTGGTTCTCAGTATCTCAATCCGGGGGGCAGCGTTAAGGACCGTGTAGCACTCCGGAGTAGGTCGAGTATACCATGCTGGCTTTGGGACATCATTAACCTTCCAACAAAAAGTGATTGAAGACGCGGAGAGAACCGGCCTTCTGCGTCCCCACACTGGTTCGCGAATATTTGAAGGGACTGTGGGTTCAACTGGGATTTCAATTGCAACAATCGCAAGAGCGAGGTGAGGACGATTAATTCTTTGAGTTGGTACATCCAACCAATTGTCTATCGTTTATGAAGAGGATACGACGCAAGTGAGCCCATGCACTTCTGTTATACATAATAAGGCTTAAGAAATCACACCCAGCCATCATCATGCCAGATGATGTTGCTGAAGAGAAAGTAAAAGCTCTGCTCGCTTTGGGAGCGGACGTAGAAAGAGTAAGACCGGCAAGCATAGTGGACAAAAAACAGGTATGTTCATAACATAACTTTACTCCTTATCCGATCCCTCTAAAATGCACCTTGCAAAGTATGTGGTAAGGTGTCGTTGTTTATATGAGCGATCCATGGGACCTAAGGCTATACAAGAATTTGGCAAAACAGCGCGCAGCGCAGTTCGGCCAGACACCTCAGCTTAATGGGAAAACCGATCCAACCACCCACCCAAATTCTACACACTTATACACGTCACCTTCATCATCCGTGCTTGTGTCAACAGCGCCTGACGCCCCATTTGACTTAAACACGAGTAAACAGCAGGACGCGGATGGTCCCTTGTCAAAACCAAGAGGGTTCTTTGCCGATCAATTCGAAGTAGGTGTGACTTCCCTGCAAGGGAAAGCAAAGTGAATATCGTGTCAGAATAGGAGTAATTTTGATGCACACTTCCACGGAACCGGACCTGAGATCTGGCGTCAGACGAATGGCCAAATTGACGCGTTTGTCAGTGGTGCTGGTATGCTATCCTTTTCATGTAACTTTCACGAGTATGAATAACGTATGGCAGGAACTGGCGGTACAATTGCTGGTACTGGTCAATATCTGAAGTCGAGGAAAAAGGACGTTATCGTTGTGCTCTGTGACCCGGAGGGTAGCGGCCTTTATAACAAGGTATGAAGCAACATGAATCTTTAGGTACCGAGTTAGGACTAATGTCTGTTTTACAGGCCAAGCATGGCGTCATGTATGATCGCAAAGAGAGTGAGGGGACAAAAAGAAGACATCAGGTTGATACTGTCGTAGAGGGCATGTGCGTCATGTCCGCGTAACCGTAGGATGCTTACTGAGATACTTGCAGAGGGATTAACAGGGTAACGAACAATATAGAACTTGCCCTCCCCATCATCGACGATGCTTTCCGGTTCGTTCAATTCAAGTGGGCTAAGGCATTTACCGAATTGTTCCTCCTAGGATAACGGATGCTGAAGCAGTGTCTATGTCACGATACCTTGTCAAACATGATGGATTATTCTTAGGATCTAGTAGTGCTTGCAACCTCGTAGCGTGCGTTAAGCTCATCAAAAGGATGGGATGGAAGGAGGGCCGGACAATTGTCACAATATTGTACGCATTATTCTGGGCATACACCAGGGGTGAACACTAATTATCTCTGATAGGTGTGATTCCGGAACACGTCATTATTCCAAGGTTAGCTCACTTTTAATTTCTATTCTGTTCTCTTGGCTGACTGCATCTTAGTTCTGGTATGAAAATTCTATATATTAATGGGTTTATAATTCATCTCGTTGTCCAGGAATGACGACTACCTACACAAAGCACAAATCCCGGTTAATGTTCAGATTCTGAAGGACCTCATAACGTCACCGTGACCGCACAATACGGTATTATTCGAGTGTCGTGAAGAGTACATTTGAAGTTTCACAGGCTTGTGTTGTAACCTCCCACAGGAAAGGATAGGTGACGTACTAAATGGCCTCATTGCGAGTAATTTTCTGGGGTAATCAATCTAGTATAATCCCGTTGGTACAGTGCGCAAGAATACAGTACAACATAAAAATAGATCAGAATGGATCAACGGCTTTTACTTGACAGCCATTGTAGTATAATGTCTCTACGCGAGGGATAAAGGCAAGCTCGACGTGTACAAAACTGGGGCCTACTCACAGATTATGCTGGCTTTTCATTGAACACTGCAAGTTATGAGCCGTGATCGTTTGTTTTACGTAGAAGGATATTACCGAGTAACACTAGGAGGATTATGTTAATGGATCAAGGCCATATCAGATTATGCTCACCGAAACGGGCCTATCAGATATCTTGTCAAGTTGCCTGTCCAAGTATGAAGCGACTATGCATTTAAGTGTATGCATGAAACGTACAAATCTCGAATAAGTTCTTTGACAGGCGCATGCCCATCAAGATCGTTCTTGTTTCCGAGCTACGAATACGTGAATTTATATCAAGGCAAAGGGGTCAATGCAGACGTACGACCAATAATGGAACACCGGAAAGTGTCGGATTTGCAATAAGTTGATGAAGTTCAAACCTTGCAGTATTGAATTTCTCTCGCTTGATTAACGATGGTTATTTGAAGGCTTGGACTCCGCGGTAGGCATTACGTACGTCAAAGGAATCGACAACGAAGCTGCAGCTCCGAACTTTAGCAGGTCCAGAACTGTCAGAAAGTTTGACTTACACCAGAGCGTCTACGCCACTACAATAGCGCTCCCACAAGGAACGATATCTGGCTTGTCCTAGATAAGCGTTATGGTTAGGTATCGGCATCAATGGCGCAAAGCTCTAACCTGCCACATCCCATAGCTTGAATACGACCCTGCCTTTCCTTATTTTCTTGAAGTTGAACGCAATTGTTGGGACAACATCTTCACTCCACTAGCATAATAGCATGGATGCTCCATTACCCTGCACTACGACAGCTAATTTGTTAGGCTCGAGAAACTCACTTGGCCGAAAGTTATCACATTCACGAATGAGGTCTTTCCCGAGGCCTAAAAGCGTTTCAGAAAAATGTGATAACAGCCGGAGACATATCCTCTGACCTGCAAACCAACGATCGCAATTTCGGCGGTGTTTGAGAAGAAGAAACTGCAGACATGGTTTGGAACTGAGATGTGCATACGATATGGGTACGCACCCAGCTAGCCATTGGATGAAGGAAGAAAGGAGGCCAGGCATTTTGCCGACTGCGATGGTGCTTGTATCCTTAATGCGCGTCGGGGCCTGATTCGGCACGCGTCACATCGGGTCACAGCTAAATTTAGCTACATTGCCAGTGAAATTCTGGCACTTGTCCATGTTCATATGGAGCAGGTCCCTCGCCTCCTGCAGACCTCAGACATTTATCTCCCCTGATCACCACATCCTTGGCCCCTTATGTGCGCATCATGTCCGCTTTACGAGCTCCTCAACACGTCGTGCTCCGAAGCTTAAAAAGAAATCAAAACGCGACTTAAAGCAAGAGCAAATTAAGGACATCTTGGAGAAAATATCAAAGGACGAGCCAGGGAAAAAGCCTCCACTTTCTCCGAAAGCGATCGAATGGAAGAAGGAGAGTTGGAAAAGTGGTTGGGGCGAGGATAGTAAGCTTTCACCACGACACTTTCGGTCCCCCAGGTGAACCCCGCTTCACAGAACTGCGCCCGGCAACAGAAGCCCGGGAGAAAAAGAAGAAGAACAAAAAGGAAAAATCACTACCTAAATCTGGAGAAAGTTACCCCATAGCGTATACGAGGCGGATCGAAGGGTTAATTGAACCTTTAGGAAAACCCATTTTAACGGGTTAGTCATATGTCTCGAATGGCTCCTTCTACCACTGACCGTGTGCCTCAGACATCCCGCCTGTGCACGAACAACGACCAGTAGCGAACCTGGCGCATGGGTTAGACCGCGTTCTATTCAAGTCAGTGGGCTAGATCCCGTAGAGCATCAATCGCTAATGTCTTTCGTAGTCCTGGAGTTCATTGGCTCCAAGAACCGCGTTCAAGAGTGTATAATTTCACACCTTGGTTAGAGAATATACCGAAAGTCACTGACTTTGCATTCGAACGGCTATCAGGGTTCGTCAAAAGTTCTAGAGACGAGGTTAGTTCGATGTACCAATACCAGCGCGTAATAAATTTCTGATTTTCCGTAGGAGCTGTGGGCATTGTTGAAACGGGAGAATCGGACATTTGCAGGCTCTACATCTTCTCTAACAGGGATGCTGAGCCATGTATATTTCCTAATATCCGGTAATAAAGAAGTTGATACCCGAACTTTAAGTCGTAGTTTTTGGAAGGAGGTCAGTAGTGAACGACACAAACTAGGACCTTTTGTGTTGACACAAAAATAGCCGACAACGTTTACTCCTGGGCAGAGAATGCCGTGTTCTGTACTTTTCAATCACCGAGATGGTACGTATGCTATTGACTCGGACTCTGACAAGGCTGGCCATGCTGAGAAGAACATCTTGACGTGGATGGTAAGGTTGTTGTTCGAAAACGACAGCCAGAATCTTATTCTGTCTTGTGGAGATAATAGGGAACACTGCTTGAAAATTACTTGACCATGTCACCCGAAGACTTTATATCACATACGCGCTCTGTCCCTGTGGTCGAGCAAATGTCCGATTCCACGAAAGATGCTTTTCGGTATGCCAAGGTGAGCGGTAGCCCATATAGATAATAAGGCACACGGCTGATGTCTTTAGTCTGATCGATTTGTCATGCGATCACAACTTGATTGCCAAGATCATCGTCTTCCTGGGACAGGAGTTTTCGATATTAAAACTCGTGCTTGCTTGCCAATACGACTGGACATCCTGAATTTTGAGGTGATCATGGCGTTCTCGATAAATTTCCGCGGCTCACACGGAACAGGAACATTCAGGCTACTTGATACGGACGCAGAATGGTATAATTGAAAGTTTTGAGAAGGAGTATTACGATCTTATTCGTTCGGCTTTTCTGAAATATAGGTCTGTCGTAGAAGTAATATGCATTCTCAGGTGCTGACATTTTAAATAAAAAAAAAAGTTTCCAAGTTCGAATTGGGAATATGGATGGCGTATTTGTGGCGTATCATAACACGGCAAGAATGTTTGGTTTCCAATATGTCCCCCTGGAGGAAATGGATGCGTGCCTGTTTGGTCCTGGTCGCGGCATAGGGGACAAAGTGTTTGAGAGATGCGTACGCCTATTGGAGATCGTTTGTCAGGAGATCGTACAATGTTTCCCAGGACAGGTGAGTGCTAATTGTTAACCTTGCCCATAATGACGCTCACATGTTACTTCAGTCCGTCCGATGTACCTTTGAGACTAAGGAGGACGACGGTAAACTAAATGTGTGGGTTGAACCCGCAGAATGTGATGGAACGGGCGAGCGGCCTATCAAGCAACTGGAAGTTCAGGTTTCGAATTATATCGGAATATCAGCGTTACCAGGAAGTTCGGCTATTTCTGCATGCGATGATGACGGTGATGCTAAATGTGGGTCCTTTCAAGGGAGGGGTGATAGAATGTGCTAATCACCCTCTCTTGAAACAGGGAGAGTACATTGGACGATACGCAGGCTGTCGGACAAAGAGGAAGTCCTTCGTTCTGCGCTTCATGCTTCCAAAGAACGACAATTCCGAGCATACAATTTCCCTACCGGCGTAGATGCGAGCGAGATGCCAGAGTTCTGGGCTGGTTTGAATTTCAGCGGTACCAAACCAGCGTCACAGGTAGCTTACAGGACAGAGAATTTCCGCTCAGCCAGTCCTTCGATACAGAAATTACGAGAAGTGTCCAGGGCAGGCAGGGAAGAAACGGATTGGATTATTGCCAAGGAAGCAGGGAAGCCAAAAATTATCTATGGGCATGAAGAGCCCTGGACAGCGACACCGCTTATGGAAAATGCGATCAAGCGATCTGATAAGAGGAACGGGGATGCCAAGACACAGTCCACAGAGGCTCTCCCAGGCAACGGCATCCCAGCATACGTCCCAAAATACGCAGCACACGATTTCTCGAGCGAGAGATCGCTGATGGAGACGACGACAGAGGAGGAGGCGGAGGAGTGATTTGTTGGTAGACTAGCTAGGTTACATTTTCTTAATAGCGAGGGCGGCTCCGAAACAAAGCTTGATTCGATGATGTTCAAATTGCCCGAGGTAAGTCCGTCTTCCAAGCCTTTTTTTCTCCCCCTTCCACCATGAACGTCGACGAACCCCGTAATAAAAGGCGCTCCTGGACGACCTACATTCCCAGACCTGGCTCGAGGTCCAAAGAGTCCGGGAGCAGACCGAGCTTTACTGCCAAGCCTTTAGTACCTGTTTCACCCGGAGAGGACCAAGGTCTTGGCATAGTGTCTGTGTCTACCTCTGGGTCCAGTGGTGCGCCCGCCCTCACCAATAATTCTCCTCTCTTGAGACCGTCTACCCCTAAACGATGGACACTTAGCTTACTGCCTCCTCCTCCCCCTCTCAAATGTCAACCGCAGGAATTAGACCAGCAAACCGTATTAAACGCACTAGAGCGTGCAAGTACCCATCAACCTTCCTCACCTCGCGGTTCCTTCGGCCGGATGTCGTTCAGTTCCATGATGGGCGGGTTTTCTTCACTCTCTCTCACGCGTACCCTCAGCAAAGATCCCACTGCGGACAAAACCAACGGTAATAGTGAGGAAGGGCGCCCTCGAGGTCGTAGAGCCAGGCGGCCCAAGTCTGCTTCGCAAGCCACGACCGGGACAGAGAGTGATGTGTTCCGTGCCCGTTCTCAGTCACCCTTTACATTCCATCGCTTCCGTAGTCGCGAGTCCTCGCCCGCTCCTCAATCTATTCCTCTGGCGCAATCGGATGCTGATCTCTCCGACGCTTCTACTGTGCATCCGCGGTTAACGTCATTCACGGACGAGCCAGATTCAAGTGACGATCTTGCGACAGATGCAGAAACGGAAGACGAGGATGATAAAGAGGACCATTTCTTCGATACCATAACCGAGCGTAACACAGAACAAAACGCCCAGACGGTTCCTGTCGCACCAGGATTACCTGACGTTGAAGAGCCGGATCCGCTAGGTGAGGGAGTAAATGTTGTGGTTCCACATGAGCCGTACTTCCCATCCACTCTCAACCCTCGTGAAAGCCCAACGCGAGGCAGAAGAGGCACAAAACGGCGCAAATCTATCAAGCACGAACCCTTGGCTCTACAGACGTCAAGACCAGCATTTGAGAGAGACAGATGCACGACTACCATCACGCAAGGCGATCCAGAAGCCAAACTTGAAGGTCGGAAAAGTCGTCTGTACATGGTTGCTAGTGATTTGGGCGAAGAGAGCCGGTATGCGCTTGAGTGGGGCATTGGGACTGTGCTACGGGATGGAGATGACCTGTTGGTTGTTCATGTCATTGAAAATGAGAGCAAAGGTATGCATATACTTAGTTGACAAGGACAGAGGTTTTTTATGAGCCCTAGTGGATCCTCCCTTCCCAAACACTGCAGATCGTGCAACAAAGCTTAGGAGCCAACAAGAGGTTAGCTTGGATTCACCCAGTCTTAATCATTCTGATTGATTTGGCAGCGCCAAGGTTTCGCATTCATCCTCGTCCGCCAGTCGACTAGTTTGTTGCAACGCACGAAACTGAACGTTAAAGTAATTTGTCAAGCATGGCACGCGAAGAACGCCAGACACATGTTGCTAGGTGAGTTGCCTTCATGATACAAACAGCTTCGGTGCTTATGCAACGTGGTAGACATTGCTGACTATTATGAGCCAACGATGCTCATTGTGGGTTCAAGAGGCCTACGGCAACTAAGCGGGTAAGTTTGAAGTTTTCTTACAGGCGAGCAAGCATGGCTTTATATTCACAGGATTCTCTTGGGGTCGACCTCACACTATCTGATTCAAGTAAGTTTGTTATTGGCGAGCGTGATGTGACTTGATTCTTTGCTTAAGAAATGTTCCGTCCCGGTCATGGTTGCCCGTCGTCGCCTCAAGAGACCACCCAAAAAATCAGCTCATCTCGTCAAAAACCGCACGCACGTGCCTTTGGCTAAGGCGGCCATTGATAGATGGGCCGCAAAGGTTGATACAGACGTCCAGACCATGCGTGACGAAATGGAGCGAGATGAAAAGGAACGTCATAATGAACGGCCGTCAGGAATACAACCAAGCATGCGAGATGCACCCTCCATCCCAGAAGAAGACGAAGGGGAACTTGATGAGGAAGATGAAGTCGATTGTGACGATGTCCCTCGCGAGATTCAAGTCAAATGATTTTATGTGGGGAACCGTTCACTCTTCACTCTGCACATGCATACTATTTATTTATTATCGCTCGTCCTGCTGGTAATACATTTTGATACATTAGGGTAGGTCTAGTCACGCAACGTTGCTGTCCGACTAGAGACTCGATGCTGGGACATCTCCGAAGAGTTCCTTGAGGAACGCATCACTGTTTGGAGGTCTTCCAAGGAAGTCCTGCACGAGAGTATTAAACGGGGATTTCCAACAGATTAGGTAGCTAACCTTGAGCGAATCAATTTCGTCACGGCTACCTCCATAACGTAGGATCTTGTCACGATACAGCTTGCCGCGAGCCGGATCGAGAGGATCGGATTTGAACACAGTGGCTACGTTACCTGAGACCCGGAATGAAACGGAGACAACGAAACGATCCACTTACCATACATGTCTTGGGCAAAGACGAGGGAGTAGGTATACCTACCGACACGTGAGCAGGACACACAACGAAAGCAAGCAAAGGCAACTAACCCGTAGTATMCTGCATCGTATCCGCCAGTTATATGACCGAAAGAACCTAGAGAATACCATGTTTCAGACACTCAGACTCGAGCTAGCGAACAGCACCGACCCTGTCCTGGACAAGGCTCGCCCGACTTGACCAGAGATATAGACTCTCGGAGTTCATTCCAAAGCTTAGTATTATCCGTTCCTTCTGTCCTTCGCTTCAGTATCACCACAATCCGTGTCTATGCCGCTGCCTTACCTTGGTCGGTGTGGACTTTAAGGTCGAATTTGGCATAGAAAAGCTGGCGAAGGTAGAACAGGCCCACGTTCACGTGCCGGCTACAAAGGAGACCACTATTTGGATCCCTACAAACAAGAAGATATGCGCAACACTGACCTCTTGATAACCTTCTCAATCAACTCCGGCGTTAGGTGTTCTTGTTTTTTGTAGTGGCTGGACATCTGCTGCAAGACCTTCGGCTCCCAGCACCTGGCCGTTCGGAGACGAAACTTTGACAGTGCATCTAATGATTTGACATAACCTACCAGTTCTCTAGCATCTGTGAAGGAGCTTCAACAAAATCCCCCGCCACACTCGACCTATCGTTATAGACCGGTACGGACCGGATGCCGTGGAATCGCGAAAATTTTGTTTTACTGAGCAAGCCATGAAACACATGGCCCATCTCATGGAAGAATGTCACGACATCATCGTGCCTCATTAGCGCAGGCTTCTCAGGAGTAGGTTTAGCGAGATTGGCAACCATGGCTGTTACAGGATAGCTTCTCCCCTCATCAGAGCGCTCGTAGCCCGATAGCAGAGGCCAGACTGCCGCATGGGAATACTTCGATGCTTCACCAAGATAAGCTGAGAGTCGATATGAATGGGTAGATAGACATACCGCGCGGGAAAATATCCAGATAGCAGTAACCGACAAATCCAGTTTCATCCGTGGCATCCTTCTCCCAAACAGCAAACTGTTGTACGTCTTCCAATCCATTCGTTAGTCGAGCATTTGAAGGTCGAAGAAAATAGGGACCGAACCTGGGTGCCAAGTAGTTCCCTTAGCTTCCGCGAAGCGTACGCCCAATAAATTCTGGTAGATAGACAAGATGGCAGGCACGACAACAGACACGGGGAAATATTCCTTGACGATCGTATCGTCAAGATCTAGGGTCTGTTCTACGAACTTACGGTCGTAATAGCGATAGTCCCAGATATAGAATTGACCATCGAATGGAAGGCCCTTTTCTTCATGCTCTTTCTTCTTTATTTCTAGTAGTATCTCCCGCTCCTTAATACCGACGGGTCTAAGTTTCTTTTCGAGATCGTCCAAAAACTGGATGAAAATCCATGTCCATGTAAGGCATGGTATATATGGGCTCCGATTACTTACATCGCTGACACCCTTGGCTGACTTGACCATTTTCGCCTCTGTGATGTAGTCAGCCCATGTCTTGTATTTAAGAAGCCTCGCAATCTGTCGCCGAAGCTCAAGAGCCTTGTCAAGGAGAGGTACATTGATACTGAGACGAGATTCATGACCCTCGTAGGCATGTCTGCGGGTCTCAGGATTTTCTGCGAATTTGAACTGGTAGGGTTGAATATGGGCTAAATCAGATGTGGTTGGCATGCACTTACAATAGGGGAGATGTCTGGAGTCTTGTAAGTAACGTCATATACTTCCTTGCCCCCTTCTACCCGCTTGATATATCCGGAAATGACATCATTAGGAACTCCTTTCAGCTCTTCTCCGGTAAAGGTAATGACAGCCTATCCGAAGTCATGAGCACCGAATTGAGGCGGTAACAAGAGACTGTTAATCACATTTTCTTCGTTGAAGTTTTTCTGCGGCAGAAATTCAGCCTTGCACTCTCCGATTGAATCGTCAGATACTTACGCTGAATTCGAGACAAACTTGTGAAAGCTCCTTCTGAAGCCGCGTCAACTCCTCTCTTTCTTTCTCAGGCAGCGCTAGTCCAGCGCGGGTGCCATCAAGTATCTACGGATGCGGTCCAAACGTAAATTGTCGCGCGAACCCCCCCACATAATGGGACACACCATTTTCTCAACCAGTCGCTGTTCCTCCGAAGTTAACTTATCCCACTCTCCAGATGCCTTCAGATTCTTCTCCGCGTTCACTTTGGCCTGGAACACGTCCAATCGCATCGACGACTCGACGGTGAAATCCCTGATCTTCAGTTCTGATTCGTTCGAAGCATCGCGGAGTTCCTTTGAAGGAGAAACATTTTGGTAGAAGGACAGAGGTTCGGAAATGGCATAAAGTTCATTCTCGGACTCTGAGAGAGCGACCTGGGGGGGGGGGATAAGTGGGTAGCTAGATGTCGTCGGCGCACACGTACAAAAACCTAGGACCGAAAATCAGAAAGTGATTACACATTGCGTCGTGATTGTGCGCTTACAGATTTAAAGGTGCATTCGTCTGGCTTGAGTGCACCAACCTTGTCCTGCAGAGCGCGGTCTTTTGCAATGGCCTCTGCGGTTAGGCGTCCTATATCCTGCGGCGAATGGTCCCACGACGGGGCTGGCTGTGGGGGAATTAGAGACGGGGTCATTGAATCTGATAAAGAGGACGAAAGGAAGGAAATTGATCTGAAATTGATAGTTGGGATTTTGTAAATGGGGTTCGCGACTCGGAGAGCGGGCCCCGTTCGGATGTTTCCACCGAACCGCTCGCCTGCCACGACGACGCTAGCAGCCTTCCGGCTCAGGACCGTCCCACGTCTCCCGAGGACAAAGCGACATGGACGTTGAATTACATGCGCCATAAAATCGTCAGGTTCGACGTTGCTATTTGAACACTTCCATTACCCGATCTAATCTTATCTTACGACCTCATCGTCTCTTTCAACGCCCTCGGCGCATCTAGCTTGTCCATCATCACTTCCACCAACTGCATCTTATCCGCCTTGTTAAAGATCTCATCTTCAAGCAGTGCCGATAACTCATGCGTAGTCTTGACGCTGTACGACCTTGAACGCTTCCCATCCAGATCACCCAAGTCATTAAGCAAACTGGTCCACTTCCAATTAGCAATATCGTTATATTTACTGCAACCATGTAAGCGGTCGGTCACAGGGAACGTACGGAGTCACCCACCGGTCCACGCCATGGATGCACCGTTCAATTGTATATCCGCTGTTATTAAGGAGAAAGATAATGGGAGTTACACCTTCACGAATCATGGATGATAGCTCTTGCACGGTAAGCTGCCTGGCGAATGTTCAGGAATTGGGTGTCGAGCGCGAGGTATGTACGCACATGCTACCATCACCAACAAACAGGATAGTTCGCCCGAGGTTGCGTTCCTTAGCAGCAAGTGCTGCCCCTAGCGTGCTCCCTAGATACTTATTGAGCATTTGTATTCAATCCTTGCATGATAACAATGCTTACCTACAGACCAACCTATGCTTCCCCACAGGATTTGATTAAGCAGCAAAGAACCTCTTGGGAGAGGAACCTCCAGGATACCAAAGTTTGACGTGCCTCGGGGAGTATAAAGAAGGGGTTTAAGACTCGCTGCTAAGACCTACCAGTTTCAGTCACGATCACGTCGCGCTCTCTAAAAAAGCTCTTCAGACGTGGCCAGAACCATGCATGTGTAATGCTATCGTCCCCCTTTTCCGGTACTTCACACGTAAATGGAGGCACAGAGATCTTAATCG
The DNA here is from genome assembly GCA_001691755.2 of Amanita polypyramis BW_CC. Taxonomy (NCBI): domain Eukaryota; kingdom Fungi; phylum Basidiomycota; class Agaricomycetes; order Agaricales; family Amanitaceae; genus Amanita; species Amanita polypyramis. Next base: position 134,132 of record JNHY02000001.1, on the reverse strand, counting down.
CGTCTGATTTAAAGTCTTTCAGCCGCTCGGCCAGCTTTGGCAGGAATTGTTTCATGCCGATTCCTTCGAACAGCGCGAATTGGACTTGAGTATGGGTGGAATGCAGCTGCCCATTATCTGTTACTCCTCACGACTTTAAGACCAAGAAGATTACTTACTTCAATAGTACGTTTTGTCTCATATTTGTAGGAAAAGTTGCCAGTGTTGAAATCACTCTTGAGGGAACCTACAGAGAGGATAAGGCCCGCATTTTCAACTTTGTTTTTAATTTCAGGATTCGTCAAAGTCCCGGTATAAATCTGTTACGTTGTACGATCAGCTCTGCAGAGCAAGTATGCATTCCGGTTACAAACCCCTCCGTAACGGTCATAGTTCTCGTCGACGGCGGTCTTCCCCATAGGCGCCGCATACACGGGGAATTTAGTGACTTCAAGGAGCTCATGTAGCTCCTTCCGAACATCGTGACGTACGGAACACGCATCTGCGAGTACGACGACGTCCCCCTTGACTTCTTGAATTCTATCGTAGATGAGATCCAGAACGAAGTCCTCCACATGGACATCGTTTGGAGGCAATGTGCGAGAAAGTGGTACACGAAGACGGTCAGTCGGTATTTTCTCATAGACCAGATCTGTTGGAAGCATCAGGTACACGGGTCGAGCCTACCCGAACGTACTCAGCAACGGAATAAGGAACGGGTATGCAACGCACATTGGTGATGCAATCTGTCAGAATGCGATCAATTTCAGATGCGGCACTACGGTTATCCATCAAAAATGCCTGAGAGAGTGTAAACTCCTTGGCGGCAGTCAAGTATGCGTTGTATCTTTTAAAATCTATAGAGCCTTGCCAGTTCCGCTCAGGATTGAACCATACCTTCCATCACCGAGAGTATGGTGCAACATTGGCTTTGCCTTTTGCTGGAGAGTACTTGGTACACCTACAATGTGCAAAACGGGAACCATTTCGGAAAAGGCTGCATATATCATATATGGGGTTGTCGGTGTGTAAATAGTATCACACCATACCTCCTGCAATGCCGTTTATCGCGGACAGTTCACCGACGCCAAAGCTGGCGGCGGATTGAGTGGGGTAGGTAATGAAAAATCCGAGTAGCGTACGTCGTAGTGACAACACCAATAGAATTTTCTTTAACGCGCGCATACCCATCGGCGGCGTAGGCTGCGTTCAGCTCATTACTGGAGGACGACCGTTGGTTCGGAAGTACAAATGCTATATTAAAAGACAGGCTTGCCAATTGCCAACCCATTTAATGGTGGGGTGGTCTTCGACTAGATCCTAAGCAGGAATGAAACCCATGATTTTGAGAGTATGACGAGTTTATCAACTAACCAGGAAGCCAAGATTAAAATCTCCTGGGACGCCGAACATAGCCTAGCAATGATGGGGTTAGTAAAACGAGCGTGAGGGTATTGGTGGAACAAGCATACCCGAACGCCCAGCTGGTCCAGTCGAGCAAGCACATAGTCGCCAATAGCGATCCTGTCACGTACAGCCTGCATATATAAGGTCAGTCAGAGAGAAATGGGGGGAAAGAGGGGGAATACCATTACAATGAGACATGGAACTGAACAGAGTCGTGGGCTATATAGGTACGAAATTAAAGCAGAGAGACTGGAAATAGAACATTCCGGAACATGATCTATTCTTGCTATCTTTCAGTGCTGGTTTCAGCGCCAGCGGTGACGCTTTCTCCACTGAAGGAGCTTCGTCGATCACCGACATTGAGCCTCGCGCCGTCTGCACGTGATCGACGCGCTCTGCCCAATCCAATCACCGACGCGCGTGCATGCCCAGCAAGCAGCCGATACCCAAGATCATAGCAAACTGGAGCTTGCAGGAGCCCCTCGGCTCAGGCTACTCGGGTTCGCCGTTCCTTTCTTGCCCCCTTGTCCGTCTGATCGTTGCTCTGAAGGTTCCATCTTCCGTGCTCAGAATATACACTCAGGCCAGATCGTTGCTCTGAAGGTTCAGGACGTCGACCATGAGTGCCCGACCAACCGCTATGAAAAGTTCCTCTATCCTCTTTTACTGGGCGGAAAGGGTATGCCTATGCTAATGGCGTCGGGCGTGTACCGCAAATGGGACTATCTTGCTATCGATTTGCTCGGTTCAAGCCTAGACAAGCTGTACAGGTCTAGCGGGAGGGATGTCATGGACCTTCGTAGCGTGTGTTGCATTGCTATGCAATTGGTTTGCCATAGGCTCCCATCATCGTCATTGGCATAACTGAGCCTCTAAAGTCTAGATCGAAAGGCTGGAATTCATGCATAATAAAGGCGTCCTGCATCGAGACATTCAACTTGGCAATTGCGTAGTTGGTTTGCCCCCGAATGAAAAGATGATATATATGATTGATTTTGGATTCGGTAAACAATATATCGATCCCCGCACAGGTCGCCATATACCAGACAGCAAAGTTAAACGCGATTTCATCGGAAACTATTGGTTTAGGTCAGTTCGGTACATTTCAGAAAGGCAGTCTTGACAGATTGAACATTTAGCTCCATAGGCGTACATTGTCGAGGAAAAGGTTAATCGGACATTACACAGCAGCGCGAATTTGTCTAAACTACAGCTAATAGTTCCATCACGCAGAGACGACATGGAAGCTTTGGCACTCATGCTGATCCATCTCCTGACTCCACGGGGTTTGTCTTGGACCAGAAATGGCATTCCGAAGACGGACGACGCCCACGAACGCCTTAAACGTGAGAAAAGGAATGCTCGTCCAGAGGATCTCTGTCGAGGCTTCCCACCAGAGTTCGAGGAGTTTCTCCGCTATTGCAGACGACTTAATTTCCACGATGAACCCGACTACGGGCGTTGGATCAAACAATTCAGGACGTTAGCAATGGAGTCAGGTTTCCCAGAAGAAGACGACTTTATCTGGCCTCCACCCACGCCAGCAGTACGTGTATCTACGGCCTTTCGCTAGGTTGCCGCTAACCATAAATAGCCTGTGATACCCAAAGCCGTGGCCAAGGATATGGCCCGTGACACTGTTTTAGCGGTTCTAGAAGGCTTGAAAAATCTCAATTTGGATACCAACTTGGTCCATTTGGAGGGAAAGTCGTCTGATAAAATTCCTTCCCGTGACAATGGGGGGAGTGCCGTTAGTGACGACAATAGTGTCATTGAAATCAGCAGCGGTTCCCAAGAAGAGTTGGCACCCCAGAAACCTATGATACCAAAGCGAGTGAGGCTTGTTAAACTAACGAAGAGAGCAGCCGCGGGGGCAGACAACACGCAGTTATCGGAGCTTGTTCTCGAGTTCATTCAAGTCCTACAGAGCAACAGCTCACGAACACTTACAAAGGAGGCATTCGACTTCCTGGATGCTCTATACAAGCAATTAGTTGACCCTTCCGTCTTCATCATACCTCTGAGGCAGGTACATGAACAATCTTATTAGCAAAATTGACAATTTTAATAGAACATCCCGATCGCGATCGAGTAACACTAGCATAGAAGAGTCGGAACCCTTGCATGTCAAACGAGGCACTATAGCACGGCTCCGTAGGGATGTAAGGACGGTATCTAGTAATAGGAAGCTAGCCGAGATGGTTGCGGAGTTTGGTAAAGTTACCAACAGAAGCAGCGGACGAACAATAACGAAGGTGGGTAGTTACGACTCTAAAGGATGAAATGCTCGCTCAAACTGCAAGTGACAGGACGGGTATGGATTTCTGGCGGGATTGGGAGATCGGTTGTTAGAGTTGGGAGGGCGTGATGGGTGATTATGTAGCTAAATTTTTGATCTGGGGGCGAATATGAATGCGGCAAACGCCGGAAAATGGGGTACATAAATGGGGATGGATGGCCTTAACTTTTTGACACGAGGGCCTACTCCCCCCCCACACCCTCGTTCTTCCCCCTTCCTTCACTCTCCTAATGGCTGCCAAGACTTCCGACGGCGTCGCCGTCGTCGAGCAGGGTACCTATGTCGTGCCAGACATTACCGTGAAGGAACTTCTATCTGCTATACCGTTAGTCTGCCGAACTATTTTTTCTTATTTTTTAATCAGCATCTAACCCGAACTAGACCGCACTGCTTCACGCGGTCAGCATTCAGATCCTCGTTGTACATGTACGATCATCCATTCACATCGTGCCATTTACCACGCTTACACGCGTCGAATTTTCTCTAACCAAGCGTCTGGGATTGTCTCGTGATTGGTCTGATATACAAGGTTGCTACCTACTTAGATACCTTCATCAACCCGGAAGTGGTCGCGCTCCCCTATCCCTTGTTCTATTCTTTTACGCGATTAGCCGTCTGGTCTTTGTACAGCTTCTGGGTGGGCCTCTTTGCCACAGGCCTTTGGGTTGTTGGACATGAATGTGGACATCAGTCGTTCTCTGAATCAAAAATGGTCAACAACACGGTTGGGTGGATCATCCATTCAGCGTAAGCTAATTTTTAGTTCTTGGTCTCTCTTCTCAGACACGTTTTGACTCCGTACGTGTGGTCCAGGCTTGGAGTTCCTTATCACTCATGGAGAATTACACATGCTAAACACCATGCCTCGACGGGACATATGACCCAGGATCAAGTATTCGTACCCCACACACGTTCACAGCGGGGCCTCCCTCTGTTAAATCCAGAGAAAGAAGATGTCTATGGCTCTCGTATCTCGGAAGACGTGAAGAGGGAGATGTGGGAGGCTTTCGGAGATTCTCCAGCTGCAGCTGTCCTTGAATGCGCAAAGTATCTGGTATGAGGCCCTGAAAGTGCCACCGAAATTTATTAATCTCGGCGCCTAGCTCGGAGGTTGGCCGGCCTATATCCTGTTCAATACTTCTGGCCAAGCTAGATACCCAAGCGGTTCAAACCGTAAGCTTATTCTTTATTTTATCTATAATTCCCGCATGTCACAATTTCATAAGACTTCAATGCAAGTTCACCCATGTTCTTACCCCACCACCGCAATCAAGTGATAATCTCAGTTATCGGTGTTCTTCTTTGGCTCGCTGGCATCTTTACATGGATCTATCAAAGGGGCTTCTGGGAAGTCTTCAGACTCTATCTTGTACCTTACTTATGGTATGATCCCTTTATACTCAAATGGACAGCTACTAATCCTAGTATCCTAGGGTGAACCACTGGCTTGTGCTTATCACGTTCTTACAGCACACAGATCCAATCCTTCCCCATTATCGTGCCCCCGAGTTTACTTTCCCCCGTGGCGCTCTGGCTACCTTAGATCGCAACCTGTTAGGTGACTGCGGGAAAATTATGGGCTGGATCGGTGGCCATGCTACTCATGGCATCTCCGAAACCCACATCCTGCATCATGTGTCTAGCAAAATACCTCACTACAATGCGTGAGTTATGCAGCATTGAACTGTCCAAATTCGTGACTTACCGAGTATCGCAGGTGGGAAGCAAGCGCAGCGTTGAAGAAAAAGCTGGCTACACTGGGTGTACCCACAGAGGGTGCTCCTGGTGGATGGAGCGAAGTCTACAGAGTTTACAAGGAATGCAAGGTATGGTCCTTTCCGGTTTGCACGTAGCTATTAAATAATTTTTGTTTCTAGTTCGTTGAAGATGATGGTGATGTCGTCTTCTACAAGAACGCTCATGGCCTTGCCAAAATGCGACCCGCCTTTGCTGATAGCGCCGTCAGTGACTCCGGTGTAGAGCTAGAAAAATAGACGACGGGATTGTCGGATATCACATATTCCCTTTAGAGTCGCGAGCATCTTCGAACTTAGAATCGCAGGTCATATTAATAATTCATTTTGACAACACGGTATTTAGGTGTCGTCGCCTCGCATACTCTCGCGAATACTTTTCTTCCATAACTCTGCAAAGTCCTCGATGCTTTTGCCATTGCTAATGTCCAAAGCCTCCAATGGAACCATGTTGTGTTGGTGTGCAGGAACATTTCTTGCTGTGGCTGGGTGAGAACGCGAATCGATAACCCTTAGTGTTGGCGTCTCTGTCTCAGTATCCAGTATCGTTTGTAATTCGTCGTATGTAAAAAGGAGTGCATCTGTTCGTGGAGCGTACGGGTTAAAGTCTAGAATATGCCCACGGGTCAAGTCCCGTGTCATGAGGATGTCGAACACATCTGAACCGAACGCTCCGTAACGTTGTTCTGTAAGGGAAAGAATTCTTAGACCCACAATCTTCGTTCACTTTCCACCTTGTTTTCACCTTCGTCTCCCAATACTGCATCATAGTAGTTGTTATGTTCTCTCGCGTTTCGGGCTCATTAAGAAAATCGTAGTAATTGGTGTCTCGCTGCGTAACACCTATACCCATCAAGTCGACGAACCAACACAAACACGGGAGGATATGTTGCACTTACCCAACAGTCGATTCTTGCGGACAAAACAGCGAAACTCACGACTCTTGTCCACGGGATACCACTTTCGTAGCACAAGCTCCAGCTCATAAGGTGATGCCGTTTCTGCAGGTGCATTGGACCCTTCTAATACGCGATCGACGTTCAAATCGTGTGTGATAAAGTCAGACGATTTGAGTAGCATGTAAACGTCTGCAGGGGTGGTACATTTCAGCGGCGACGACGCCGGAAGGACCCAAGACGCGTCCTGTCCGTATACAAGTCAAGAGAGATGGGGCTAGTAGATACCCTTACCTTGGGCGAGGAGAAATTGAGTTTAGGGAAGACTGCCCCATACTCTTTTATACACCCTCGAATTTCGGCATCCAACTCTGGGAATGCGAATTTAGGCGCCTGGTTGTCCACATCGGGCTCTTCGTCCTCGTCGTCGGACAGTTCACTTTGGAAGGGTCTGGTAAAGGCAATGTCACGAATTGACCTGAGGTAATGTCACCGGAAACAAACACGTCTTCAGAGCCCTCCGGTACAAAAACACCATCGGAATCAAGATAATCGCGAAAGTTCTGAGATAATGGGCGGATAACTTTTGACTTGATGCTGAGGTCTGAGAAAGCCGGATACCATGATGAGAATTGGAAGGATAAAATATATGAATGGTCAATTGGTGGAAAAAGATAATTGGAAGACATGTCTATAACGAGAGTCACTCTAGGCAACAATTCAGTAACATATATATATATATATGTAGGTAACCAACGTCTCAACGTCTCACGTAGTATTAACTAGTCGTAGGGTATAGGGAGTACACAAACGTCATGGGATAACAACAGCAGTGAGATATGTAAATATTAATGGGCAACCTTGTGATTACCAGCCTGATATTCAGCGTACCACCACTGTATCGCCACTTGTCAGGAGTCGTAAATTTAAATTGACGTTCCACGTACCTCGACCATTCTTCTAATCCCTTCTTCCAGGCCCGTCTGTGGCTCATACGCAAGCACCCGCCGTGCCTTTTCGATATTATGCCATCTCGTAGCACAACTAAAGGTGACCTTGAATCTTGTAAAGGTAGGCTGCTTTCCTGTCAGCCACCCAAACCATTCAGATCCAGACGCTGCAGCCATTCCAATCATCTTGGGTAAAGTGAAATACCCTCTTTCCTTTCTTTTCCCGGGGAAGTGTGTATCAAGGTGGTGCCAAACTATGCGGGCAAAGTCCCAGAAATAGCAGGGCTCTCCATTTGTTATGAAGAACACTTGACCAGCGACTTGCAATGTTGATTTTGAAGGGTCGAAAAGTTTGCTACGCCGCAGTGAGTAATCCGAAAAGGCGTCGAATCGTGTGCGAACGACCGGCCTATTGGACGGGCCTGGGTTCGGGTCATTAAATGCTGCGACAATTCGTTCCGCATTCGGCGGTAGGGTAACATAAGGACCCAATAATCGCGCCTCAGATGTCGGTACACGATGGTGTCCTGTAGTCGAATCGATAGATGGAAGTGGGTAATTAATGGTATTCTCCTCTTCCCCTGTTAGTGGAGGGACTTCGTCTAGAGAAGTAAAGGTTTTTCCTAACGCGGAGAGTGGTGGTACAGGAGGCGAAGCTTCGAGGTTGTCGGCGGCCAAAATATGGGCGTGGGCGACGTTGCCGACATATGTCCAATCGAAGAGATTTGTATTGTCACCAATTTGAAAATGCGTCTGTCCCCGCTCATAAACCTGGTAAAAACCTGTCATAACTTGACGATCACCTGGACTGAAGAAGAGGATAAGTTGTTTGGAATGGTAGCGATGTTGTGGACTTACCCAAAAATGCCGGCTGGTCTTAGAGCAACCGTTAGAAGGCCGTCCTTTCCATTAGCGGCCAGGACTGCGGCTTCTGCCTGCGCTTTTGAGTCGTTATATGCATCCATTGGGACTTCTGGGAATGGCAACCTTTCATCACCATTTATTATGTCCGACCCATTGAAGACAACGCCAGCGGAGCTAGTGAAGACAAGCTTCCGTACACCCGTTTCCACTGCAGCAGCAATGACAGCTTTTGTTCCTTCCACGTTGACTCTGTAGTACAGGGCTTCGTCCTTGAGCCCGGCAGGTGGTGACGCAGTATGAATGATACATGTCGTGCCACTCTGCAGAAAGAAAGAAAATTGTATCGGAGAGACCGTTTATGAGCGACACACGTACCTTCCTCAATGCCACAGCTAATTGCGCCTGATCGGTGATGTCGGCAGAAAAGAAGGGGACATCATGGTACCTCTGTACAATGTCTAGTACGGACACGATGTCGCCGCGGTCAATTAGTTGCTGAACAATGTGGCGACCGACGAAGCCGCTACCACCGATGACGAGGTAAATGTCTTTGGTGGGCGCCATGGGAGAAGAAGCGGACTGTCGAACCACAAAATTCAGCACTCATACCGACACGTCCACGTGACCAAGCGCCCTCTCGCGTTTTCGTCGTCTCCGCCTCGACATGGACCAGACACGACGGCACTACTCAGACGAGGAGAAACTCCACCTCCTCGCTAATCTCGACCTCGAAGGTCTGTTGCGTCCCACTTAGCCTCTTCTAGCCCTGTTCATCCCATCTGTTCAGTTGCACATCGCACCAGGCAGTTTGAAGCATGGCTCGCAGATCGTCTCGAAAACTTCAACATCCATCAGCAAGGGCAGATATCTCGTATACCAAAGCAAGTTCGCTCCATGGCCATGCGTGAATTCGGGGGAAAATATAACGGAGACGTTCAAGAAGCTTTGCGTGGTGTGCAACGAGAAAGAATGGCAGCAGCCGGTCTAGACGCCAACTTTGCAGAGATAGACAAGAGTGAACGGAAGAGAAAGTGGGCGGCGAGTCAAGAAATCGATTCGGAGGCATCTGGGTCTGGCTCTCGTAAAGACACAGCGGAACCTCGTGCTGCAAAGAATGGTATGTGTGAGTTACGCTACCTAGATTTAGCTTCACCCGTTGCAACTACAACAGCCCGCGTAGTGCCTGCAGCATCACCGAAGAAGCCGGTGCCGTCCCTTGGTCATGGGAATCTTCAAAGATCTCGTCTACTTACATCCCATAAACCTCCGGTGACTGTAAGCGTTTAGTTTTGTTCCTGTCGTGCAAGTCTCAAATATCCCATAGCCGCGCGGAATGAGCCGGATACCACCTTCTCCAAGTCCACAGAAATCCAGGCCACCATTCGTTGCTGGCAGCTCTTTTCGCCCCCCTTCACGACCAGCCTCACCGACAAAACATCCAGTATCTCGACCGCCGACTAGTAGGGTACCATCATCCTCAACATTTAAACCGTCGCTACCGCCTAAGACACCTTCATATCCTACTGGTCACAAAGGTGCTCCGCCTCCCGCAGCCATGCGATTTCCACGCAAAGATGAAAGCATGCTGAGCGTGAATGGCTCACCACTAGCTAATCCATATCAATTTGGTATGGGCTGGTTCAGAGGCGTAGAGATGGGCGAAAGCACTGGTGAAGCTGGGCAGCACGACAGCAATGCCGATGATACAAATACTACAGATCGCCCTCAAGCACTTAAAAGGACGAAGAGCAATATTATCGTCAGGCGGGATCCGTCAATATTGACGAATGGCTCCCACTCTCGCACAGAGTCACAACTTAGTCATTATGCCACTCCGGAGGCAACCTCTACAAGCCATTCACGGGACCAATCCCAGACATCATCACGTCCATACCTTACCAAACCACCTTCATATTCTTCACAATTCCCGCATCCCCCGAATACACAAGCATTTCATGAAGCACAGGTCACGCCAAAAATACCAAACCATACCAGATCCTTTTCTGCCCTGGTGGCGATTCCAACAAAGGATGGACATCTCCTCGAGTTCGATCCGCTTCAGACATCACCAGGTGCGTTAGAAGCGCTAGAGGGCATCTCAGATAGTGCAAAGAAACAAGCTCGGTTGGAAATGGGACACCTTCTCCAGGCGGCAGTAGACAAGTGGCAAATCAGCTAGCACCCCTCGAGTTCAACTATCTCTGTCTCCTTCCCTGCTCATTTGTTTGGACACTTGCTTTCAAATAATTTATATCCTCATCGCACAATCGTTTGGTTTCGCACGTTCTACGGTCCTCTACCGATTGTACAGATAATCCGATGTACCCTCTGCGCCTGTATTGCTTATTGATTGCGTTCAACGACACCATCGGCTAGAATGCTCAAATATGCTGCACGACTCAGATGGCCTTGTCTATCGCGTATTTTGACAAGTGGCTTCATCTTGGTTGCACTACTTCGCTTGTGATTATTCGGGTAGAGCCTAAACAAATTCAATTGTGGTCCGAGACAATCCGACTGCGACACATCTACCTCATTGTTTGGGCTTCAAGTTCAAGCAGACGAGAGAGGGACACCGACCCGATAGCATATCCTTTACTTCTTGACAGCGAATAATGTCCAGTGGTAATATAGCCAATTATACTGTCCTGCGGAGGTCTGACTTCTGCTATCTGTAAAAAGTCAATTATGTCCTCCGTGTGACGATGGCGTACAAACCTCAAGTTCTTCAGGAGTCTCATCTTCAGAAGTTGACAACGTTGGTGGGGCGCGGCGCTTATGCACGCTCTTTGTCCATTTCCTCACTTCATCATCGTCCATGACATGAATAGAGTCCAAATCTTCCGGGGTTCCTCTCTTACACATATTGATAGCCACCAATACCAGAGCGCCCTTCAACAAGTCCGTACCTGTGATGTCTATAGACAGAGGGTCCGAATGGAAAGTTGTACGCATTCTATTAATTTCTGCCAGGAGTCCCGCAGCAGGGTTGAACATGTCTGAGATGCCAGAAACGATACGCTGGGCTGAAGGTCCTTGAAGTAGCCAGGGGCGCACTATACTTTGGTCTACAGGTATATTCATATCCTCATCACGTTGTGTTGATACAAATTCTTCATCGTTCTTGTCTGCTGACTTGGGAAGTCCTAAAACGACTTCCCAATCCGCTTTCCAGGGACTCCTTATTCCCAACTTCTTATAATTGACACGTTTAGCTGGCGGCTTTCTGCTCCATCGTTCTCTTTCCCGCTTTTCCCTGTCTTCGGCATACGATGTATACACCTGAGTGAAGGGATAGTCGCGTGGGTAATATGCTGCTCCTGCTTCGAAAGCTTGTGTTTGTCTTTCCCGCTGGCCAGCTACGCGAGTTCCGGTAAATATAAGCGAACTGAAAAACGCCATGGACCAGCCCGCAGGGACGACGAGCTTCCAGCCATGTAACGTTTGACTATCGGTCAGGGGACTCTCCAGAGAATATTGGATTAGCAAAACCGGGACGCGATCATCCAGGCGCAACGGTAGCAATGGACTTCCCGGCACCGAATTCTTGATAGGGAGTTGCAGATACATCGAGCAAGAGTTTTGTCTTTTTAACGCACCTTCGAACGTCGCAGGTCCAGTTCCGACTTTTTGTATCGAGGTTTTTTTAGTTTCAGTCGGACACTTTCATCCCATATCTCGCTTTGGGCTAGCTGCGCTGATGGAGTGGTCACTGCATTCCGATCAGTATCTGGCTTTGACTTTGCGTTCTTTGGTGGGAAGCTACGACAGCAAATAAACAAATCAATTCAATCGCGGCAACGATTTCTTACTTGAGACGGGGGTCAATTACTTTAAAACCTATTACCATATTGCGAGGCAATGAGCCTGAGCTCGGTATATTGCTTAGAGATGACCAAAACTGTTGATGTTTAAACCACACATCACGCCTGAACTGTAACTGTGGGATCGTACCTGTGTGAATAATTCTCTATCATCTTGTGTGACAGGCTTGAGTACCCCCTTTAAAACTTGGTTCGATCTTGGACCCACGAGCTCGAAAATATTAAAATGACCCCGAAGGTCAGCTATTTCTACTTCGTGTTCCGTATTTTGTGCTGTCTCCCGTCGCTTGGCCGCATTTAATGCAAGCGATGCGGCCTGCTGAAGCCCAGCAGAGACAATCTCGTAAACAGCGGGATGAAACATCAACCAGACAGTCCGAATTGCATCTTTGGTGTCCTTCTGCTGCTGGTCATCTCCTTCTCCCTGTATCTCACTTGAATGAGCAGCCAAAGGCTGCCACAAAATAGTGACGGATGCAATAAGGTCTAATGGATAAGTGCCAGGCTTGTACAAATGAGTCTCAATCGCACGTGAACCAACAGTATTCCTGTTAAGGCCGGAATTCAACACATAACCAATGCAGACACTTGATATTCAAACCTCTTTGCTGCTGGATGTTCTCCTTGAGGGTCGCAACACATCATAAGCATATTCTCGATGATTTTCTGTGTACTCTTGACCTCAATAACCGAAAAATACGAGGCATCATGTATGATTGAGCCGTGCACGGAGGCCCGGTGTGACGAACGAAACGACTTTTCGGTGGGATGCACTGCCTAAGGCACAGTCATTTTTCTGTATTGGCAAACAGTAGGAAAACGCACAAGACGATAACCCCACATATTCTCCATTTTCATGCGCTTGGCATGCCATATATGACTTTCTAACCACAGTTTGTCGCCTAAAAAAAAGGATGATAAGCCTCCCGAATGCACTGCGTACGTTAGACTCACGCTGTCTTCTTTCAAATGATTCTGTTCGGGTAATCTGTTTGGTTTTACCGCGTTTCGGCAATTTCGACTTGGACGATCTCTTAACAGGATCCATCTGTCCAAGTCAGATAAGGAGTGTAATTAGGAATTTTATACTTACTTCTACGCGAGCCTTATCGCGAAGACGTTTCGGAACGCGTCGTACATCATGACTAGCCGCCCTTCGACGGAGATGACGGGGCAATGTTTGCCAAACACGATGGGTGGAGCTTTCGCTATCGTTGAAATGTTTACTTGGCGCGTAAACGCTTTCCGCACCACATACCTTGCATTTTTCATCGCTTCCTCCATGGCATTGATTTCGAAAGCTCTTGCCTGGAATCATAATTAGTCACAGAAACGATATTGACGAGACTCCCGGACTTCAGCAAATCTCTCTACGTCAATTGCGCCAGGAAGCCTCCCCATGCCTGAAAATGTATTTAAACGCGACCCAGAGGCGCTAACACAGTGCGACGCTAACACACCTCCAGAGGTCCCTGACGTAGATGGTCCTGTAGAGGAACCCATGCCTGGTGGCAAGCTTTGAACGGCTATGGTACGAGCCATTGTTACTTTCTGCCTTTTCTTCTCGCGGGCATTTTGGGTGTCATTTGTAGTTTCATCCTTGCGCTTTCGTGCCATGAGTAGTAGTAGTCAAACCCAAAATGGGTTGCCCACGTGCGAGCACTAATACGCCGGAAATATCCGGCGAACCACTCCTCCATGTTGCGCACCCTTGCTCGACGACCCCAAGTCGTCTACCCCGTCTCGCGTCTTATCTCGACATCGGCACCGCTCAGAAGTGAGGCCGCTTCAAGCACCGGAGCGGTTCATGTATCAAATAAACCTATAGGTGGTGTCCGCGGGGGGTGTGTTCCTTCATGTACCGACGTTTTGCGAGTATTGATGAATTTGTCTAACCAGCATAATTGGATTTTTGTTCGGTTTCTCGCTTGCATCTTCGTATGCCGCATATCATCTGCTGGATGAGTACCAAAAGGCATCTGCTGCTCTGCAGGCGAGCGTTGATGAACTGAAGCTCAGCACCGAAAGAGTATGCTTTCCCACCTACACAAATAAGTTTTCAAATGACATTCTTTAGGTCTCAGAACACGTGAGGAGGATAGAAGCAGTTGAAAAAGATCTGAAGGCTTTGCGCGAGACAGCCACGTCAAAGGACGATTTGTCCAGGCTGCGTGCGGAAGTCAAAAAGCTGTATGACGGCCTGCATATTGGTATATCCTATCCCCGGTTGTATTGCATTTTCGTTAACTCGACCGGCAGAATTTTTAGATTTGCGAGCCCATGTTTGGGGAATGCGTTAGTCCGTCACCCCGAGCTTCAGAAAATGTATCTAACCCTTGATGTAGAGCAAGACCTGAACAAAGTATTGAAAGAGGAGTCGACAACTGTTCGTGTTTGAGTGAGTAATACTTTATCGGGCGCCCATGTTAAACCACTAATGACAAGGTAGGCAGGAATTGCATTGGTGCTACTAAGCTAGATCACTATCTTTCAGCTTAGAAGGTTTATCCAACGCGTCTAAAGCTTGGCCCTGCTTCCAAGTGGTTCGCTCTGTATCACTACTACCCACCTTTGGCTTTCAATAGAAGTAGCTTAACACCAGGTCCAACATCGACGCAACGTATAAAATTCCAGCATCCTACCTAAGTATTTCATTCAACGTACCGTTAGATTACCGCTGCAAAACGCGATGAGATGGGGGGCTGGTGAACAACTCGAATGACTCACCATGTAATGTAAGCTGGCCACTACGCCGACTGTCCTAAGCATCGCTTGTCGAGATACGTATGAAGCGTATATATGGCTGTGTGTACTCCATCCTCCTTTGGGGAGCTTTAGAATGCCTATTGGAGGATAAGAGGGGCCTACCGATCGAATTTTCGTTCCTGTGTGCGCTGCTTTCTCTTTCATAGGCCTAGGAGTTAGAGTTTTATCATCCCAAACTTTCACCATACGATAGCAAACACCAACTGGTCTGTAGTGGCTCTAATGAGAGCCTCTGATATTTCACCAGCACGAAAACTATTGATTTTTATGCCTGCCTACATTTTTGCATGATCAGCATGCCAGTGAATGACAACAGCTGGGAGCGTACCCCTAATTTTTCAACTCTAGATGCCCAAAAGAACTGGTCACCGAACCAAGGTCTGATCAACGTCGGTATTCCAGCACGCAGGCTTGCACCTGTTGTTCCAGCACCACCATGATGCATGGCGGCATCGATTCGTGGAAATAACCAGTCGTGCGGAACCTTATCAAGCACATAACACTGTGATGGTATGGTTACCTCTGGAATATCCTCGACATTCGCCATCCTCCTTGACCATCCTTTGGATATTATTGCCCACACACCACCTACAGTACCAGCAGTCGGTTAAAAAATGAACGACAGATCGGAAGATGAACGAACTTCGCGTTACCGCTTTAACGATCTGAGCAGTGACCCGATTCGGCCTTGGCACTGTGATGCTACCGAAGCCGATGTAGACAATTGGCTTATTATTGCGTCGCGCATCTTCCATCCACTTCAGTAAGCTTAAGGGTGGCGTCCAGTTAACCTCGGCATCTTTTAAGAACCAACTAAGTGAAGAAATTAGACAACGAGGCTATTCAAACCATAGGACTGACTATCCAGAGATGACAATGTTATCCCCCCAGTCAAGTGGTTTGGGTACAATTGCCTGTGCGGAATCACAGTCAGATGGTCAATGTTCGTTTGAAAACCTACCTGCGAAAAGTTGTATATATGGACTAATTTTGATTGTGCCCGATATCCCATTTCCGTACTGTTCAGGCTCAATATTTGCCTTCTCCATCTGTTCACTTGCCCCGATATTGCGTGCCAGATGACATTACTGAAACAAACTCTGAGTTTGCACCCACGCTATTTTCAAACACAACGAACGCAAAAAATACATATCTGGATGTTTATTAGCAACTGATATGTATTACGAATGAAGGCTAGACAGACGAGGCGCTGTTAAATGTCGCGGGGCTTCCAGGTGGGCTTAGGAAGGGGTGCGGAAATTCACTTGTCCTGAGGACCAGCTTTAATCAGTATTGGGCTTGGAACCAATGCATACACTTACTTCGTCCAGGGCATTGTGAACGTGCTGAAGTATGGTATTTCTGGTAGCCATTTTTCAATGATAGCACGGTAAGCTTATCAATGCCTCAACTTAGTGCCTCAGCTATATGTATTCCGGCCATAGTCGAGGGACTCTCAAGCAAAACTTCTGCATCTTGGCATGCGTTCCATGCATCAATCAGAACTAGATGAAGTTGTCAATATTTCACGCAACACATGAATACAAAGACTGGTCTTATCACGTACGCTCATCTAGCCATGATCGAAACTATACCAAGTCAGTCAATGAAACACAATCTAATTTTGTGACTTCGTACATCCTGAAATGTCTTCCTAAAGAATTCCGGAGAGAACATCTTTATTGCACTCTAGAAGTATGAGGTGTCGTAAAAATCTGCACATACCTTGTTCTCGACGCTCAATTTCATCAGTCTACCAGGATCACCGCCCGCAGTGCGATGCTCAATACCAAAGTGCTCCACCCAATTTTTATATTCTCCGTGGGTGACAATTGTAACGCGATGGTTATATTGCTTAAGACCAAGGCCCAGGGCGATATATGGCTGCACATCCCCTCGTGATCCAATAGTCAAACACATGAAATGAAGAGGTGGCCGTTTCCCTATTACTTCTGGTGGAATATTGACAGTTTTGGGCAGGCGTAATTTGATATCAAGTGGAAAATTCACCCTGACCACGGTGGCGAGAGACCTCGATAATGGTGATATTGCACCGGTCATGTCGTGTGTACGCCTCAGTGAAGGATAGTTGGCCTGTTGAAACGCCTTTTCAACAGCTAGGCCGCGAGCCAGAGTAATATTAGTATTGACACGACGCATAGCTTCGTCACGAAGTTCCGGACAGTTAAATGCCAGCTTTATACTTTTTCTCCCATCCCTTAGTCTGATAAGCAAACCATTTGTATGGCAGATAGGCGTGCGAAACGGTTGGGCAAATTCTAGCAAGTGCAGTGAGACGTAATGATTAGGGTGGCATCGTGTCAGGTCTTTATCCCAAAAACCAATATGTGCTGGCGTTAGAACTAAATACCCGGAGGACTGAACTGCGGAAGACCTGTGGGCAGGACAGACTACGATTGTAATTAATAAAACACCTCAGTACGAATAAAATAGGTGACGGACGCCATAAGATGCTCTCTGTTTCGGATGGACGGACATTTGTTCCCCTTTTTGTTGCCAGGTCAGAACAAGTGACAGTACTTCTCACTTCCTGTTCCGAGATCGAACAGGGCCCGAGGTCCATAAATAATGGGGACTTTGACATATCCACATTTAGGTGATGCTTTGCGGCTGCAATCGAACGACCTAGCTGGGAGACTAGTGGATCGGACCGAAGCACACCGAATTGAAGTATCTGAGCCCCAAGCAGATTGCCTTCCTCTGTGGTTATATCGGAGGGCATAAAGGAAACGTGAAGCGATATGCGTGTTAGGACGTCGAGAATTGGATCTGAATTAATCATATCGATCCTGTCCAATGGGAAACTGAGCCTAATGCTGCGAACTTGGCATTCTGAGTTATCCATAAAAGCGCGACGTTGGTGACGATAGAGAAACAATACCCCTGCGGACCAACGGTTAGTGACACGAACTCGGCGTACCGGATTCCTACCTGATAGTTCTCGTCGCCACTCTAGGGCAGACCTCGACGTATCAAACTCGAATGTAATGCGCGCTGCTTGTGAGGGTGCACTAAGCACCAGCTCGAGACACGCGGAATGCTCCGTATTAACAAGATCAACATGGTCAACAAGCCCCACTAACCAGATTGGAGATGAGCGTTGGCTTTCATAAGGGACCAGACCTCACATAGGATGGAACGTAAAGGCTGAAGTTTTCTTTCCCCACTACTGGAGCGATACGCGCTTAACATATCACTGGTGAGCTCCAACCATACACGTCGACGAGAATGCCGATTTTTTCGGTGAAGTGTGGCGACCCCAGATTTGAGCACCTGATGGGATGTAGACAAATCTGGCGGACAAGTGCAGAGCGTCGCATGAAAAGCGAAGCGAAGCGTAGTCAAGTGCAAAGCACCCTATATGACTGTTCAAAGAGCGCCTAAAAAGAGTTCTCCAACTTGATTTACCATTACCACGACGCCATCAATGAGACATCCATCTGTCTCCAAGATTAGCCTCTCCCCTCCGTCGGTTAGGGAGCCAAACTCGTCAATCATCATGTCAACAAGCTTTTTTGGATCTGTGCACCACATATCTTTTTTAGGTGGCGCGACACTCTGAACTGCTGGCATCTTGGAGACTGCATGCTCGTACTGTTTGGCATCTTCCACAAAAGCATCCTGAATCGACGCTTGTCGCCTATCTAAGCGGCACATGGCTACTTCTGATTCTGCCAGGTCACAGCCAATAAGAGTCGCAAAGCTATTGTCCTCGCTGATTGAGGTTGTGGATGCCATGCAACCTGACCTCGCGAGAAACTGCTCAAACTCGGCAGCCTCGGAGTACAAGCGAGACAGTGACGGCGGGCGAGATAATTCTTGAAACGACTGTAACTCATCGCTAAGTCGTGTGCTGGTACGTGATATGGTTGACTGCATGAGAGACGCGTATCGTGCACTCGCTGAGACACGCTACGTCATTGCTGTGATATTAAGTGTTTTTTTGTTTGGCGCAGTTGTCGGTGGAAACTAGAGACGCATTGTGAGGAGTCGAATGTGAGTTCGTAATGAAACGTACAAATTCAGAAAAACCTATCAAGTGTCCAAGAAAGTGGCAAATGACCATCGTTATCGCAGTCCTTATGCATCTGAGGCCTGAGGCGTCGTCAAATGACCAGTTGTGTTTGAGAAATGCATAAATGGCCCGCGCCGAATTTTGCGCTGCACAGATATCAAGTAAAGATATATTTTTGCTCGTACCTTGCACAATGACAGAGAATGTACACCCTGGTCTGATTCATGTCTTCCCACCAGTACCTGCATACATCTCTTTGATTATATGAAAGCATTTTCTATATCCGCGACGTTTGCCTGCCAGGAAAGCGAGTTATGGCGCCCCGTTTACGTTCTTGCTCAGCTATGAACTCCTTGAGCTTAGCATTCATCGATTTGAATTGAACACAGTCCTCTAGTCTCTGTAAGCTCTTCTGCTATTTCATTTCCACGTGGGTCGGGCACCACGGTACTTCTATGGACCTTTCGTCGTTTTCCTCAAACTAGCCCCTTGCGGCTGATATGGCTGCCAAAACCTCAATTGACTCACCGCTTCATGTTACTTAAGGAATAGCGCGAGTGTATTAATGCCATGCACCCCAGCGTACTAGCATAAGGGTATCTCATTTGCCATCATACCTCAGTTCAAACATCATACCTGAATGAATTGTCACCTACGCGATGCATCCATTAGAGGATGTGATAATTTCTCCACCTCGTTCAGGGCGCAGAGAATCAGATGGATTGGATTCAGGGTGAGCTATCTGCATAAACCCGATGCTAGGCACCATCTGCTGCCCTGTTGGTGTGTCCGGCTGCTGGTTGTGGCGTCCGCGGTGGCCGTGGTGGCCGTACGAGAAGTGTGAAGGCACAAGAAGAATCTTGAAGTTGATATCGGACGCCCCAATGGTTATGTGCTTGTCTTTGAGATGGCCGCAGCACTACAGTCTACAAGAATCAGGCCCTATGACAGATCTACTGTACACCGAAAGCCGAGATGGCAGGCAGTAAATAGGGATGGGCGTAATGGTTCACTAGTTAGTACGATAAAGTGTGACTTTCAGGAAAGGAAAACTACAGCCAGCAATTATGATCTATTAACAGTCGAGCAAGCAAATTATTACGCACAAATGTTCAGATATCTACATAAAGTACAATGTAACAACGTGGATTCCGATGTTGGCTACCGGCTATAGTTACGCTTGGGCTTGCTGTCTCACCAACTCTCTACGGCTCCGAACGCCAGCACGCAGGCGCTCTAATACAGGAACCGTCTGCTCCCAAGAGATGCATGCATCAGTGACTGACTGTCCGTATTTGAGACCAGCAGGTCCGGAGGCTGGAATATCTTGGCGTCCCTCTGCAAGATTGCTCTCAATCATGACACCCATGATGAGCGGGCTAGTATCGGAAGACTCTAATTGGCGAGCCTGTTTCACTTATTAGATACCGAGGAAACCGTGAAAAGAAGAGATCTTACAATGTCTTCTGCAACCTCAGGTTGCCTGGTGTATTGCTTGCTGCTGTTGCCATGACTGCAGTCGATCTGCCATATCATGTAAACCAAGCGATTGAAAATCGATTGGAAACATATACGTACCATGACCTTCTGCGGCAGGCTCGCTTTAACAAGCTGAACACCAGCCACACGAACATTCTCGGCAGCGTAGTTTGGTCCCTTGGCCCCACCTCGCAAAATAACGTGAACGTCTGGGTTACCCTATCCCTTCATGAGTCGGGAAGTGCTTTGCAGAGAGGTAATGAAATTACCGTTGTCTCGACTATGCTGCTAAGGCCTTCCTTGCCCACACTAAGGAATACATGTCCACTTCGTGCAGCACGGCAAGCATCGACGGCGACGCCAATACTTCCATCCGTCGAGTTCTTGAATCCCGTTGGCATTGAAAGTGCAGAAGTAAGTTCTCTGTGAACCTGCGATTCCGTTGTTCTTGCACCGATTGCACCCCAGGTTACGAGATCAGCCGTGTATTGAGGTGTAATGGTATCCAGGAATTCGCAACCAGCCGGTAGTCCCAATTTGGCCACTTCAAGGAGAAGTGAACGTGCAATCCGCAACCCCTTGTTAATTTGGAAACTTCCATTTAGGTCAGGATCATTAATGAGTCCCTTCCATCCGACAGTCGTTCGAGGTTTCTCAAAGTAGACGCGCATGACAATCAGAAGATCATCTTTGGCTTCCTCGGCGTATTCTTTGAGCAATCTCGCATATTCCATGGCAGCCTCCGCGTTGTGCACAGAGCATGGCCTAAGCGCATATCAACGATCGAAGTGAAATGAATGTGAAAAGGATATAGCTTACCCTACGACAACCAGAAGTCGGTCATCGTCGCCTCTTAGAATATTCTCGACAGCCAGGCGTCCCTGAAGAACGGTCTGCGCTGCTTGGAATGTGCTAAATTTTCTCTAAGTATGAAAAGATATGAAGGGCTGGCCAGGACATACAGAGGTAGATCCTCTTGAAGGATCTGGGGTGGGATGAGAGGGCGAGTAGACTTGACGCGGTGATTCTCCAGCTTTGCAAGTGCGTCTCTGTAAGGGAGTGCCATGTTGATCTACCTGAGATGATTGACGCAGTGCTTATATGTTGGCTTCGGCAGACGCAAACGGAAATGTCAAATACCTGTAGAACCTGGTATTTATTTTTAAAAGCCGCTCAGATCGAATGTATAGACGAGTAAGGGGTAGTAAATTTTAACCAAGAAAGCCGACGCCACAAGGCAAACAGTGGTTACTTGGAGTTTTGCATGACTCGTATCTAGAATATGTTACATGATCGGGGAGCACGTGATGCACCAATTAGGCCTAGTGCCGTCTTCCCACGTGTCACTGCCGAGTCTGCGCTGTGTTTGAACAGCGCCGGTGTCTCTCCAACAAACCATGGACTTCTCGCACTTCAACTCCGCCGAACAAGCCCATATGACCAAGGTCATTGAGAGGCGTCAGGTACGTCCGTGCCGAATCGGGCTCCGTTCCTGTCGCTGAACAACTGAATAGATGCAAGATTTCCTGAAACTCTATGCTAATCTGGTCGAAAAATGCTTCAACTCGTGTTGCAATGACTTCACAAGTAAAGCCCTCTCTTCAAAAGAGGTTTGTTCTGTCCCTGTTCTTGTTACAGTCAAACTCAAGGCGCGACAGGACCAATGCATAACCAACTGTACGGAGAAATTCCTTAAGCACTCCGAACGGGTTGGAGCTCGTTTCGCAGAAATCAACGCAGGTTCGTGATCGCTTTTTTCCTTTGTACCCGACGGTGTCCACAGCCACGTTACAGAAGTAATGAATGCTGCGCAAAACAAGTAATGAAGTGGTCGTCAATTAGTTCTTAGATATAATACAGTAACGGTACTCCTGCTTTAGTTCGTTGTTAAGCATAGAATGTCATAAGTCTCGCTCAGCTACTTTTGTAGAAACGATACCATTCCTAGTTGTACTAGGTTCCATCGCGTGTTCGGGAGTCCTTCGTTTATTTTAGCGTGCCGTAAGTTCACGTCGTCCACCAAGTCTAGTTGGCGCTGAATTGCGCTTAGACCTCCGCGGCCTTGGCTGTATATTTTTGGCGTTGACAGGTATCATACTTTGAACAAGACAAACACCTTAGAACGTTAGCCAAAGGAACGAAAGCACCATCCTTCTCTTTACGAAACCACAATGACGAAATAGTTCATATCAACCCGGGAGAAACTGGGTGGCCAACCGTACTGCTATTTTATCCGGAATATGGTACGTGCTCACTTACACGGGCGGCATGATTCTTATCAGGGCTCACAGGTTCATTTGGATGTACTAGGCAAGCATGCCAGTTTCGCGACGCAATCTCAGGTAATCGAGTCCTCCTCCCAGGACCAAGGTGATAAAAGCGAGTTGATCGTCTTTTTTTGTCTCTGCCATCTTGATTAGAGGAAATGTTTAAGGCGGATAAGATGACTATCGTAGGCATTAGCCCCGACCCGGTTAAGAAGCAGGGACAGTTTGCACAGAAACAGAATTTGAATGTGAGTCCTATCGGGGAAGACACAGAGAGAGTTTCATGTTGCGTTAGTTCCCAATACTCAGCGACGGGAAGCGCGAGGTAGCTAACGCATATGGTGTTGGAACCGGGATACTCGGCTTGGTGAAATATTCGCGAACGACGTTTATCATTGACAGGAAAGGTATTGTACGGTGAGGTTTCCTGCGCAGCGCGGATTCCAAAGTCCATTCCTGATATTCGGGTTTGTTGATAAGGATGTGCTAGAAACAACGATGAACTATGGCGCCCACATTAGTTTCGTGGATAAATGGGTGAAGGCTTTGGAGAACGAAAAGATAGGGTCGCCATCGGTGTCTGAGCCCTAATACTCAGCATTTTTGTTCATTTTGGTTGAATCACCCTGAGCAGATCAGAGGCACCTTAAATCTCGACAGAAAATCGTATCTCATTCCTGCACTTCGCACATCCGAAGAAGTCCGACGGTGCTTTGTTCGGGCAGTGACTGGCGGACTTTGGCGCATGGCTAGAGGCTAGGCGTCGAGGGGAGGATAGACTGATAGTAGTCACGGGTGGCCCTTTCGTAAGGGCTCCGAGTTCGCTAGCATAGTGAGATGGCGCAAAGGTATCACCATACAAGAAGAGTCATTCCTTCGTTTGAAACACAAGCACTCGAGCATGATAGCGCTTAGAGAATGTAGCGGATGTCGACATCCGGGACTTCACGACGCTGAACGGGGTCGTACGGAAATTTATTAGAGAGCAGGAACAAAAGTGGGATGTGAGTATTCCTCTGGCCGAAGCGCTGGGGAAACGGACGATAGGACCAAGGGGGGCATCGCTCAGACGAGGGCGACACTCACGGGAGAGTACAGAAGGCGGCTCCATAGGAAGCCATCGACGAATGCATATCCCGCACGTATGTTCTGTGTCATTGCACAAGGTACGTTGGGAACTATCCTTTGTTGGATTGCTTCGTATGATAATCTGGGGGAGATTATACACTTCATCTGCGCCAGGAATAGCGACGCCTTTTACCATTTCTTTACCTTTTCAAGTTGATTACGCTTCTGCCTTTTCGTTAGGACTTCTGTTTTCCTTATTAGACGAGACGGGCTCACGCCGTCTTTGTTTCCTTAGTTACGTCTCATGTATAGTACGAATGTGCGCTGTTTTCTACTGCCAGAAAAAAAAAAAACGTTGGGATGGGGTCCTCAGGTTGTAGTAGCAACAACTCGGCTGTGTGTATCGCCCAATTCTTAAACGTTAACCCGACGGTGGCGTCGTTCGCGGATGCGCCCGATTCATGGACAATGAATTAATAGATGACGAGGAGGACTTATTTTTGGTCTCAATACATATGCAATGGGTTCACCCCGTTAGTCTTTTTCGTAGGTTTACTTTTAGTTACTCTCGAAGTTTGTACTTAGTATTAATGCGCTTCGGCGCACGCAATAAAGTTATTATTCGGGAAAAAAAACAACCTCAGGTGACGTCCGGTAGTGGGGAAAACCCGGCACAATCACGTTCGAGTTGCTACACTTTCTCATATATAATTCGCCACATAAGCGACTATGAATGTTCTGCGTCGTTTTTCAACAAAGTCGGCAAGACTGTGCATTGACAGGCACGTGTATGCCCGTATCGTATATTCACCGCGTAACTGACTCGAAGAACTCGTTGTATCGTGTAGTCCAAAATTTGCTTGTACCGAACCTCACCAAATCAATACCGCGAACAGAATGCCTGTTGTAACGCCCTTGACCAAATTACTTGGAATTCGCGTGTTAGAGATATGTTTTCTAATCTCTTCCTTGTGATGCTTACTGTCTCTCTCAGGCCCGTTGTACAAAGCGGAATGCAATGGTACGGTACTGTACTTGTCATGAGCATGCCGCATGGGTCTAAACAAACCAAAGGGTTGCATTGCCGTCACTTGTGGCGGCTGTATCTGAAGCTGGAGGTCTTGGTAATTAAGAACTGGCAGGCAGACCTTTGGTGGTACCTGATCTTGTTGTCAGGTATTCTTAGTGCTTTGACACAGCCATCCCCCGATGCACTCCGGTCTGCTATCCGCGAAACGCGGAAGCTAACATCGAAACCATTCGGGGTTAACATAACTACTCTCCCAGCAATCAGTCCTCCAGACTATGCAGCGTACGCACGTGCGGCGGTGGAAGAGGGCGTGAGGATTTTTGAGACGGCAGGAAATAACCGTGAGCCGCAAGTAACTGGTTCCAAAACAGTCGGGGCTAATCTACTCGAATATCTGCAGCGGGAGCCCTCATCAAGTATTTCAAGAGCAACGGATGCACTGTAATCCATAAATGCACAGCCATTAGACATGCAAAGGTACGACTGTATTAGCTTCGATCGGATGTTTAATATGCTTGGTTAGACTGCGGAACGCATGGGTGCTGATATTATAAGCATTGATGGTTTTGAATGTACGCTTTCTCCACACTGCGTTATCTTTTGATGTATCTGATGGTATTAGGTGCTGGTCACCCAGGAGAGGATGATATCGGTGGCCTTGTTCTTGTAATGTGACAACTGACGTTAACCGACTATCTCAAACCTTGAACACAGCTCGCTCGTGCAGCACGAGAATTGAAAGTTCCATTCATGGCTTCTGGTGGCATTGCAGATTCGAGAGGAATTGCTGCGGCACTCGCGTTGGGGGCAGCGGTAAGTGATATCTGTTAATGTCGACGCTTGCGCTCAGCTGTAACCGACTGACAGGGAGCTAACATGGGTAAGCGACTTCGAAGGCGCCTCGGGCTTATTCTAAACATGTATTAGGGACACGTTTCATGTGCACGGCTGAAAGGTAAGGTGTCCTTCCTATCACATGCAACTGGTTGCATATGTTGCCTCAGTTCCATCCATCAGAATATCAAGGACACGATCGTTGCATCGACGGAACGCGACACAATTCATATCTTCCGCACTTTGAACAACACGGCACGTGTTTTTAAGAATAAGGTAGCGATGGAGGTGGTGCAAATTGAGCGGAGACCAGGCGGGGCCAAGTTCTCTGATATCCAACACTTGGTGTCTGGGGAACGGGGGCGAAAGGTATATGAGACGGGGGATCCAGAATATGGGATTTGGACTACTGGGGTTGTGATTGGACTTATCGATGATATCCCGACGTGCAAGGAGTTGATTGAGAGATTTGAGCGGGAGGTTGGGGAGATTTTGGGCGGGCTTGTGTCGGTGGTGGGCAAGTCAAGTAGTGCTAAATTGTAGTCATGTGACCGCGTTCGGTTGGCCTCGTGTTGGTTGGCATTTTCTGCTACAATTCAATCTCTAGCCACCATGGTCAGCCCGTCTGCAAGCCCAGAATCTGTGAATCCTCAGCCACCAGCTGCAGGCGCGTCCCCACCAGCCACGCCAACGCCACCCTCAGACGACTCGTCTGTAATTGAGGACCTTTCGTTCGATTACATTTTTGACGATAATGGTAATTTCATCCGTCTCTCAAAGGGGTCTTCGAAATCCCATAATTCTCCTCCCACGCCGAACGAAACATCGTTGCACCCGGATCCCCCGCCCTCTCCCCGTTCAAGACCTTCCTTGTCGCGTTCCGAAAGCGCGCACATACCAGCGTCATCAGGAACAGATAAACCAGTTGCGCGGAATTTTCAACGTGTTACATCTGGACCGTCACTCTCTATGACGCCAAACTTTCCTGCGGCCACGTCTTCAAAGCCACGCGCGCTTTCTCGTCGGATTACGTCCGAAGACGGCAACCGTGAGCAGGACTTGCGAAAACCAGACTTGTCCAGCCGTTCTCGACCGCTGCTCGATGCCCATCAAAATTTGCATCCGGAAGAGAAGGAAAACATCAGTGAGGCCGAAGAAGCCGCATACCATCCTCCAGGCAAACAAAGGCATTCCCCCCCTTTGACTTCTCGTTCTATCTCATCAAGGTCTTCATATCAACATCATCCTAGTCGGATGATGTATTCCAGCTCGAGTTCAGCGAGCAGGCCACCGGTAGATCCATCTCAGAGAGGGTCCCATTCTCGGCAGATACTTCCAGGTCCTAGCCGCCCCGGAAGAGTAGTGAAAAAGGGAAGCAATGGCCCAATCCCAATCGCGTCGAAGTACTCTAGTTCCTCTTCGGTGTGCATTGACCGAATAGCTGAGCATGAAGGTAGCGAAAGCGAATTCGCTGCTAGCGACCACCAGCCTCTCAACGTGGCAGGGGATGAGACCGACACTGGAGAAGACGAACCAGCCTTCGACGCTGCATCCATACCACCAGCACAAGGGCAGTCGCTAGCTAATGTAGGCCGCCAGCGAAGTTTCATGGTACCAGCTGCATCGTCTTCGTCGCTTGTGCATTCATCCATTACTCGCCCACGTCGATCGGCCAGTCTGAGCGATGCATTAGGTGGGTAATTATTCTAGCAGGGCTAATCATGCATATATTCACGTTTCGTATTGTCCAGTGCAGGAAGATTCCTACCAGTTGCAGGTGCAACAACAACCTCCGTCATACCCTCTCATAAGCTCTAGACCTGGTACGAGCTTAGGCCTGAATGCAAATGTCGATGGTACAGGTGGACCTAGGCGAGTCACTGTCGAAGAATGGGAACGACAAGAGATGGAGATACGTAAGAGTATGTTAATTTCTGCGTGCGGTCCTACAGTACGACCGTAGGAAACCCGCGCACTGACTCTATCACGATAGAACTGAAACGAGATACGGAAGAAGCTGAACGTAAGTAAAAGTGGCGCAAATTTTTCGTCCAGACCTGTATACTGTGTGATAGGTCGCGAGCAGGGCGTACTACAGCAGTCAGCGCGTCATACGCCCTCCCCGACCCAAAATCAGCATCCACAGATACCTGCTCTCAAGCATCTGGGGCACCGGCGGCGAGACTCTGACACATTAAGGAATGTTTCGCCATCCCTAGGGTCACCAACTGCAGTCGAGCTCCCCCCTCGGGTTTCTCCTTCAGCTCGGGGACGGTTATCACCATCAGGTAGTCGTTTAGCTCGCGATACAGCTTCGTCTGCCAAACATAGAAGAAGCCCAACAGCTCCCGAGCCACCTATGAATGGTACCAACCATAAAGAAGGTCTCATGAGTAATCTATACAAGTCTGAAGATGCTGGCGGCGTGAGCTCCGGCGATAGAGATCGCGAGAAGGTAAAGCCACAGATGGCTTTGGAAGCACAGCAACAAAATCACAAGTATCTTCAGGCAGCAGGTCACCCGCCTCCGCCGCCTCCCGCCCAATTAAACCGGCACATGGTTGTAAGTGAACAGCGATACTATAAATGACTTGCTTGACCTCTGTTCTAGGTCAACAAAAGGGCTTATGCACGTCTAGACATGATCGGCAAAGGCGGATCTTCGCGTGTCTTTCGCGTGCTTAACCATGCTAACGAGTTGTACGCAATTAAACGTGTATCATTGGATAAAACAGACTCGGAGACGATGAATGGTTATATGAACGAAATTGCACTGTTAAAGCGATTGGAAGGCAATAGCCGCATCATTCGTCTTATTGACAGCGAGGTTAAAGCAGGGCCTGGAGGGAGCAAAGGCCATCTACTTCTCGTAATGGAGTGCGGTGAAATTGATCTGGCTCGTTTACTGACAGAGCAAATGAAAGATCCGTTGAATATGGTCTGGGTTTCTTACTACTGGCAACAGGTATGCATCCCAACGGTAAGTAAATCTGCTGATGTCAAGCAATGAACCAGATGCTACAAGCCGTGCATGTCATACATGAGGAGAAGATTGTACATTCTGACCTTAAACCAGCCAACTTCGTCCTCGTCAAGGGTCAACTAAAATTAATCGATTTCGGGATTGCGAACGCAATTGCCAATGATACGACCAACATTCAACGAGATCACCAAGTATGATTGTTCACTTTCTCTCGGTAGATTGGTTTATTCATCCTTCCCAGATCGGCACTGTCAATTATATGAGCCCCGAGGCCATTGAGCTACCAGATGGGATGCGACGTTTGAAAGTTGGTCGTCCAAGTGACGTCTGGTCCCTTGGATGCATATTATATCAGATGATTTACGGGCAACCTCCGTTTCAGCACCTTTCGGTTTATCAAAAAATGAAAGCCATTCCAGATGGATCGCATGTAATAGACTTCCCCGAGTACTCAGTACCGCAGATACCTACACCACGCAATTCGGGTGATTCGAATACGCCACCTCGGAGGTTGGACCATCTCAAGCGACGAGTAAGGCGTGACGTTATCGCTAGTATGAAGAGTTGTCTGTGTCGGAACCCTAAGGAACGAGCGACAATTCCGGAACTGCTGGAGCAGGATTGGCTTGCAATGAAAGAACGTACGTTAGCTTTTTACCCGGTTATGTGATTGGATCTGAGTCTAGTCGACAGCCGAGCCACCATCAGTAAAACAGTTACTAGCGCATGACGAGACAATAATAAACCCTTACTATATGAGACAACTACTTGAATACGGGATAAGACTTGGAAAAGAAAGCAAAGGGGCCGAGTTAAATTCAGAAGCTCTGCTTCGTGAAGCCGAGGTATGATGCTTCTTGTCAGGTTGATGGACGCTGACCAGCTGCTTTTCTAGCGCTTGGTCGCAGAACTGAAATCTACTGTGTTTTCGGATTCCTTGTAGCGGAACTTTTAGCACCAGCCATAATTCACACCTCTCGTTTCAATTCCGGCATTCACGCTCACCTACTGTATCGTAACGCATTTCACCCGCATTATACTTTTTCCTCAAAAAGCCTAACCCACATCACTTTTTTTTGCATCCACGATACCTAAAAAAGTGCCAACTGACGTTTACATTATGTATGTATGTGTATGAAGGTCTGTCATCGTCAAGGCATATGTGTATTTAGGAACACTTCTGGGCTGCTCGTGTCGTTTTTGCTCTCAGTATTAGGCGTTCGCGCTGACTCTTAGCTATCGTTGCACTTACTCGTCATGTTTTGCCTTGCAGACGCTTTTAGTTTTTTCGCTATCGTGTTACTCGTCCAAACCATTTTTTAATTTATACTTTGCTATATGACTATGCGCAAGCGTTTGCATACCTTGGTATGACGATTTTTAGTTTACTATGATTAATGTTCGATAGATAGTTACGATGAACGCCGGTTTGACAATTCCTCTAGACAACCATGCTGATGGAAACCACCTTTTATGCTTTGATAGATGGAAGGATCTGTAACGAGAACGTGGCCCTCGCTAATCAGAGAGACCCCAGATACACCATTGTACTACGTACGAAACACGGCACACGGCAGAAGTGATATGATATTAGGTGAGGATTAGATACGAGTACAGATCATTTGGCACGGAAAGGAACATCATAGCCGATCTCCCTATCGATTGTCACTTTAACCCCCAATTGAGGATCCCTCACAATGGAATGATTTTCATAAAAAGCCCCCGCTTTGGTGTCATTGACGACCGACTTTCCATCCACATCGAATTCGCCCTCCGGCTTGCTACGCATGTCGTCGATGGTGAAGGTGGCGTTGGGGTTGTAAGAGAGATGGGTCTGGATACCACCGGAGTGTGTGGCAAGGACATGTGTGCCTCGAGATGACGCTGAATGAGCACTTGACGAGGACAAAGCAAAGCTACCACCATAATCGAGGGGTCCACGGACCGAAAGAATGATTCGGAGGGTCATGGAGGTAGTAAGAACAGCAGTCATGCTGGGGCATGTAAGATCAAATTGAAGGAGCAGTACTTCTCTTGCCTACCTTGTCACAATGGTTTTGGCAGTATCCCTTTCATCCTCCGGCTGGATAATGAACCAGAATAACATGTTTGTCATGTTAACCAGCCAGATTGCCTGATTGGAAAACAGCGTCACTTGGAAGCCAGGAAGTGAACTAAAGAAGCTTACAGCATACAGATTCAGACCGTCACGAAGCATCAGCTTCCATAGAGATGAGGGTTTCTCTTTGAGGGAGCTAACGGACCGTGCGAGAGAGAGAGCGAACTTGGAACGCACATGAACAACTACCTGATCGTATTAGGAAGCGAACCTACGGAAGCAGTATAAAGGAGAGTGGGCGCAAGCCAGTAGATTCCAACCCAGTTGGATCTGGGTCCCGCAATGCATCCTTGTCCTTGGAGTAGTGGGACGGCTAAGAAGGTTAGCTGGGCAGACACAGGGGTCATGTAAATACATACATCGGTAGAAAGCGCAGCATATGGCGGTTGTGACAATTTGCACTGCAAGAAGAGCGCTCATTGCAAACAGGACAGGACGTTTCTTATCGTAGATGGCATGGATACGTATAACATGCACAACTGAGAAGAAATAATTAGATAATAAATTTAAAAAGTTACGGTAACGAAAAAGGGAACGTACAAGAGGTTGTAGCAAGAAGGAGAGCAGTACAGATAGGCTCGAATAGATAAAATTGACGGCAGACCTGGAAGAGCGGTAAGCAGAACGTAATCGCAGAAGGAGGCTAACTTACAGTCTGTGACCACCTGGTGTCAAAGAAGGCGACCGCTGGAAGATCTGATGAGGGGGCGAACTGCTGGACAGGGCCCGGACGTACCGACGATGATGAATTCAATGGGCATAAAGAAGCGGAGGAAATGAAGGATGATCTTGAGGAGTGGCCAACCTTGGGTTCTCGTAAGGCGCCATGTTCGTGGAGAGAGGACGAGGGTGTCCCAGGCGGCGACGGTGAGGGTGCAGACGAAGAAATACTTGTGGGCGCTGAGACGGGCAGGGAGGTCGAGGGAAGGAGGGAGACTCATTGAGGGGAGAAAAAGGCGGGGACAGGTATTATTATAAGTGTTAGTTATAGCACGGGGTCCCGGCCTCGACCCCCGCTGTCCCTTGTCCCCTTGTCCGCTATCCTCCTGCTCCTCTTCCCAGTCGTCCTCATCGTAGCCATTCACTTCCAGCCCCGTCTCTTAACCTCCGACTCAACCCTCCACCTCCTTGCCGTGCTCTATGGCACCCGGACAAATGCAGGACATGTCACAATAAATTGGCAACGATATCCCACCAATCACCTCAACCCTGCCTGAACACAGCCATCAGCCACCAGCCTTGATACAAATCTCTGTTTTGATTTATCAGTCCAAATCCAACGATGAGTCCTAGGCGTTGCCCGTAAATACTTGAAACAGGGCAGTATTTGAATTGCTCGGACTCGTCCAAAGGATGAAAATCCCAGGATCCCTCCAAATGTCACCAATGCCATGTTTATCATCAACCAGTCGACAACATCCTTTGATGTCAAAGCATCAATCCCAACTGGTTTGTGTTCCTACGGATTAGGGAAACAGTCCCTAGATGTCCTTGACAATCCAAAGAATCTAATTAATTGGCGTTTGATAGGAACCGTAGACATCTTTTTGAGAAGTTCCACTATCTCTCCACACAATCCCCACCGCCAAATCCTGGCCAATCTCGATCAAAGTCGCAAAGGTCTAATTCTCGAAGCGAGGCTATCTGGAATGGCTGCGAGTCTCTGTTATTTTGTTCAATAGGAAACCGGGCAGCTCCTGTGAAGGGGAAACAAGTGTTCGATGGTTTCCAATGACCTATCTGATGGGAGTAGAATACGATTTTCAAGTGGCAGCATGTCGATCGAAGTGTTCCAAGACCTGACAGAAGGGGCAATAGTCGCTCTCAGCCAGGTTGTGAAATACTGAACGCCATGGGAAGCCCTTCTTGATGAAGCAGAAGCGCCCCGTTGGTTTCCCGATGATACGGACGGCGACGGTGGAATACTCGAACTGTTAAGCAATTCACGTCATCATCTGAAGCTCGAGGTCAAGCCTTGCGTGAGGGTGGATCGAAATCGGCATTCAAATTTCTAAATGACGAGAAATATGCACAACTTATATACGCGGCGTCAATTGCAACGCGTTGTGGCGTACATTCAGTAGATTCTTCTTAAAGGGGACAACTCGTTTCTTTGACTTCGTCGTCTCAAACTCTAAGTAGTTATTTAGGAAGGCCACTACTTAAGGCGCCCATCGAGCGGCTAACACAGCCTGCGCAGTTTACTCGGCGTAGACTCCAGTATTTTGGGCAGATCTACGTATATCTGATTGTACAGATGAAGACTAGGTATGTATGTTCCCTCGACGTATACTCTGTCGCTCTCTTTGTCGAATAATAGCAACACAAATTTTAACACAAATGGTATGATGCTACTTACAAGGGAGAAAAAAAAGTTTTAGTGCATGTTACATGTCTGATAGGGAAACCATGCAAGAGTCATAGGGTGCCTGACGCCGATGGAAGATGTCTACTCTTCTTCCTCAGCTTCCTCTTCCTCTTCCTCCTCTTCCTCCTCCTCCTTGGCAGTCTCTACCACAGCAGTGGCAATTMGGTCCAAGTCTCGCACACCATCTTGTGTTATTCTTCTCCCACCATTCTCCGACCTTTCCAATACACCAATCTTCTCCAGTGACTGGCATACTTTCCGTTGAACAGCCGCAGACGAGTCTGCATGATGCGAAGGGCGGTTACCGCGCCTCTTGCGTCCACCATGGAGTTTTGTGAGAGCACCGATTCCAACGTCTTTTCGTAGATATATATGCCGTGCAACGGCGGCTATTTACATCACACTGTTAAGACATAGAATCATGTGTGCTTGAGGTGTTACCGACCTGCGCGGACATAATACCAGTCAGGATCATAAGGCGCAAGTTCTTTGTAGTGGCCTGTTTTTACAATGTCGGCCCATGTTGGCACCTCGAGTGTACCAGATCGTTTAAGGTGGTTCGCATAAGCGGCAATGAAGGATTCTGCACTGAAACCAGCGGGCAAGGATTAGCAAAACCCGGACATGGATAAAGCAGTAAGTACCTAATGTCTCGTACTCCCGGCATGTTTTCAAGGGTCTCTTGAGGACGGTGCGAAGGGGGGCGAGCACGACGTTGATGGCGTGTGTTGATCGCTTCGCGCGCGAGCGGCTGCGGCAGGTGCCGAAAACTGTGCAGTTGGACACTTACTTAGTCAGCGTATAGACCGCCACGCGAGGCGAGACCTCAATACACCGAGATGAACTCCTTTGGACGAGCCTTTCGACCTGCAAACAACGCACTCTGACGTGATATCTATCCATATCACCTCTGTCGAGTGGTACAGTCTACTAGGGCCATGGGCGCTGCGACTTACCGACTTTAATCTTGTCACTGAAGATGTTTGTCCGTTGACTTGCGGACATTGGCCTGTTACCACTTACGGAGCTTTACTCTATATTCACTCAATGCAGGCTCAAAACCCATTCTATTAACTTGTAATATTCCGTCTTCCAGAACCGCGCCTTTCAACCCCCTCCTTTTACCTTAGCGAAGCCAATTTTGAGACAAGCATGATGCATCCGCTCTGCATATTCTTACCATGTTTCCGGTCCTTCAATCCTCACGTTCGGCGCCTCAGAACGCCGAGGCACGAGGGGCCGTCACTCCGCTCGTTAATATCCTGGCCTACCCACGAGAAACACTTTGGGCCATTTTATCGTCATCGTCACACAACCAGGGCCTAGTGACTCACAGTCACCACGGAGTGGTCACGCGACGGGAATATTCAAATTGCATTACGGACAAACCTTGTCCAAAACTCTGGGGAGGACGCCCGGGCTGGATTGAGTTTGTCGATTGACCTCAGAGACGTTAGTGATATACTTGAAGTTGTAGTGACGGCATTGCTGGCCGTCCCCGACCACAAATATGACATATACTCAGCGGTGGCATCGCCACATCTATTTCCGAACTGCCAAGTTCTTCCCCAAAACGACCCAGAGGAGATGGTACAGCATTTTCGACGGTAAACGCCGTTCCCGCGTCCGCCATGGTACAGACGCGAGTGCCGAGTTCCGTCGTCAGACTGGACATTGGGAAATTGTAACATGGTTAATGTTCTTCGCCTTCACTGTAAGCATTGATTATCACTGAACCCCTGGTAACCGTTCTACAGCGTCGATGACACCAGCCTAGCGTATAGTATATATTCCATGTGATCTATGGGGTGTCATTTATCCACGGTCTATTAACATATACCAAGACTCCATGGTCATCACAGTGGCCTAGCCTCGTAGTTCGTGATATACGGTCAACCCCCATACTTTTCACCAACCACTCATACTATTTGGAGCAAGCGGTTCGTGGGTGGCCGAAATTTTATTGGAGTTATTCATGTACTTCCATGTAGCCCGACAAGACAAATGAAATTGTTCTCAAGTAGGATGACATCTGATTCTGATGAAGCCGTCTGCATTTCCGGGCATGACCGGTGTAGTTGGACAGCTGGACAACAGCGGGTCTGCGGTCTGCGTCGGCGTGCACCGCATTGAATACACTCCGTCTCCGGACAGAATGTTTCACTGGTTTAGAACACTGAAGTTGCTGTCAAATTGCTGCGTGAGGCGCCCGTCGATGCAATGCGGCATCCAGCATGCTGGTTGCGAAGGGCTAATGACGAAACCCTGGAGCAATGTGCTCTGCACGTTGTCATGCAGAGAACTGCGAATGCTTTTGAGATGCCCTATTTGGATACAGCATGCGCCGGGACGGACCCGAGGGACGCTGTTCATCTTAATATTCACGCGAACTGCATGGAGAAAAGAGACAGGCGGTAAACGATGCTTCTATAGTTCCTGTGGCTGTAACCTTGCCTACCTATGCCACCGCAGCACACCTCACTTCATGTGACCCAAGCGAAATAGAATTACGGCTAAGTTCCGCCGCCACTTTCTCGAGCCAGTGATGCTTTAACTGTACTCGTGCAGACGCATTTCTTTGGAACTGATGCTCCCCACCATATGCTAGAAATCAGTCGAATGAAATTACTCTAGATCGATAGGAGTATCAAAATGGTCGGCAGGACCGTCGTTCTGTTCCATTTTAGGACAAGTGACCCAATCATGTATTCACGCGATGAACGAGGAGACGTCCCACTCGCTTATCGGGAGCCGCTCGATCGCACAACATTCTGGGGGCAGACTTTCCTTCAATGTATATTGCTTCAAGGGGAGTTGTAGAAAACAAGCCTTAGACGAATTAAAGTTCACGAGTACATTATATTGTGCTCATGGTTGTTCACTCATATTCACCACATCTCGCCCCAGTACCTGGGAAAGAACATATATAGTACGGCCCGATTCGGGTGATCTTGCTTATCAATCGAGCTAGCTCACGGCACTAGCAGGTGAGAAGCTAAAGCACGTCAAGATAAGTATCACAGGCGAGGAGCTATGGATGCAATATAATGTATGTGCAGCATGGACATAGCATGAGGTGAACTTGCGATAAGGGTCAAGCGGCGTGAGTATCGTCTTTGTCCAGCGTGTAAGCCTCACAAGCCTTTCAAAGTAATAATAATGTGCGGGGTTTGTCTTCAAGACTCAATTATCTGATGTACAACTATCCAGCGTTTGTTAACAGTTAATTCACTAATATAATGTTGAATTAATACAATAACCGAGACGATTTTCTACAGTTCCAAAAAGCCATCTTGTTCGTAGAGTGGTAGATAAGTGCCAAGGTGTACTGAGGTCAGTCGATTAATCTTGTAGACGAGCACACTAATCTCGTCCGCCAAAGGTTCGATACCTGTATCTTTGGCCTCGCAGTCACCGCCGGGGCTGACGTGTTGGTCCACGAGTTTCTGTACGCTGGCATCTCGTCTGGAAGTAGCGCGAAGTACTGCATCGAAAACGGCGCCGCGTAGTCGGTCGCGAGCCAGCGCGCTCAACGGAGAGTCCGGATGGAAATTCGCAGCGATCCATTTGCGAGCCACGCCAAGCAATTGTCTGTCAGGAGCATTATGGCAGTCGTTCGGATCGTCTTGCGTTGTTGCCGGTCTATGAGCCTTGTGTGCGTGCTTGACAATTTGGAGCGTCAAATCATCTCTCATAGAGGCCCACCTGTCAACACGCCGGTCCTGCATGTCATGTCTTCTTGTTGAATATCTACACAGAAAACAACATCCCATCCGACTTCCGCAGATGGCTCGTAATTCCGTTTTTAGTTTCCGAAGACGTTGAGGGTCTGGCGTTGCTGACCCAGAACCCATTTGATTTCTAATCTGGATAAGCTGCCGAAATAGGAGAAGAGACATGTACAATGCCATCACCTCAGCAGCCTCGCTTCCGAGGGCCGCTAGGCGGTTGGTATCTAGATATAGAGTCTCCGGGTAAGCAGGTGTCAGTGGTCCATCAGAACGTGTTGTCGATGTTGTTGTATTATTACAAGTCGTGGGTGGCAGGAACACCAGATCCACGAGGCCCATCAACGTAGCAAGATGAATTTGCTGATTGATGGACAGTTTAGAATACGCTCGGATTTCGGAAGGACGTGAATGGTGTATTCTTGTCTGCTCCTGGTGCAGTAAGGCACTGCGAGATTTCTTGAGCCATGCACGCGTTCTGTAGAGACCGCGCTCCGGGGATTTCTTGTTCTGAAATGCTTTAAGTTCGTACTGACCCGATGTGCGTGTCAGATATGGTCGAAGGCTTTGCAACTGGTGGTTTGCTATATCCTATACCACCAAAACTGAGTATTACTTTATGTCGTAAAACAAAATATGCGTACCAATTTCATAACTTCTAAAAGTTCCATGCACATTCGGAAAGCCCTTAAAGCATCTGGCGCGCTAATTCTGCCATCTTTACATGATTTAGCAGTTTGGATCATTTCGTCAACAGCACTATCTCTCATAGGTGCGCAATGATCCTTGAGAGTGTAACCAATAGTTTGCAACAAATCTGAGGGGTCAAAGACTCTCCGTTTGATTTCTTGTTCGATTAAAGTTGGATCGAAGATTGAACGGATATAGGTCGCCTGGGTGGAGTGCTGGCGAATCTGTGTACGCATCGAATCATGGTCCGTGGACAAATCTGTCAAGTCCGAGAGAGGTTGTATAACCAACAGTAGCACTTCGAGGAACTCGCTGAGGAAAGTGCGAATCCTAGAAGGAGTGCGGACTGTGTATGCATTGTATGTCGGCAGGAATGCGGTAACTGGCCCACTGCTATTTGATGGTAGCAGTGTACAAGCACAGATCCGACTACGAGGCCTGCCTTCGATGTTGAAGGTTACGCAAGTACAGCCGCTCTCCAGTTCTTGCAATATTGCGGCCCAATATTTCTCGGCAGCGTCACGTTTCCGGCGGCTGTAGGTTGGTCGAAACTGAAGTCTGGGTTCAACAAGCAGGTCATGCCCTTGAGAAATG
This sequence comes from Amanita polypyramis BW_CC, assembly GCA_001691755.2. Taxonomy (NCBI): domain Eukaryota; kingdom Fungi; phylum Basidiomycota; class Agaricomycetes; order Agaricales; family Amanitaceae; genus Amanita; species Amanita polypyramis. The sequence goes on along the minus strand of JNHY02000001.1, from coordinate 96,197 downwards.
TTACCCAAAATTAAATTCAAAGGTCGCACGGCGATGTAGTGTCCGACGTACGCAGCTGTGGATTTCGAACTATCGAATCTAGCTCTAACTCCCGCAAAGTTTGCCTGTTGACTGGTGGCTTCAGAGGGGGAATATGAGGCGATGAGTAATCAACGACAGTCGACGTCAGTGCGAAGGCGGACGACGATGACGTGCACGAATGGCGAGATACATGGTCACTTGAAGAGCGAATGGCGTACTCTCCCTTGTAGTCTGAGGCACCACCGGGGACTCTAGTAGGCAGAGGTTTCGCCGAGTCTGAGACCATACATGGCTCTTTTGTCGGACTTGATGGGAGTGAGTCTATTATATCCAGCCGTGCACGCTTAGGCCGATTAGTAGGATAGGTATCATATTCACCTTGCGGTGACACTGGGCTGCACGAGGATGGTGAAGAAGGAGAGGACCACATTGCGTTTTCTGCAGTCAGCCAGGGGAGGCGGGGCGCAACAATGGATGACCTTGAGCTACCAGCAGCAGACGTGTCGACTAGTAGACCATCAGCGGCACGAGCCTCTTGAGGTTCCGGACTAGCACAGTCGTCGCTGTCTGCCTTTCGTTTCCGGTGGTTAAGAGGCAGTTCGTGAGCAAGGTCATCCATCTAAAGAGAAGGAGGAGGGAGACGGGAGGAAGGATAGGAGGATGAAGAGGTATATAAGTGAGTAAGGGGTGGCTGGAAACACATGGTAGATGAAAGACTAAGGCGAGAGGCGCATGCAATGGTCGGCTCGTTGTTTTTTGGCTTGTGCTTCGCATGTTCGCATGGGTTGACAAGCCTGATCATAGTTTCCGTGGATCTCCTCTTAGCACGCCTACTCTGCGTGGATTTCAGTCAATTTATCCCGGTTCATGAATTCATCACACCTACCTTTTATCTTACATCAATGTCCTCATCGTAGCCCCTGCTACATGATAAATGCCCTACTTCTTACGGCAGTCGGCTGTTTTCTTTTTTTTTCTATTTACTTGAAGTTCACTATGGTCGGAGCTGCGCTGAATGCGGGTCGTAAGTCGTCTTCTGTATAACTAACAAGGAAAACCTTTCCCCCCAAACACTTGTAGCTCACACGCTTCTTTCCATCTCTAACCTTCTCCGAAAACTTTTCTCATTCACCGTTGCAGCATGTCTGCGCTCAGCACGGACGCCGTCGTCAGCAACCAATGGCTTGACTTTTTTTTGTACTTGACGATCACACGAATCATGTTCAAGTCGCAACTCGAGCTTTCTCATGTCAGTAAGAGGTGAAACGCACACGCAAGTATGAGTGCCTACTGTACCGGCTCCACCGGTTTGCGATTTAATCTTAACCAATGAAGATTGATGACCAACGATAGGTTAATGTATTGATTGACAAGCTTATGTTAAGCATACTCTAGCGTGATCCATGTCATGAATAGCTGGTTATACATTTGAATGCCTTCATAACCATTGACTGCTGACCCCGTGCACACGGCGCGCACGCGTAAACAAGAATGGCAACTCGAGATGAATCTCACTTCCAGTAAGATGCCGTGAACCGACAAACGATCGTGGCGAACTATTAAACATTGATAACGTCTACGCATCAATTAATTTATCTTCAGTTCTCCCATCTTCATGTCCACGTTCGGTACCGGTCGCAGCTTTTTTGCTAGGCTTACGAGCATAGAACTCCGCGACGATTTTTGGACTAATCCGATTGAGCTGTTCCTTGGGGAAGATGCGCAAAAGCGACCATGCCAAATCTAGTGATTCAAATATCGTTCTTGACTCGTAAGGGCCTAGCGGATGGTTAGTCATTATTTGAATATGAATTCTGGTGTTGCACGTGTGAACGGACCTTGCCCAACAAACTGGTGTTCAAACTTGTCCAAGAATTCCAGGGCTAATTTATCTTCCGGTGACAGTGCTTCTTCGCCAACCACGGCTTTCATGGCAGCAGCGTCCCTACCGATCGCATATTTGGCGTACTAGTCAAAATATCAAGTTTGGCAATGCACAACTTATGGGAATCTTACTAATTGATTGGAAACGTCTCCGTGGTCTTTTCTAGTCAGTTTCTCACCGATAGCGCTCTTCATCAAACGTGACAGGGAAGGTAGGACATTAATCGGTGGGTAAATTTGCCTGTTATGCAACTGTCGATCAACAAAAATTTGACCCTCAGTAATATAGCCAGTCAGATCGGGTATTGGGTGCGTGATATCTGTGAAACGTGTTTTAGATTTTGGCAATGACAAGTCTAATCGGGACATACCATCATTCGGCATTGTGAGAATAGGAATTTGGGTTATCGATCCATTTCTTCCTTGGACACGTCCAGCACGTTCGTAGATGGTAGATAGGTCAGTGTACATATAACCAGGATAACCACGTCGGCCTGGGACCTCCTCCCTTGCCGCGGAAACCTGAACATAACCTTATTGACGGCTCCAAGTCGTGCCGCGGAAGAAACACGTACCTCACGTAAAGCATCCGCATATGAAGACATGTCAGTCAGAATGACGAGAACGTGCTTTTCAAGTTGGTAAGCATAATATTCTGCTGTAGTCAGGGCCAATCTCGGAGTGATGATTCGTTCAATTGTAGGGTCGTTGGCCAAGTTCAAAAATAAGGTAACACGATCCAGACTTCCATTTGATTCGAAATCCTCTTTGAAAAATCGAGCTGTCTCCATATTGACACCCATCGCAGCGAAAACGACAGAGAAATTATCTTCATGACCGTCATGCACGTCCTTCGTCGGTCGCTTTACTAATCCTGACTGGCGCACAATTTGTGCAGCAATCTTTTGGGTATTAGATAGGGCTCATAAACCCATATTATGTGTGATCTAACCTCGTTGTGTGGCAAACCGGCGGCGGAGAAGATGGGGATTTTCTGTCCACGCGCAATTGAATTCATCACATCTATAGTGGAGATGCCGGTTTGGATCATTTCTTCCGGATAAATACGAGAGTAAGGATTGATCGGGGAACCTGTGACAGGGATGCATATATATTAGCTTTATAAGTACACATTCATGCATGATGTGAGCGAACCATTGATATCTAAGTAATCTTCCGCGAATACCTTGGGTCCCTGATCAATTGGGTTCCCTGAGCCGTTGAATATGCGACCCAGCATATCTTCTGCGACAGGTAACTTCATACTACTGCCCGTAAACTCGACCTGTGTTGCCTTGACGTCCACACCTGATGTTCCTTCGAAGACCTGCACGATGGCTTTCTTGCCTTGAACCTCAAGCACCTGTCCACCACGCTTCGTTCCATCGGGTAGCGTTAGTTGAACAATTTCATTGTACGATGGGAACTTGAGACGACGAGATTAGAAAATGTTTGCGTGCATATACCAATGATGATATACTTTGACATTATCGAGCACAACTAATGGCCTAAAACCCAATTTGAGTAGCTAGCCCCACAGGACCGGAAGTTGAAAATACCCATTAATAGCCGATACAGTTCGATATTCTGAAGTCGCATTAGTTGGACATGTAATACGGCAACGTCAGTGCATACCCAAGTGCGGCTGCACTCGATACTCCCGCGTTACTGCGGCCGCATTGATTCGTGCTAAATCCGCATCACTTAGGCGTGGATCTGACATAACTGCGCTTCAGGAGGAATATAGATGGGATGTAGTGGAAGAGGCGTATTATAACGCTTGATAGTGCAAATGTAACGAGTATAGTATGTAATTCCCGCGCTCTAAGAATTGTTCGCTAGCAATCCCTGAATGCATTTGAAGGCATCCTCAATGGCTTCTTGATCACTAGACATCCTTTACGAACATTAAGTGTATGGAAGAAGCACTGAAACCCTGTTTGCACTTACCATTCCGTCTCAAGTACAATGGTCTCGATTTCGTCTACGTTGGTGAGGCCTGTAGTCTGCAAGGCGAGGTAAAAATATTCAGCCGCATCCATGCGAATCTATTTGCATTAACATTCCAAAATTCATCGCATACAGTAGAACATACTTTAGGGACATTGTGCAGGAAGAAGGATTTCAGTGAAATAGTACAATTTTTCGAAAGTGGTTCAACAGTCAAGAGATTAATGACGCTATCACCAGACAACGGATCAGTTACACAGCATGTGATTATCTCTCCACTCACATTTTCATTGCTTCATGCACTCTAGCTATGCTTTTGATGCGAGATATATTCCTCATAACGATCTCGAGCACTGCCTGTAGACTGATGCGCAAAGTTAATTTTATGGACACGGGGAAATTGGTTCTAGAACCTTTGAAGCCCTGATGGATGCTGAGATAGCCGCTGAATGGTATTATTTTCCAGCAGTATATTAAATGTTTGAAAGATGGGCACGACAATGTTATTGTTCGAAAAGTTTCTCCTTGCCAGTTCAGTCAGAGAATCTATTAAACTGATGACGTCAAAAGCGCCATTTGTGCACGCAGCAGTAGGCAAATTTTTGACGTATGCAATGAGGCTGTTGGTCATGGGGCGTTGCTACCATGCGACATAAGCATGTCAAACCTTTTGCAAGACGATCAACTTACAATACTGTCCGTCTTACTACCCATGCTCATTACAATTCCTGAAAGGACTTCATCCCGATAATCGGCTATTTCAAGAAAGCGGACAGCCTTTGGAAAGAACCAACTGCCATCGCTCCAGTTTCGGGGCTCTGCTTCACTACAAACGGAAGTAAACGATAGAACCTTGAGGCGCTCCAATGTGGGGCCGTACCCAAGTAGTAAGCCTTCGATCATATGCTTTCCGGGCAGCATCCATCGTTCTGCATGGGGTGCCACTGGTGGAGGGAGATTCAGCAGTGGCACGAAACATTCCCCAGCTACCTGCCGAACATTGTCCAGTCGCTCGAGACCTTGCTTTAGGATACCAGCTATAGCTGACTTAAAGAGATCTGGAGGAAGGTAATCAGTGAGGTCTTGCGCAATGTCCGCTATGGCGAACAAAATTTCCAAGGTAGACGATAATCCTTTGATGCAGGTGATTCTAATCCAGGAACCGACATCCCCTCGTTCATCATTTGTGTAATCGTTTAATCCACCCAACATGGCACGAAATAATGCCTGACAGTGCCTGGCAGATATCCCTTTATTTTTAATCAGCCAAGCGGTTAGAAGCTAATAACCGGATACGAACTATCTTTAAGGTGAGGTGCTACCGTTGTCACAATTTTCGTCATAGCCTGGTAACACGTACGGCGTGCTTCAACATCAAAACGTTTCTAAATATTGAGCGCGATCAGATCTTGCGACGGTTATGAAGAGCGCCCATTGCATACCGCAGGTGTGACACAATCCAGCAGCGTTTCAACCACATGTTCAATCCCTAGAGGATTTACATCATATCGCAGCATGCCAAGGAGAAGGCCGAGGCTTTGTTGAACGTTCGGATATGACGACATAAGTTCCTGAATAAGTGTGTCTACGTGGGGTAAGCCTTTTGCCTTCCTCCATGGAGTGGGAACAAAGAACACATCTTTTGACGTCTTGTGTACAGTCTTGCAACAGGCTCACTCTCCTCATGGCTTCCGCTGCCGCCTCTTGTACGCTGGGATTGCGGTGTTTCAGCCCGAATTCTACGATCTTCTTCCAGCGAGGTATCCGGGAGTCATTAATTGGCGAGAGTTGTTTAGACGTGAGGGTAGATGCGATCATCCGACAGGCAGCAGCAGTAACAATATCATAGCGATTGCTAAAAACCACATCATCGGCCAGTCGTGACAGACTGTCAAAAATCTAGTTAAAATCAGTAATAGATACATAATTTCGCATCTTCGACAAGTACCTGGTCTTTTTGGGAGTCGCTCCGACCGCTATCCGCGGAGCGGCTGTCATATGCTTTCGCAATCTCTGTCAGCGCAAGAAGACCCCCGTGCATGTCATAGATATCAACAGAGTCCAATAATTTGACCTATTCAGAATTCGTCAATGTCGCGAAGATGAAAACCTTGAGGACAAACGCACGGATTTACTTATGGCAATGTCAGAAAGATTGGCGAAATCGGTCAGAATTATGTGATGCAACGATTGTGAGGAGAGCTCGCGCATTGTTGCATCCCAATGTCTGAGCGTAACATTAAGTAAATGGTAAGTCATGAAAGTACGATATTCTTTGTGCCTGCGTCACAGGGTAAACAACTCTAACCCTGCAAACAGGGAACGCTCACTCGGAAACTTGTAGTGCCGCTTCCAAGAAGGCGTTCCTTCTCACGCTAACAGCGTAGAAGTCCGTCTTCCTCAGGACATCAATTCCAGCTGGAAATAACGCCTGACCGAGATTATTAGTATAATTATAGAGGGAAAACATCGTTGGTACCGTTCTCCCGACGAATTCCTGGAAAGCAGCGCTTGCAGCCCGTCGAACATGTACTTCACGATCAAAAAGGGAGACAGTAACAAGATGGTGTGCCAAGCTTTCTGCATATGGCGCCAATGCACTAGATGTCTGCGTTCTTGCGAGGGACCATAATACATATGCCGCTGCGTCCCGAACATTCGACCCAATGGAGTGAGCACCTTTGCGCAAGTCAAAGTATAATGCCTATAACATCCTGATAGTCAGATATGGTGGGACGTTATTGAAAATGAGGTAGCACTTTAGATAGCCAATCTATGAGCTCGGATAAGTTGCTCGTGGAGACCAGCCCTCGCCGCGCTACTTCTGCGCACGCCAAGCAGGCACCGTGCCACGTACTTTCTGCGATTGATGGGAGATCGTACATGCTGGTAGTCGTAGTAGAGTGAATAGCGAACAGGCCCATAACCGTTTCCAGCACTTGTTCCGCAAATGCTGCTGGAAGACGTTCAGCTATACGCGCCACTCCTTTCGCGGCGGACCATCTGACAATGGTGTCCTACGGACCTACCTAGTTAGATAGTATAATCATTTACACGGTAACGGAATCAAACCCTGTCTTGCAAGCCTTCAAAAAGCTGTTGCAAAACATCTTCGACAACTGTTGGTACATTTTGTTCAAGTTCTTCGAGGGATGTTTCAAATTCCGACGTTTGGACAAGAAGTTTCCCTGAACGCCAATTCACCGGTGTCGATGTGATTACGATTTTGCCACAAACCTCTGGTTATGTTTGTTCTTCTTGGAGGCAACAGTCTTATAGCGACTCTCGCGGACAATTTATATTTCATCTTGCGAATGTGCGTGTTGTTCAGAGAATTAGCGCTATCGTCGATTGTAGAGACGATGGACAGGTATTCCGCGAGGAAATCGCGGATCACTTCAACGGGACCATCTTTAGTGACCTGGCATATTACTTGCAAGGCGCCGATGGACTACGAAAGACATGAGAGACAGTCTCCTCTAAATATGCATTTTCATCTCACCAATACCACATCATCGCCATTCTTCAATGAATCCAAGGTCCAATGTAAATGAGAAGGAAGTCTGGATCTAGTGTCTTTCCTGCGACGCTTCTGTCAGAAATATCCTTTCATCCTCGAGCATTTCGTACCGCATGTATAATCTAGAAAGTAAGAGCGCCGCACCATCTCCTTCGAGACCTGCCTTTTCAAGATAAAACTTAGCCAGATTTTCCAGCTGATTTGCTACTCCCCCAGCTTGATCACTTTCGTCGAATTGCGATAAATCGAATGGTATCATGCAAATAAGGTATAGCCATATCAGCATCACGTAGCGCAAAGGCCAATCAGAGTGTTCATTGGGCACCTTGAACATACAGTCAAGTGCAATGGTCAAGTCTGCGATCTCATGGGGAAAAAATCTAACTTTCTGATACGTTATGCTCGCCGCGAGATAAGGCAAGTATGACCTACCTATTGATTTGTAGCCCCTGAAGTTGATATAATAGTACAAAAGATTTGCAACACGGTTCATTCTCTTAGTTAAATGTGTGGCAGGCAGGTCGCTCTCCACAAATAGTTTCGCATAGTACTTCAATCGATCAACGACGGGCGTGACGAGATTTTCAAGATATGGATCAAGAAGGTACGACTGTTCATGATATTGATACAACTAAGTGACCATTAATGACTAGGATGATTCGGATTTGTCGAGTGTGTACATACTATCATTAAGAGGCTCTTAAGAAGCGTGTCATTCTCGTCATCTCGCTCCGGGACGGATTGATCAGTCAGATCGATGTTCAACAGTGTATTCTGCAGCTCGAGAAACTGATTGTGCTTTTCAAATGTTGCAAAGACCTTTCCCTCCTGGATGGTTGAAGCCATGACCATATAGCTTCCAAAAAAGGTATTTCACGTGCTTCAGCCCCAACCTCGCGCCATGGCCGACGTTGCGCGAAATGGCACCAAGAGAAAGATAAGTACACTGGAATCAGATGTGAGTTGTCTTAGCCCACGCCAGTCCGCGTGTAATTCAACGGGAAGAATCTTTCAGGACGATATAGGCTCGATCGTTCGGCGAAAACTCGTCGGTGTCTCAAAGAGTTGCTGTTGTTGGCAAACGCTAACTTTTTATGCAGCATCATGGACTTAAAGAGGCTAAGAAGGCCAGTAAAAAGGCCAGGGATTTTGAACTCAGAAAGACGATTAAGAGGTTGAAGCTTCTCCGGTACGCCTCAGGTCTTTTGCGGTCTCGTTTGAGCTTGTGACAGACGAGCTTCAGGTCAAAGGGAACAGTTGCATCGGAGATCAATGACCTCCAAGCACAGTTAGTTGTCCTCAAGGTATAATCTTACCCACATGCTTCACTGTATGACTTTTAACGCGAATACAGCACCTTGATCCCGAGATAGTGGGAAATACAGCTTTCAGAACTAAAGTTCGGAAGAACAAACGGCTTCACTCCAACAATTATATGGAGAGTGCACTAGTTGAAGAGATAGGCTCAAATACTCTTGCTCCGGCGCAGGCTAAGACTGCTGCGTTTAAGGCGCAGAGCAAATTGCTCAGCTCTAGAACTTTAGCAGACGAAATAACAAATGCTGTACAGGCACTCGAGTCCATAATCAACCCTCGAGAACCCGTCGAAAATGATGCTACCTTGGGACAAAGGTCGGCACCAGATAACACCGAGGATGAAAGTGAAGTAGGGGATGAAGTTGATGACAATGCATCCGAAGGGGAAACAGGCTGGGAGTCTGTAACCATCGATGATAGCAATGAAGGGTGGGAATCCGGGAGCGTCGAGGAAGCCGCCTACAACATTTCCGGGGATGATGGTGCTATTTTCACGTCAGATAAAGAAGAGTTTACTCCAAAATTCGCAGTAAGCTCCGGAAATGCAAAGTCATCTGGGTTACAATCTACGTTTCTGCCATCACTCTCAGTCGGATTCGTGCGTGGGGATCCGGATGATTCCGATTGGAATGAGTCCGAAGCAAAGACAGCAGATCCCGAACAGAAAAAGAACAGACGGGGACAACGAGCCAGACGGGCGTGAGATTTTGTCATTACCTACACGATTTTTATTTTGACGATTTGTCAGCATATGGGAAAAGAAGTATGGACGAAATGCCAATCATAAGAAGAAAGAGCTAGAGGAGTGGAAGCGAAATACGAAACCGAGGCAGCAAGAGAAAACAGACAACAAACGACGTGATCATAGCATACATCGAGTGCAATTTAGAAAAGCGGGCACGATAGCAAAAGTAAGAACAGACAGGAAACAAGACGGCGCATCAGCTTCGCACATTGATGATCGGCCTTTGCATCCGTCATGGGAAGCAAAGAAGCGGCTGAAGGAGAAAATGACCGCGAGTATTATTCCTAGCCAGGGCAAAAAAATTGTATTTTGAGGTGCTCGAAAACGTCAGATTTGAGTGCGATGGTGTGTGACTTCCCTCGTGCTATCCGTACCTGCATGATGTGGTTGTGGTGAGCGTCATATTCTCGAGAAGAGCGGGCTCCAAACCTTTGTGCTTTTGTTGAACACATGCATGTTGCGTCGATCCTTGCAGTCGACAAGACCGGGAACACCAAGCTTTATCACATTTTCCGCATTTGGGGAAGTTTGCGCCCTGTTTATTGCAAAAGGAGCAAAACATTACTTGGGCGAGAAATTTGGAGTTGTACTCTAATTCGATCAAGATATTTTCGGATGCCGTGGGAGGGGAATCGAGGAAGCAGCTCGACGTCGATGAAGTAGTCGTGCATCTGGTTAAGGTCAAGGACTGTGTATGAGCGCGAGTGTGAGAGGCATTTGTTCTTGATCCCGGCCTTTGACGCGAAGCCTCATCGTAGGAGAATATATTATTTAGAGTCTCCTTGGCAGACGCAGATGGTATAGTTACAGAGTAGACGGTATCGTGTGCTATGGTTCTAGTGAGTTCGGCTGTTGTTGCGGCTTTCCCCTCCAGGGCGATATGATGCGGCTGTATGCAAAAGCCAAGAAGCGACATTGACCGGGCTCTCCGCTAATCGCTATAGTCAGAATGCGTGAATGTGCGGGGAGATAGCAGAGCAGAACCTTCGCGCTTTTTTCAATCATATTCAAGTGTGCGGATCGTGTGCCGGATGAATTGCGTGCTGATGAGAGGCGAGTGTAAATTTTTCACGGACGCAGTATGGCTTATATGTGTCATTGTTAGCTAAAGTAATCTATTTTATCGTGTTGGCTAGTGTCATGCGCTCTAGCACCGCAGAGGGACCATAGGAAGATTCTATACGTGTTGCATGGTTCTTCATTGGGGCGTTGGTCGTCACGCAATGCGAAAATTCCCAGCCGGAGCTGGTCGCGTGAGGTATGTCCTCGGCAATTAGAGTGTTGCAATTATTCGGGGGAATGCTGGATGTACGGCATCAGGGTGGTTGGGCCTCAGGCTCAGCAGTGGATTGCCGGTGAATAGAATTCGATTTTGGTAGACTGTACGAGAGGCGGACAACAGCTGCAAATAAACGATATTGCTCTTGGACAGCTTTCCAATCCTCCCCTCTGCACGACCATCGTCCTCGCCCCCACAGTCCATCGCTCTTTCCGCCTCTTCACTAGTTTCATCCAGTTCGTGCAAAATGGTATTTCCGTTCCTGCTTCACCTCTCTGTTTTTAACCGAGTCACATCGCCAGGGTCAAACCCTATCCAACCCAGGTTGGCCTTCCCGTTTCTCCATTTTGACTCGCATCTTTTCATCCTCGCCACCAGATACAAGGAAGAAGTCGGAGTCGGGCGGGAATGATCGTTTACTCTTCGCCGTCTCCGAAATGCAGGGCTGGAGAATCTGTATGTTAACATTACCGCCACTCTTGCCGCACAATGTCCGTGGCTCACGTATTTCCTAGCGATGGAGGATTCCCATGCCGCCGTGCTGGACTTGGATGGTCTCCCTGATGTGAACGCTTTCTTCGCCGTTTACGATGGGCATGGTGGTACGTCTATAGTGCAAGCCACCGATGTATTTTTGCTTATCGGATCTAGGTGGGCGTGTTTCAAAATATGCTGGGGAAAATTTGCATAAGCGTCTTGCGACGGAAGGGGCGTATCACGAGCAGCGATACGATGTTGCGCTCAAAAAGGCATTCCTGGGAACGGATGAAGATATGCTTGCTAGTATGCACCCCCGTAACCTCATCTCGTTATCGTATATCATTGAACCTCGGACTCAGCACGGGAAAGAGATACATCTGGTGCCACAGCCGTTGCCGCATTGGTGACGGCTGACAAAAAAATTTATGTGGTAAGCCATGAATATGCGCCATCCTTCTTCCCTTGATAGCATTTTAGGCCAATGCAGGGGACTCTCGATCAGTTATCAGCGTCAGGGGGGAAGTTAAACCCCTGAGCTACGACCACAAACCTACGAATGAAAGTACGCATGTACAATACCTAGTCGCGGATATCAGACTAATGAAGTACTGCAGTGGAGAAAGCTCGAATCTGCGCAGCTGGTGGTTTTATTGATTATGGCCGTGTTAATGGTAAATCTATATACTTTCTGCCACCCAAATTTACTTATTCCCTCCAATCAGGGAATTTGGCATTGTCGCGAGCCTTAGGGGACTTCGAATTTAAGAAAAACCGATCGCTTGGTCCGGAACAACAGATAATAACTGCTGACCCGGACATTACATGCCATAAAGTCACGGAAGAAGATGAATTTTTGGTCCTAGCTTGCGATGGTTTGTTTCATGAAAAATCAACTTGATAGAAAGGACTAACAAGTTATTAGGCATCTGGGACTGTCTAAGCTCGCAACAGGTCATTGATTTCGTACGCTATGAGATTTCGCAGGGAACAGAACTCGCAGAGATAACGGAGATGATATGCGATCACTGTCTTGCACCTGATACCACATCAAGGATTGGGATAGGCTGTGATAACATGACTGTTCTGATTGTTGGTCTTCTTCATGGTCGAACAAAAGAAGAATGGTATGCTTGGATCGCAAACCGAGTAAAGATCGGTTATGGATATGAAACGCCAAATACCCACCCTCAATTATATTCACCGAGTCGCCTTATGTCTTTCCATGCACGACTGGAAGCCCTGAAAGCTCTTGATAGACCACACCATGGAGAGGATCATGCTGTTGCATCTGCCGATAATGCACCCAAAGCAGGCTATGTGCGCATCCTGGGGACCAGTGGAGGGATTTCTTACAGCGAACATAATGCCTTCTTCGGCGATAGCGAGGGCCTGATGTTCACTGGAGACGATAGTGACGAGGAAGAGGTAGGGGAGGAAGGAATGCCAGGTGGACATACTTTCTTCACCAATACAGATGAATCTCAGGAAACACCAGCTCAAGATCTTACAAGCCACCTAAAGGCTCAATTAGACCTATTTGAGAAGGATATGAGAGAGGAAAATAACGGAGATGATGGCCCACGCATGAACGAATCAGAACTGGACGAACCGTCACATCCATTGCAAGGCGAAGCGCCTCCTTCACCAAGACCTTCAATAAATGGTGATTTGAGACCACATGTCACCCAGGTTGAGCAGCTCGAATCACAGCCCGGTGGAGACGCACCTGCGTCAGTGGCGAAAATAGAAGGCCTGCTGGACGCTAGTGAAGACCCGCTCAAGATTTAGCGACCTGTATTGGTATTATGTATCTTTAAATGTTTTCCCCTTTACGTTTTGCTGGGTTCTTTCTTCTGTTGAAGTAGCATCTAATAGTCGTCTGTCTTTTTTCGCCACTGATATCCGCCACTGTAGTAGTCCGCAACCATCGCTGGCATAGACGGTTATATAAATGGTCACTACGTAGCATACATTTGCGCACTGTTCGTTTACCTCTAATGAGCGGTTTATATGATGAAACGAGTTACGGTTTTACCAGTACCAATTCCCCTTCTGTCAAGCAAACCAAAATCAAGCCTTGTGAGCTATTCCATCCTCCTACTCCCATTAAGGACCCGCCTCGGCCATCATCGACTTTTAGAATAGCCTGCCTAGCCCATTTACTCGTCAAAGAAGCTACACGATAAATGTAAACGTTTCCACCACGATCCTTTACACCACCCTCAAACGCAAATACCGCCTGACCTGTGTGGTGTGTAAACCGGGTGTCCCGTTTCGAGGCCAAAACGAACGCAAGTGCGGAGAACGTGGATGTGTGCTCCCATCTTGGATATGTGTCGGCGCTTAGAAGAGACAAGACGGCCCCGTCGACATGGCTTTTAATGATAAATGTGAGATCAGATTCAGCGAGGCCAGGTATTGGTGTCGAAAGAAGATGAAAAGGTATTTCCCGAGCGTTTTTCCAGCAGGCAGGGACATTCCCATCAGGGCTAATCCATGTCTGGTATGCCTCCCTTCCCACTGATTGGTCTATTTCCTCGTCCATCTCACCCTCTGCCAGACTTGGCATACCTGTTCCAAAACCAAGGTCACTTGTGTCTTGGCCCGTGTGAATAGCAGTAGTGTACTTTTCCAGTGCTTCTCGAATATACGTAACCTCAGACGGATCGAGTGATTCGGGTACTTCAATATCCTCCGGAGAAGGACTCTGGGAAGTAGAGGTGGCAGCCGCAGCAAAAACCTGCATCCATCTGGTGCCTTCATTTGCCTTGTCCAGATGGAGTGTCAATAAACCGAAGGAACGCTCCGCCTCCCGATCCCAAGTCCAGAAGCTCGTAGAGGGAGATATATCGTCCCAGAATAGCTTGGAGGAATAGTTTGGTATTGGTATCAAAGGATCCACCGAGCTCTCGAGATCCACTTGTAGTATCAGCGTCCGTGCGGAGAAAAGAATTTTGATCTTGGATTTTGGGGTGCTTGACGGGAGTGGAAAAGCAACAGTGACGGAATCGGACATTTGCGACCATGCGTAGGGACGCGGCCTGGGAGGATCTTGCTTCTCACTATCGAGATTCTCATTCGCTCTTGGAATCGGGGCGTATTCGGCTGGTGAAGGTTCGTAGCTTGCAGCCATGGGCGCATCGGCTTCTCGATAGACAGAACCACCAATCAGCAAGAAAGCATCAAGTGTCGGAACATAGCCTGTATACACTGGGACTTCTTTTCCTCTGCGCCTCCAGATGACTTGCAAAGGCGTAATTTTATCTGGATGCAAGGTGGATAGGTCAATTCTAGCAGCATATACATCAAACTGGACGTCCCCCGGCCCAACAGATCGTTGAGTGCTAGCCAAATTAAGATCGTAATAGCGTGATGAGACAATTACAAGTGCGACATCGGGTGATTCACGACGCAACGAATGAAGACGAAACGGAGATTCTATGGGATCCGGCGGCGCGGTGAACACTCCAGCAATATCTGTAGTATTATCGGGTTTCAATACGAGAACGTACAGTAACCCACTTCCATCGGCCAGAAGGATGATATCCCTCCGAAAGAAGAGTGCTGAAGGATATTCCGGCCGTACCTGAGACTCTGGCGCTTGTACAGGCTTGGGCAGATCGCATATGGCGCGAAATGTGGGTGGATTTGCCTTTTGGCAAGTTCCGTCGACTACGGTCATACTATTGAAGATATTGCTTACCAGATCAATCAGAATAAGACGATTGGCCGAGTCTACATACACAGCTTGATCCGTTTCACTTGAGAGAGCAAGATGATTATGGGTTATGCGACTCTGAACTTCCTGAAACGTAAGAGGCATTTTACCCGACACCGTCGCCTGGGTGGGTTTGTATGGCAGATCATAACGTACGACCGCCTCGTCCTGAGGCAGCAGCTCAAGTCTATAGCCCTCGAACTTGGGGTTTAGGAGAGAACGCTGGATGTTGAGGGACTGCATGGTGTACGACAGCCGCGGGCAGAATCGCGATACGTTGGAACAATCGATCACATGTCCTCGATCGCAAGCCAGATCGCGGCCAAAACGATGCGGAATGGCATGTCCAGCCCGGCGGAAGCGCGCGCTCAACCTATGATATTATCCAGAAATCTATCATCCGCAATATTGAGGAACGTTCGTGGCGGTATGGATTTGCGCCGGCAGTATGACGCAGTGCAATCTAAATTGTACGGTGCCTGAAGCGTAGCTGGGCGGAACTTGCCGGAAATTACCCGATAAATAATTCCTGTAAAGACGCTCAGCCAACCAGGCTCGATATTGATATCGATATTCCTTGCCCGAACTTGGGGACGAAATGACGTTCGGCCGATGGGTAGATCAACAACGAAAATGTCTCGGTCGCGAGTCGGCTTCAACCCCGGTATTATTATTGTTCGGTATCGGTATGGACTATTGGTCAACAATCAGTGGACGAGAACGAGTCAACTTTACTTCTACCCCGTTTACCTGAAGGGAGCTATTACGCTCCGGGCGGCCGAGTGGCGAGAACACGGTGCTCGTACTTCTACCCCCGATGATCGGGACGTTACCCACGTCTTTATAGATATCTCTGCTGACATGGCGGTCGAACACCTGCATAAGCGAGTAAGATGAATGCATCCGACAATAACATTTCCACGGGTATCGACAGTGTCCCAGGTTACAATAATCCTGATGCTCTGGGCTATACACGTATCATCACTTTCTCATCGTATCAAGGAGTCAAGTCCTAACCAGGTCCTTGCATAGACATCATACCACTCACGTGGGCGAGTACAAGGAATGCCTTCAACAGTAACGTTTCCACGGCTATTAACAATGTCCCAGGTTACAACCTATCATCACTCTCCCATCTTATCAAGGAATTGCATCCTACGTAGGCAAGTCCAAAGTTATCTGCCATATCAATTCCAGGCGCACCTCCTATGCAGTGGATCGTTTTTCGCAGGCAGCCACGCCATGTCTTACCCCATACTACTACGATACCATGTGAAATCAGGCCCAACGCCAACGGGATATCTCGGATTAATGAAAAGCTTTTCGATGTCTTGGTAACTTGTGCCTTGCCTCGTGTCGGCATCTGCTAGTTGGGCGAGCCCACATGGTTTTAGATTGGTGCACACGGAACGCCGCTTGACTACGGACCGTTGCCTTATCGTTAGTTGACTGCGTTGTAAGGCTGCACCGCCATGGAGTTCACATGTGTGGTGGCGTAGGGGTATCAGGATCAGCGCCACGCCCGTCCTACATACTTGTCCGCGCCCCAGCACGGCTGCCTACGGATCTGGGCGGTTCCAATCAGAAATGAAACACGTTGGAACCAATAACCGCCAGAAAGCACAAGCAGGCACAATTGAATCATTCAAGCTACACCCCATGCTTGAAACATGTATCATCGAGAGGGTGTCCGCCCACCGCCGTCGGTGCAATGACATGGGACACAATTACGGACACATCACGAAATTGAACGGAACATTGCATGAATCATGCCAGCGGTCAGACGGTGGGAGCTGGATTGGACGCACGGAACAACCAACCGGTTACTGAAATGGTCGGTTTGCTCCGATCTAGCGCACAGTATTAGTAATGTGCGGGCGTGCCAGCGTATTGGTCCATGTGTATACTATACTTGATTGGGCGTTCATTTACCGATTATATGGTATGATTCGTGCGATGATATAACATCTGAATCGATAAATCAGGTGGTGAGCGCATGACGGAATCGTACAAACGTTCTCCTGGAGCGGGCTAGTTTCCTTACCTCAGGCTGTTTCGGAAGGATATGACTCGAGTTACTCGCCTTGTTCGGACAATGTATTTTAACATGCGTTGAATAATGCACCTTCTATATTGCGCTAGATTGCCCCAAGTTTCAACCTCATTTCCCCACATTGAAGAAAGCTGTTGTTCGTTTGAGGCCTCGTGTCCAGTGCCATCCAGCGCTGACTAGAGCGCGTCGATGCTGCGCGTTGATACTTCCGTATATGACTGTAGACTTATACTACAAAAGCATAGATAGTTGCCGCATTTAGCAACATGAAGTTATCAACAATCGATCAAGTATGAACAGGCTTTAATCAGTTGTCCGTTGGAAGCTTATCTCATCGGATAGGACGGGTGAAGCAGTGATGTGGACATGCGAGAACACCCCTGTGCGGTCTGCCAGGCAAAGTCGCTTGCGACTGCTCGCTCACACGCATGAGAAAATGAAATGTTGACCAAATTTCCGTCGTGTACGCGTGCAACGCCTGATTGGGTAAGAAGCATAAGAAGGTCCGAAGAGTGCTAGTCAGACTAGGCATGCACGGGTCGAGCGTTGGGCACCTAATATAAATATGAGACGTAATGAAAGGCCAATGTCAACAGTGGCCAGCCGAGTAGAAGGTCATAACGGGCATAGGAAGGCCTTGCGTGCAAGAGACAGGTGCCATATCAGGTGAGTAGGTGAGAGCGGTACCCACCAGGTTGAGGTGTCAGTGCGGCAGCAGCACAGCAATCGGTGCAAGTATGATCCACCTTTTGTCCCCCACTCATTTCGCATGGTATTGCTCCCTGCCCTTGCCCAACCAACTGCGCCAGAAATTTGCACTGACCTATCGGCAGTTGTCGCTCTGATGCGTGCCTGTATCTCCAATTGTTCTATGTGTAACATATGCTCCTACATCCGGATCGCACACGCCAACTACTGAAAACAATGATCGCTTAATCATTTACACCAAGTTTTCGTTAACACACACACATGGTTGTCATGTTCAGCGATGTCATCGCATGGCACACACACACACACACACAGAGCATACATTGCAAAGACAACTTCCATTATTCACTGCTAGTACGCAATGTACGTAGCATAAATGATAAGGCCACTTTTAAGTGGTCTTTAGTAAAAAGGGAGGAATGGTAATGTACGGTGATTAAGGATGGTGCAAACGATCAAGGAACGACGAAGAGAAAAGGTTAACATTACATATATATACACACACGATTTGCCAACGCGGATAAATTGCGATAAAAGTACAGACCCTGTTTGTTACAAAAGAAATTCATTTGGCAAGCCCTGAAAGTGTTATTCACTTTCGATAATTGCGGCGAATTGTCGCATCGAACGACGGATGATGGAACATGTTGCGCTAAGATGATGAAGACGGATATGCAGAAGGGTATCAAAATTGCGAGTGTTGGAATAATGAGCAAGTATTGGTCGTCGTCGCCGTCGTGTCATAAAGATGAAGTAAATTATTGAGTGCTGGTTGGGTATGGTGTTGATGATATACAAGGCAAAGTAATTATTGCAAGAAGCTGGGTGCATTCAGGCTTGACGATGAGATGAAGAGAAGAGGAATAATCTCTTCAATGGCTGTTCGACGACGACTTCGACTTCGACCTCGACTTCTTGACCGTCAACGATCTGCTTCTGTATACGCCTCTCCTTCTTGGGAGGAAGCTGCATAATTGGATAGGTTTTCACGTTGTCGTAGGACCATGAGCGTGCTGTGAAGTAAATGTTAATCCTTGAGAAAATCCACATTAGTGGAAACACGTACTCTCGACTGCCGGTCTCCTGACAGAACTGAAACTACTATTCGTTTTTGCTTCGTCATCACTGGAATCGCTGCTAGTGATTGACAGCGGGCTGTGGGCGCTCTTTCGAGATCCGAACGCGGAGTAGGCACTGGATAATGATGTGCTGGAGCCGCTGTGAACCTTAAGTTTGACGTCCGGCACGAGGAGCTTGCCTTCGGCCCCCCGCTGCACAATGGAGCGCTCACGTCGTGGTGAAGTAGCAGTTGATACAGGGAACGAGTGACTTGACGTGGGTGACGTCGGCACTGAACCCGAGTGAACAGACGAGCGTGATTCTGATCGTCGATTAAATGATTGAGAATACTTTTGAATTAATTCGCTGGCCGCAACCGGCACAGAAGCAGCCGACGACATATTGCGGGGAGTGCTAGCCGTTGACTCGCCAAGAGTAGAATAAATGCCACGCGACCGGTGAGGGGACGCCGCGAAAGAACGATAGGCTACGGTAGCATCGTCCACGTTCAACGGATCTCGGGCTTTCTTAGGGGAACTGAAACTGTACACAGATGACCGCCATGCGTTGCTGCCATCTGTCCAACCAGGCACCGGCTTTCGAGGCTCAGGTGGCTGGGCAAAAGGATAGGGCGTACGCTTTGCAGGTTTCGGGCAGACAGAATCAATAAATCGGGCGGCCATCATAATTCCACTTGAATAATCAAGAGGATAGAATTCCGAGTCTGACGAGTTGCTTTCCTCAAAGACAGGCGGGCGAGGAGGCGGAGGAGGAAATTTGTAAATTGCCGCCAGCGCAGCCATAGAAGGGGAGAGACTAGTTGCATTTGAAGCAGACGAGGACGCAGAGGAAGCCGAGTCGATTGAAGAGACAGTGGAGTCACTTTCTGTTCCACTTGCAGAAACGAATGTCTTGGTCGGGACGGGAGAGACCGCGCGATCAGGGATGAGTGGCAGACCTCGATTCTGGTTATGGAGATCGGCGAGCTGACATTCATCGGAGCAATAGAGGGGAATAGGGCTCTGGTCGATTACAGTTCTGAATTTGGTTTGTTGGGAAGCCTTGGGAGTGTCTGGTTGGGAGGGAGGGTCGGAGCGCTTTGTGGAAGGATTTGGCTTGGGACGGGGGTTGTTTGCCTGGGGTGGGGGAGCGCGCTTAATTGTGCCGGCCTTTGACCTGCGAATAGGGCCCTGGTGGACTAGGCGGGAGGAGTAAGCTATGAAAGGCAGGAAGAGGAGGGTAAACTTACGAGAAGAGGGCGGGGGCGGGGGCGGGGGAGGTGGAGGTGGAGGTACGGGGACCTGGAAACGCTTGGGGACGATCTGCCTATCGCAGACGGGGCACCAAGCGGCGTCGTAATCCATTGGCAGAGAGCAGGAAGGATGTTGACTGGAGCAACGGCGAGACTTTTAAGGCAGCCATCGAGATCCCCAGATCCACCGCCTCCTTCCCGATCTGGTCTCTGTTGACCGTTCGTCCCGGCTGCCGGTGCTCGGAATATCAACCGAGGCACCGCGGCCATTCCCCTTCCGTTCCCTTTTCCTTTTACCCGTCCTGCCCCCACCCAGGTCTGCTTCCCGGTTGTTGCCGACTCTACCCCGCATTCCTGTGAAACATCCTCAAACTTTTCACCGTCCACAGCGGATCTGCACCCACTTACTTGTTGATCCATTCCGTCCGCTCCTTTTTTTTCCCCGTATGACTCTCCACACCCACTACTACTCCAATCCCCACTCCCCACTCCCCACTCCCTCCTATGCTGTGTATCCGCACACCACTATCCTATCGTTACATCCATATCTCACTCGAGCCTGTGCTGTATCGACCAATTGTACGTACTGTACAGTAAAACGGACCGGCGGTTGCCTTTTTGCAAACACGCCATTGGTCGATCCGACCAACACGTGCTAGTGTCCGCGTATCACATGAAAAAAATGGGGAATTCGACACCCTGGACTACTGGTGCGCTATTTTTTCATCTGTCCTGGACGGGACACTCGCCATTGGTCAACACCATTTAATTGCCAAGACCCCCTCCCTCCTCCTTTACGTCCCCTGTCCGCTTAAAATAGCAGCAGCCAACCCACTGCTATCTCCATGGTGGGTTCTTGCCATCGCACTTTTCGAGAAGGTGTACCCCCCCCCTATGCTGATGCTTCCACGGGTGGAAACTGGCCGGCTCCTCCACGTCCTCTTGCTTCGCAGCCTCGGTGCAAATTCTGAGCGTCCGCAGTGCATTTCACTACTCAACGACTACATCATGATGTCACTACACGAGTATAACGCATTGACCCCAGAGTAACCAAGAGACCAGGCTAGAAGCATGTGTTCACTGCGGGGAAATAATAATGATGTCAGTGTGAGGCTTAGCCCCCGTCACTTACGCGAGGTAACAGAATGGAAATATAATATGTATGTACTCCTCGCCCATTAATCAAATCGGAGAATTCTATTGTCCGCGTCGATTCATAAGCACAGACAAGGCCACGGTCATTTGTGGATAAGAATGCAAATATCGTAAGTAACGTGAAACCCTCTATTACATTCGTAACAGCGCTTTCAAAGAACCTCTTCCGTTCAGTTCGGAGGCCTCGGGAAAAAATATTCGCAGGACATAGGTTACATAGTGCCAAGAAACTCACGTCGAGCGAACTGCCGAGGGATAAGACCATTGAGTCACTAAAAGCAAAACTATCGAAAGCTACTGTGCACGTTACTAAGCGCGTGATTTTACACTTCAAGATTGTTTGTCCGTCTCTGACCGGACTCCCTGCGAATTCCGGGTTAAGTTAACGTCGTGGCCCTGTCCCACTTGTCAGGCAACCAACCCCACCAACAACGGTGATCGGGGTTTGATGTCTCAATACAGTATGTATGAGGGTCACTGGTCAAATCTTGCGCTCCTCTCGCGGAGTATTATTTTGCTCGTCTTGGGCTAGTGTCTATACTTTGATGGGTAGCAACTCCGCGCTTGATACTCCTACCAACAACAGGGTTCACTTGTTACATCCGGCCACCTCGGGGACGGTTCAGAACGTCCGCAAGGCAGTGTGTCGATCATCTTACCTTGTTACGCTATCTTCGCGAACGAGGGATCATATAAGTAAGGAAGCCAGGCGACGACAATAGGACGCTATTCCTAATACATGTTCTGGGGCGCACCGACCCTTGCAGCAATCTTTCAAGGTTCATATATATTTGGTAACGGTGGCTGTTGCCACGCATGGACCCTCCAAGTTTTCGAATAGGGACTTGAGGCTTTTGATATATTCTGCCTGGAATGCACCGTTTAATCAAAGATCTGGCCATGGCCACCATCGGTAGAAAGTAAAAAGGGTAGGCACTCTTATAATGGCCCAATGCATGCATTCTTATCTGGGTAAGCGATCTTAATATCGACCCAAACAGAAATAGTTACGTTAGGGTCCCTAGGGTTCTCCTTATGAATTCCAGACAGGCTTTTGCGCTTATTCCTAAAGTCGCAGGGATAGTCAGGAGACTTTTCAAACTTCCAACTTTCCTTCCAACGCCTGACATCCCCGATTAAACCGTGCGCATCGCTGGTCAACGAGGCACCCTTTAATATCTTCTTTACCTCTATAAAATTCTCATATCTTGCAAATGGGTTGTGGCTATGGAACGCTTGAAATCCATGAATATTGCTCACACGAAAAAATGTCCAACGGGTAATCATTAATCAGATTTGTTACTTGTGAGTTTACCTACTGCGGCGTATGCCGAGAGTGGCTTCGTAGTTGGACAGTAGTACCTTGGAATTCTCAGTGGGTATTCCTTGGAATTAGCCAATCTCGTTGCAAGGCACTCTCCGCAATCATCTTCGCATAATTGGCCCAGTGATGTGGATCGGCGCAACGTGGAATTTTGCTTTACGTTCCCTTTCAGTACAACGAATACGACCAATCATAAGGAAGTGCGAATTTCTCGTGCATGGTGACATCATGGGGCGGAGGACCTCCATAAATTTTGGTTATCACCATGGGTGGGCTTGTAGGAACTGGAGTATGGCATCGTCTCCCACGCTTCCCCGATGACGGCTAAATTAGGCAGGGTGAATCCGATTGGCGGCTTACAGGTCCGTTCCGACGAGCGCTGACACGTCGCTTTGTGTCACATGACAGCATTGAAGTCTGCCTGCCCGCCTTCCGTCGGTTGTTCGTCGCTTCTTGCTTTTCGGTCTCCTTCTTGTCGCTCCAAGCCTTCCAGGGCTTCCTGGCTAGATTAAGATGGCGAAAGGCTTATTCGGCGGTCTCAAGGGCATGGACGCCTTTGGCAAGGTACGCATGTCATGCATGCATATTTATCGGCTGTCGTCTTTACAATGTTCTGTAGACCACAGACGATGTCAAAGTTAAAACCCGCACAGGCGCCTTCTGTAGGATTATTTATTTCTGCCTATCAGTTCGCCAATCCTAAGCATACTGTTTACCGCTCCAGTGACCATTCTTTCTGCTGCAATCATCCTCGCGTTTACTACTATGGAGTTCTTTGACTACCGGAGAGTGACAGTAGACACCTCTATTACCGTGGACAAGAGCAGGGGGGAGAAGATCACGGTCAACCTCAACATCACATTCCCTAGGGTGCCATGCTATCGTATGTCATGGGTTCTGCATTGCATCACTGAATACTTGACATTTGCATAGTACTTAGTCTCGACATTATGGATATCAGCGGCGAACAGCAAAGGGATGTGTCACATAATATTCTAAAGACTCGACTCGACTCGGGCCGCCGACCGATACAAGATTCAGTCAATGCCCAGCTACGCAACGACCTTGACCAAATAACTAGCACCAGAGATAGCAACTATTGTGGTTCCTGCTACGGTGGATTAGAACCCGAAGGTGGCTGCTGCAATACTTGCGATGATGTACGACAGGCATATGTAAACAGAGGCTGGAGCTTTTCAAATCCTGATGCTGTCGAGCAGGTATGTCCTGCTCCACACTTTAGCGTTCCTACTCCATATCTGGGCAGTGTGCACATGAAGGTTGGGCAGGAAAGCTGAGGGACCAAGCGAGTGAAGGTTGTAACGTGTCTGGACGGTTACGTGTGAACAAAGTTGTTGGAAACATCAACTTCTCGCCAGGCAGATCTTTCCGCTCGAGTCATGATTTAGTACCGTACCTTCGGGATGATGGTAATCAACACGATTTCTCTCATACAATCCACCGTTTTGCATTTGAAGGTATGGAGTCACGCGGTGCTCATCGCTTCTAACTTCCATGTCGTTCTTTTAGGTGATGATGATTACAACCTCTGGAAAGCTGCAGCAGGAAAGGCCATGAGAGATAAGCTTGGACTAAATACCAATCCTTTGGATAACGCTGTTGGTCATGTATGTCATCCACACAACTCAGGAGAAACCGCACGTTATAACTTTCGGCTTAGACTGACAAGGTGCAATATATGTTCCAGTACTTCTTGAAGGTAGTTTCCACCGAGTTCAGGACACTGGATGGCAAGATCGTATGTATTGTGTTGGTTTGGAAAACTAAACTGATCTGACGGCTGCCTAGATCAAATCACATCAATACAGTGCTACTCATTTTGATCGGGACTTGACGGAAGGTCATACAGGCGCAACTCCAAGCGGCGCTCATATCCAGCACGGCGTTGAAGGTTTACCAGGTTGGTTTCCACATGGTTAATGCGGTACTATGGCTTGACAAGGAATTCCAGGTGCCTTCTTCAACTTTGAGATATCCCCCATTCTTGTTATCCATTCAGACACGCGACAGTCTTTCGCTCATTTCCTAACCTCGTACGTGTCGGCTTTTTAGAGTGAAAGGATATGATCCGATGATCCATTATTTAGAACGTGCGCTATCGTTGGTGGTGTCCTGACTGTCGCATCGTTAATCGACAGTGTTCTATTTGCAACCGGACGTGCATTGAAAAAGTCAAGCGGAAATGGCTTTGGAGCTAAACTCATGTAGTCGAGGCTTGTGTGATGGAGTTGTCTACATTGTCATATTGGCCTTCAGCTAACGGCTATCGGCACACTGAAAGATAGTGATACAAGTACATATTGAGGTGTAATGCGACTCTGTATTTTACGTAGAGGATGCAACGAACAGATGGGAACAGGACTGATAAAACCAAAGTAAGTCCTGGTGGGAGGTGCAAATTAATTTAATGAATTTAGTGGGATAACATGCGAGTAATGCGTCCTCAGCCTTTCTTCAAGGATTTCTGACGTGTCGAATTGTTAGCATTATTCAGTTTACGCCTTTTATTAGGCTGCGTCGCAACTGTCTGAGCGGTACGACGAGTATCCTGAAGAGAAGTCTAGTTGTGTTGCAAAGTTTATCATCTGAACATACCTCGCCTCCGAGCATGAGCTCGTCGTCGTCGTCACTCGCAGCACCATGATTGTCCTCGTTACGTGATGGGATAAATTGCGATTTCTCCTCATCTGGGGTCCATTCATCATCATCGTAAACTACTTGGTTGCTCTTCCTGCGAGTTGCAGCACGCGTGTGCTTGGTGTTGGGGGCCGGGAGCATAGCGTCTTGTCTATGGTCTTCATCTAAAATGTCATCTGGCGGTGGTGTGTTCGGGTCTCGGGGTTCGTCTTCAGACTTGACGTGTATGACCGCTTGAACGCGTCGAACAAGCCTTGACAGGGGCGGATCTGGTGATTCGTTGGGGACCGTTTTTGGCGTCCGGATGTCCGATTTACGAGCCTTTGTTGCCCCTGCTGGCTTGACTCCTTGCTGTGCAGCGGCGCGTCGACCACTCGCGATTTTTGGTCTGTGGCCCAGGATTGGAGACTCTGGTTCCGGCTCTGGCGAATGAATGGCTGATTTGGAATTATTGGATATATGCTTCCTTGGATTAGAAAAGTGAGTTGTTGTAGAGGTCTGCTTGACCGCGGCTCTCGATATTGGCGTCTCAGTTCCCGCAATCAAATGGCTTGATATGACGGGATCAACGATCTGGGGCTGCTAACTTAGTAATAGCGAGAATAATAATGCAGATTGCATACGTGACTAGACAGGATATCGTCCAGCTTGGTAGAAAGGGAACATCTCTCTTCTTCGACGCGAGTGAAATGCTCTTGCCAATTCCGGGCTTGTTCTTTCCAGTGGTTGACGTCCCTTTGCAACTGAGCTATGATGTCTGCTTGATGCTCGACCTACTGGGCGTGTTTAGACGGGAAGTGCAAGAAGGACGTCACAGCTTACTGCCAATTCGGCTGTTGCAAGCTAGTGTCGCCAAATTAGTTACACATCAAGCGGGGGTATGAGGGTCTTACAGAAGCTTTGTATTTCAGAATGTCCTGCTTCTGCTCCTCCAGCCGAGATTGTGACGCGTGATTCAGCTTTAGTGCGTTGTCGCGTTCTTTCTGCGCGTCGCGCGCATCGGTGTTGGCCTGAGCGAGTTGTTTCTCAAGATCCTTTAGCTGAACAGAAAACGTATATTCGCGGTGATCACTGCAAGTGGCATGGAGACGCACGTTTTTAAGGGTGTTTTTGGAAAATGAGATAATTGAATGCTCAAGAGCAGCGGCGGGTGTAGAATTCGCCATGGGCGGATGTTGTTGAAAGATGTTTGACTCCAGGGCAACCAAATGCGGATCCGGAGACCGGACGGGTCGCTCGACGCGAGACCGTGTGTTCTATTGTACTTTGAGCGCATATCGCCAGGTCTGGTATTATAATTTTCCAGGCCTCTCTTGCCGGGAGCAGACTGGGCGATGCGCGCCGTCGTCCATGAGCGGCCACGGGCCCGTGTTTGGCAGTATTATGCTTGGTTGAACCTCTGGCGCGACGGTCGCGGTGACTGTGAAGCCCGCTGTCCGGAGGACCCTCTGCTTGTATTCTCTACCCATTCTGTACTTCTCTCTATCTTCTTTGTATTCCTTTTGAGCAACAGTGCTTGTTTTCAGACTCTCTTCAAATTTGGATCACGCGACACTCCTCTTCTCCCATATCACTTTAATCTGAGCACCGTCTGGCTTGCAATCTAAATCTGGCTGCTAAAACTTGGCAGCTAAATTTTCTCCGGTAAGCACGCCGATTTCCTCCAGGCCCTACGGACGCACAATTCCTTTAGTTCTGTAAACAATCAGACTTGTGCCCATGTATTCTTCCAAGCTCAAAATTAATACCTCAATCGTGGTTGACAAGAGCGTTTCATCTGGGATACCTATACGTAGCAACCGCTCCGCACCTCTGTCTGTCAATGTGCCATCCACCAACGGCGTTCCCAGAGCTCGGGTCAGGTCCAGCTCCAACGCATCTAGCTCCTCGTCCGCGTCCGCGTCCGTCGTTGTTCCCTTCGGTGCATCATCAAATCCCTCATCCACATCTATTAATATCCCCGTTTCTCACTCCTCTGGTCACCTTTTGGATGTCCACTCACCTTATTCCGCCAGTCCCAGAAGTCCGTCGTTTCCGTCACCTTCCGCAAAGAACGAATACGTCCTTGCAATGCATGATTATACACCTCAACAGCAAAATGCTACTTGTCTCTCATTTCGCGCTGGTCAGGTGATTCATGTGTTAAATAAAGACCCTAGCGGATGGTGGGATGGGGAGCTTGACGGAAGACGGGGCTGGTTTCCTAGCAATTACGTCAACGTAGAGTTGGAGTATATGTCAGACGACAACACCCAGCAAATGAGGCATGTATGTGTCCCATTTTCTTCCCTATCACGTGGAAACTCATCCTATTGGGATTAAGACGGGACAAAATCTAACGACAAGGACTGCTGCCTCAAGTAGTACTATCCACGCTGGTTCTATGTCCCCTAAATCTCCCCATAACGCGGGAGGTAGTGACATAGACTCATACTGTCCACCACTGATGGTCCAACTGATCAGTGTCTTCACCGTTATGCAAGACGCCGTACACAAGCAGAAGTCCGCGCATTATCTACCTGCCGCTGCGCATATTGTAAAACACGTGCGCAACATACTTTCCGCCATGGGTACCGTATACAAAAGTGCTCCTGTGCTCCAGGAGAACCCGGCATTGGCTAAGGAAAGAAAGGAACTACTTCAGACCCTGGCACCCCTCATTGAAGGCGCAAAAAAAGCATCAGCCGTGCCGCCAAGTAAGGAGCAGGACCTCGCAGTAGAGGCCATGATGCGTTGTGCCATGGAAGTCATCAATCGGTCACGACGTTTTCTCATTGTTGGAGTCCATTGTGGCCTGGAAATACCTGATTCTCAGGCAGTAGACGGATCTGTTGTTTGGTCCACCCAATCAACGGATGCCGACAGCACTCACGACATGGGCTGTGCACAGAGCACGTCGGAGGCACCGGATATTGGTAGGACCCCGACCCAACATCGAAAGCGACGCGAAAGACCGATGACCCCTGGCCTAGTGCGGACTGCAAAAAGTCTAGGAGATCTTCGCAATGGCGGCAAAGAGTTATTTATGCGGAGTCAATTACCAATACCCTCCCTGCCAAGGCGAGATGAGATCGGTAAATTGAAGCGCCACCAACAAACACGCCACAAGGCAGAGGCCTCAGTTAGCAGTACCTCGTCCTCATCCCTCTCACCCCAAGACAGATCGCCCACGATTCCCCCCCCGCCCTTTCCTTGTGGCCCGGCAACAGCTAGACAAATCCTCGATGTCTTTACATATCTTCACGACGTTTTTCTTTCTACTAATGCCGCCTTTATTGGACACAGCCATGCTTACTCGCAAGAGACACATGCCTCAAATAAAGTACAGCTATGTGAACTAGGAAACGAGATAACTGATCTCGCTTGCAAGCTCCTCACTTTGGCGGATGCCATTCTCCAACACCCGGGCATTGCGAAAAATAAACTTGATTGTTTGAGGTCTTCTCAACAGCGCCTATTCAACCTTGCAAATTCGTTCGCACAAATTATCCAGTCGATTGCTAGCACGAATCAGTCTACCATGGATGAAGATCAAGAAAGAAATATCATGCAGAAAACTGTCACCGAGTCTTGTAAGGCCGGGGCAGATTGTTTATCGGCAGCGAGGGTCTGTCTGATGAACCAAGGTTTTAATCACAAGCCTCTTATCGTCAAAACTGTCAATGTACAGGAACATGCGATGCTCCCGTGTGGTTTTGGTGACAATACGGTGGTAAACAGGACCTGGGCTTATGACGAGGACTTGACGGTTCAAGCTGAATCGCTTTCTTCTGTTCCTCCATTACAAGAAGATAGTCCCATCGCAGCGCAGACGATTCTTCTGCGAAGAGCCCTTAACCCTATTGCGCTTTCCAGTTCTCCGATCGAGCCCGATTTCTCTTCTCCGACCTCTGTTGTTCGCACTGATGATGGTACGACATGGGAAGGTAGCACAAGGGACCATTATATAGATAAAGATCTGGAAGATAACATGATTCACGAGGAACTGCAGAACGGTCCTTCTGAGGCTATGCCCGAATTGCCAGTAAATCCTCGATTGTGGCTCTTCTCGCATGACTATGGACATGATGATGTCGCATACAATAGTGAAGGACTTCTCGTTGGAGCTACACTAGAAGCTCTCGTTGAGAAAATGACCCCTCATGACAGTATAGTCGATTCTGCCTTCTCTGCAGTGTTCTTCCTTACATTCAGGCTATTCTCGAGCTCGGTGGAACTTGTAGAAAAAATCGTTGCGCGATACAACATCGTTCCACCGGCAGATCTAGCCCAAGAGGACGTCATCGTTTGGGAACAGAGAAAAGGCCTACCGGTTCGCCTACGTATATCCAACTTCATCAAAATATGGATTGAATTTTATTGGCGGTCTGGCGTCGATGATTCGGCTGTCCCACTATTGACGTCCTTCCTACGTAGTACGCTCTCACTCGCATTTCCTGGGGCCGCCCAACGTATTCTAGAATTACTCGACATTCGTCTACATTCTCCCGATGCGGTAAATACATTGAGCGACCGCATACGCGACCCAGGAATGTCCATCAATCCTCCAATAATGCCGACGACGAATGGTGAAATTCCAAGGCCTATCATGACTAAAACGTTATTGGTTGCGCTGAGAAAGAAGGAATGGACCGGTATTACTGTTACCGACTTCGACGCCACCGAGTTGGCCAGGCAATTGACGATCATGGAGTGTAATCTGTATTGCGCAATCCAGCCAGAGGAAATAATGGAGACGGGGCAGCAGGGTGTCAAGTCTCCGGTCAACGTCAAGACAGTAACTTCATTGAGCACTGCTATCACAGGTTGGGCAGCGGAATGTGTCCTCAGCGAAACAGACATAAAGAAACGGTCCTCTATTATCAAGTTCTTCATCAAAGTAGCCGACGTAAGTCATGTGCTGGAGCGTTTTATGTGGTGTTGACAACGACACGTGTCCAGCGTTGTACATCCCTGAATAATTACAGCACTCCGCGGGCAATCCTGGCTGCTATAGATTCCTCTACTATATCAAGGCTTCATCAGACATGGCTTGTCAGTCTGTCACTGCTTTACGATCCCATATGATCTAACGGTCAACCATTAGGGTGTGGCCCAGAGGCATAAGTCAATCCTTGAGTCGCTTCGGCGGCTTGCTGATCACGGGCGCAACTATCATGAATACCGAAGTAAGCTCCGCAACACGGCTCCTCCGGCGGTACCGTTCTTGGGTATGAACCCCGCTGCGTTTCCTTTCTACCATTTCGTTAAATAAGCTAATTTCAAGGGCTTTACTTGACCGATGTGACATTTTGTCGAGAGGGAAATCCGTCTCATAGAGCATCACCAACAGATCCTAGCAAACCTCTCCTGAATTTTAACAAGTACCACAAACTTGCCAGGATTGTGCAGGGTCTGTTATTCTTTTTTGTTTTGTTTTTTGGCACCATTATACTGATCAGGATGCATAAGATATGCAACGGTTCCAAGTGCCCTATAACCTTAAAGCTATCCCAGAAGTCCAAGAGTACTTGAACTTGTGCTTTGAGAATGCGAAGAAACACGGCGACTTGCAAGATTTGTATCGTCGAAGGTCAGCAGTTTATTCCATTAACTTGGATTATGGTGGTTGACGTCCCGCCAGTCTTCTTGTTGAGCCTAAGCAGCCGGTTGATTCACAACAACCTCTTGGAGATATGCGACAGTTATTCAGCTGGGCAACTCGCTCACAATCACAATCACAACCACAAGCGGCTGCCTCATGATTTCTCAACTGCTCTCTATATCAAGGCCTCTTTGTGAAATATATACTGGGACTGTATAATTGACCTCACTTCGTTCTAGTAATATTGTAATTGTCTAGGTTTGTTTTCCACTATTTATTTCCTTAGTTTATTTGTCTTCGTTATAGTTCAACTCGTTACTTAACATTCTAAATATAATATGCAATGTACTACATCGAGTTTTCACTACACCCCTTGTGAAGAGTGTCGGTAAGTTGTGACGTAGAAGCCTGGGCCATCATGCCCTTTCTTGCGCTTCAGTCCGTCAATGCCCCTCATGTGAGGCAACCTGGGATAAGTGGAGGGTGTAACCCCTGGGCCCTGTCAAACATTGTTAATACAATTATGCAGACAATGAAAATTCAATCCTCACAAAGTCTAAAACAAAAGGCCGGCTATGGGTTACCCCAAAGAGTCGAGAACTTTCCATTACTACTGAATAGACAGGAGATGGATCATTTCCAGGTGCATAAACAGTCCAACCCTTCTTTGGTGCTCGAACATCCCAAAATGAGACAACACTGTGACGTGCCATACCAGCTGCCACAAAGCTAGAGTTGCCTCCTCCGCATGAGACCGAGTAAATAGATTCAGAGGACCAAGGGTCGTAAAAGTGTGCGACAGGCTGCAGTGCTGCTTGGCCTGATCGCGAAGAAGACCGAAGATCGTAGCACCTGACTGCCCCGTCAAACCATCCAGAAACAAGTATTTGGGGACTAGATCCCCAAGGAGAAGATGCGGGAGCTTGAGTTATACCATAGACGGCAGTGGAAATTGGGCGCTCTGATATAGGCTGCAAGGCAACAAGTGGATTTTTTCGCAGGCCGTCTTCTGCGACGGCGTGCACAACCAATGGCTTTATAGCGGATATACCAAAAGCAGCAAAAGGGCACGGGGCACGAAGACATAAGTGGGATGTCCAACCGCGGGTACCAAGTTCAATAGAGCTGGTTACGGACACCAGGGCTGGATCGGCCGACATTAATGTGGCATGACCACTTGCTGTCAAGGATAGTATAGAATTCTGTGAGGCTGAGAGGTGTTCAATGGAGTCAGTACGTTGATCAGGCGGACGTGCTCTATGACAATCTAGTACGAAAGAAGATCCTTCGTCCAGCGAAGGTTCTATGATTGTAGCTCGCTCAAGCGACCCGTCTTGATAACCGATGAGTAGAGTACAGTCCAAGTTACCATCGTCTACGAAAGTTATAGCGGTGATATTGCGAAAGGTATTCGGAGGTGGTGGGGGTGTATATAAACCCTCCGAGAGAACCGGTGGCGATTCTTTCTCTTCGGAGCTGGTGAATTTATATGAGTAAATAGTGGTGCCAGCGGCCACGATGAGCCTTGAGTTGTTAGTAGTAAGGACTGGTTGCACCCTCCCCTGCCATGGACGAGACAGAGGTCGGGCGGCGAAATCTGGGTGCAACCATGCATAATCCGTCAACACGTCGTAATATGCGCGAGCCTTGAATGACCATGAATGTCGCGCTTTTGTAAGACTGAAAGAGGGACGCGGGTTCGAGAGCACATAAGCTGGCCAACCATGGTCATGTACCTCATGTTCCGCGATGACTCATCGACATAACTTGGACACTTTGGGACAGAACTCACCAAGATGCCGAATAGTCGGCAAGAACAAGCAAGATTTCTTAGCGTAGAGGCGTCAAGCTCTCTCAGAATGAGAAGAAAGACGTCGTCTGGGAGGGAGGCGAGGGACATGGCTGAGCATGATTCATTATCACAAACGGCAAGTCTGCTTTTTGTCTTATTCCGGGAAAAAAAAAAAAAAAAAGGCAGCGGCGACGGGTGGCATGGGTCCCAAAAAAGGAAATGTCTGGACACAGGAACGGGTCACGTGCGGGAAAGGTTATTCGTGTCTTGCTGCCATTCTGTCGTTCTCCCTTCGCCTGCCGCTAATGCGACGTGATGTCCGCATCCTCCTCGTCGGCGACGGTCAGCTCTGTTGGTCCATCTACAGCCTTTTCATCTGTCGCTAATGACTGAATCTTGCAGAGGGCGTCGGCAAGAGCACTATAATCACTTCACTCATCAAAGAGTCTTATGTTGCTCATGTGAGCATCATTTCTTGTGTTTCCCAATGTTCTCAGCTTAGGTGACTGTAGGTGCAGCATATTGTTCCTGAGGTGACCATCCCTCCAGAAGTTACTCCGGAAAACGTGACTACTTATATCGTAGATTCCGGAGGCAGGTCATGCGCGTTTCGATGCTTGCCGTTGTGCTGACCTATGCAACTTTTATTTCACAGCTGGCCCTCATGATCGACTACATCTCGAGTCTGAAATTCGAAAGGCACATGTCATATGTGTCGTCTATTCTATTGATAATCCTAATTCTTTCGACCGCATACCAACGTACTGGCTACCACATTTTAGACAACTCGGCGTTAACGTCAGTGCTTCGCGCTACGTTACTATTGCTCTCTCTGACGGTTAACAGGTCCCCGTTATTCTCGTTGGCAACAAAATTGATTTGCGTGGCGGTGAGGTGACAAATGAGGCTTTAGAGGATGAAATAATACCCATTATGAACGAATTCAAGGTAGGCTTCAGCATCCTTAACCCAATTGATTCATCCAACGTTGGGCAGGAGGTGGAAACTTGCGTGGAATGTTCTGCTAAATTACCGCTCAATGTATCAGAAGTCTTTTATTTCGCGCAAAAAGCAGTACTGCATCCAACAGCTCCCTTGTACGATTCTCGCGACCATGTAAGTGACATTCGGAGACTTGAGCGACGTTCTGACGTTAAATGAAAGGTGCTGAAACCGGCATGTGTTGCGGCTTTGCGTCGTATTTTCAAGCTGTGCGACACTAACAAAGATGGCATACTAGATGCCGCTGAACTGAACGAGTTTCAGGTAGATAGTACATTTACTTCATCAAAAAGTTACTGACCGAGTACAGCGAAAGTGTTTTGATGCACCACTACAACTACAAGAATTGGAGGGTATCAAAGCGATGGTACAGGAACATGCCGAAGGTGGCGTTCGTGATGGCGGCTTAACTGAGACTGGATTCCTATGTCTACATACTATTTTCATCCAACGTGGTCGACTCGAAACAACATGGACAGTCTTGAGGAAATTTGGATATGCTGAGGATCTGCGGTTAACGGAGAGCTTCTTGGCACCCAAGTACGTCGTTTGCGTCTTGGCAAGCTGTATATATCGCTCACTACTTTCATTCACCAGATTTGATGTTCCACACGATTGTTCTGTCGAGCTTAGCCCGCTAGGTTACCAGTTCTTTACTGACATATTTGAGACTTTTGATAAAGTCAGTATTAAACGCCCCCCTGACCTCTCTCGTGCTCACAAACCACAGGACCAAGATGGTGCCCTCAAGACAGAAGAGTTGGAGGAACTTTTCAGTACTTCCCCAGGAAATCCATGGGCATCACAAAGGTTCCCAGACACCACACTATCAGATGATACAGGTGCTGTGACATTACAAGGCTGGCTAGCACAATGGAGGTTCGTATTCCTAGTTTTTCCTTAGCGGTAACTTATTATGGACAGTATGACAACGCTGCTTGACCATAAAACTACTCTCGCATATCTTGCATACCTTGGTTACCCTGAAGAATCACGAACAGGAGCACTGCAAGTAACAAGGGCACGCAAAATTGATAGGCGGAAGGGTAGGGTAACTCGGAACGTCTTCTTGTGCTACGTCTGTGGAGCAGCTGGCTCGGGGAAAACGTCGTTACTGCGAGCATTTGCAGGGAAGCCATTCGGAGAAAGCTATGAACCAACGGGCAAGATGATCAGTGTGGTGAACTCCGTGGACATTGACGGATCTGAGAAATATCTAGTCGTACGTCTTGATTTTTTAGTGTACCCAAGCAGGCTTATTTGATGCGACAACAGCTTCAAGAGTTTGGTTCAAGATACGAGCCTGAGATGTTACGTAGTTCCAGGAAGACGGACCTTGCCGATGCCATCGTCTATGTGCACGACTCCAGCGATACCAACTCCTTTTCGTACATAAGCAATCTGCGGGTAAGTAATAGTATTCACTGTTGTTGGCGCTGGCTCACGCCTCGGAAAGCAACAATACAGCCTGGACCATATTCCTACGTTGTTCGTAGCAACCAAATCGGACCTAGACCTTGCACTGCAGGTGAGCAGGTGGCTGACACGATTAGTTCTTAGTCTCATGTAAAGTAGCGGCATGAAGTTCAGCCCGACGTATATTGCCGACGCCTGGGACTACAAGTGCCAGTGTCTGTGAGTGTAAAGACAGGACAAGTGGCGGATGTATTCCACGTACTATGCAGCATTGCAATGAACCCGTACGTAAAATATATTGGGATGAGAATGAGGGATTGATGGTGCTGATATAGACAACGCGCCATACCTGGTGGGGGCGATCGGGCGATGAGCGCAAGGACACGGCTGCGGATGTACGTGACGTTGACAGCGTTGGTGGGAGGGTGCACGGCTGGGCTGCTTGTAATGTACCGGTCGTTATTGCGGCCAGGGGGAGGGCTATCGTGGTGGGGAGGCTGGCTATTGGGACGGCGGTAGGTAGAGGTCCGAATTCCGACGTGTAAGATCCGAATCTAAGGGAGGGACTCGTGCTTAGCGAGTGCGGCTGCGTGCAGCCTACTTTTGACCGACATCGATCCTTCTTTCTTTCCTTCTACCATGGACGAGGACGTCGCCTTCACCTCTGTACCACAGACTTACCCCGTAGACTCGTATGATGGCCGCAAAATGATGTATGTCCTCCAATCCCTTACACAACATCTCCTTACCGCCGCACTTCCCTTCCAGTGATCTCGTCTTTGTTCAGGACTGTACAGGCAGCCAGGGCAGCTACATCACCTCTGCAACCAAGAACATCGAGCAGATTTGTTCCTCTATCTTTGAATCTGGTAGACTACAACATCCAGAAGACCTTCGTGTCGGTCTCGTTGCCTTCCGCGACCATCCTCCACAGGATCACACATACATTGTAAAAAACTTTGGATTCTCATCAGATATCAGCAAAGTGCATAAAGACCTGTCCAGCTTATATGCGTCGGGTGGCGGAGATGGACCCGAAGCAGTGACAGCCGCTCTTGCCGATACGCTCAACATGGATTGGAGAGCACACGCCAACAAGATGGTCGTTCTCATTGCCGACGCTCCACCACACGGCATTGGTGAATATGGTGATGGTAAGTGTCACGTTGCCTGGGATGACTTCTTGTCACCGTTCTTTTCACGTTCACAGGCTTTGATGAGGGCTCACCCGATGGACACGACCCTTTACAAATTGCCAGAATGATGGCTAGTCGTGGCATCACACTCGTGAGTATTGTATTATTCGTGTATAAACTGTTTGTTATAGTCTCTATCAGTTCTTTGTCGCCTGCGAGCCAGCTCTAAGCGGCTATTCGGTGAGTCGTACAATATATATATGACTTGAAAGCTCTCCTGCTCACGCTCATGCAAACAGTATGCTACCGATTTCTACCAAGCAATCACAACCATCACGTCGGGCTTGATGCTGCCCCTAACAACAGCAGATTTACTTGCCCATGCTATTGTTGGCAGTGTGCTGGAGAACCTGGATATGGAACGACTTGTTCGGGAGGTTGGCCACGCCGTGGCTCAACGGATATTAGGAAACAATGAAAGTGTGGACGACGTCGCCAGAGAACTGCACGAAAGACTCCTTCTGCGGAATGAGAGCACCAAGAAGGTCGTCATTGAGAGTATATATAGAGAGTCAGAGGAAGCCAAGCATAACGTGGATGTTTTCCTGCAAGCACCCTCTCTCACTGAAGCTCGGCCATTACTCAAACGAGTATGCAGCAGTTGGAGTAATTGTTTGAACAGAGTCTAACCCCTTTCTTAGGTGCATGGTACCCGTTTCACAGATAAATACCTCCAAGCTCGGCAGTCATTCTCTCGCAGCTCCTATTCATCGTATACCGTGCCGCCGCGCCCGTCGGCAGCGAAAACGCCACCATCATCTCCGAAACCTGTTCCTCATTCACCAGCACGAAAGGTAGTCACAGACTTTGCAGCGTTTGGAGCCCCGGCATCAGCTAGTGTTTTCAAAACTGCTGTAGCATCAACACCATTCTCTGTAGCAGGGGGCAAGGCAGCATTTGCTGGAATCAGAAATGGAAATTCACGGACAGCTTTTGATGATGACGACGACGACGAAGATGATGGAACACAGAAGGTTGAACTCAGAGAAGGATCCATTACCTTTGACCAGGTCTGTACCTTTTTTTCTTTTACCTCGTTGGTCTCACCTCAACGTTGCGCAGGCGAGGCGTATCACTTTGCAGAGCGCTTGGCGGAGCACAGCTGCGTAGAATCATGATGATATATACAGATGTTATCCCCATGCTATCACTTGTACAGTACACCATAGTTTTCTCATTTATCCATTGTCCGTCTTGCACGTATAGCTGTAGATCTCAATGTTGCTGGTATTTTGATTGACAATGGACATGGTAAAATGGAACATCAATTAATCTACTCTCTCCATCTACGCTTTTTCCGATGGTCCACTGTTCCCTGTGAAAAGGTATTTGATTCGGTAGGATTGAGCTCGACGTTTTTCTCGACCTTCCCCTTTGATTGTTTTCTATACATTTCATCGTCTAATGTGAGAGCGTGTTGCTTCTTAGGCTTTCGCCCCGAGCATTCTTCGTCAGTATTTTCCAAGGCATCAGGGTTGTCGGTCGCATCCTTTTGCTGCTGTTGTTTTCTTTTCTTTCTCTCATTCCGATTCTCACCACCTTGTCGAGATTTCTTCTTTATTGAATTTTCTTCGCCGCCATTCTCTTTAACCGCCCTCTTCCTTTTCTTCTTAGATAGACCTTCCTCCTCCTTCCCCGTATTCCTTTTCCGTCCTCCCACTTCCTTTCCATCCCCCCCATCCCCGTTTCCTGTGTCCAGCTGAGGCACTAACGCGATGGGAACGTCCCCTGATTCAACGCTATCTGAAGTGGTGGATGTCCTCTCTTGCTCCAGCCCTATATCCGGGCCCAACACGGGCCCTCGGAAAAACCGAGAATACAGGTTCTGCTTAGCAGCCTCCCGTTTGGCGGTGACAAGCAAACTATATCTCGGATTGGATTGGCTTTCGGCGGGTGTACTTGTGCCTGACGTTCTTATCGAGGCGCCAGTTGCGGGTCTGCGATTAGACAGAATACCCGTGGAAGTGCGCGATAGGACAAGAGCTTCATTTGCCTCGTTCTGAGGAGAGCCTGGTCTAAACAAAGGTGTACGAAAGATACGATGATTCGGACTCACATCAGATGGCTCGTCTTCCGAATCGCTATTGTGAATTTTTAGCTGGATGGACTTGGCAGCTGCAGAAAAGAGGCTTTAGAAAGGTATGGGTTAGATGGAATGAATGGCTGGGCAGACGATTGGGAAACTCAACTGGTCCCAGAAGGGAAAGGCCTCGTCACGGTCTTTGCCTACGCCAGCGAGGGTGCGCTTTTGTGGGATGGCGAGGGGTCTGGATATGGCGCCCTCTCGCAGACCACTCCCTTTGCCGGCCCAGCCTTGGGCAACCAGGAAGGAGTGCCCGTCAAGCGGCATGGCCAGTTTTGGTAGCGGTTAGAAACAATAATCGTATTACTCGTACAGTAGCTCTCAATGTAACATTACATTCACATCAAGCTCCCACAATTCCTGCTAAAGGCGCAGCTTCAAGTCCATCTGCATATTCAAATTCACTCGAATTTTCGTGCTATGAAACGAACTCAGGATATGAACATCCTGAGGAAAGAATTGTCTTACCTCCCACATATCGACGGCTACCTGACAGCTCTCGCGTACAACACGAGGTGCATCCTTTCTGGTCATCCACTCCTTCAGGTGAGGCAGAACCTCAGGTGTCCCGATCCCTCCAAGCGCCTCTGCAGCTTCGTGTCGAACCATATCACTCTCGTTCGAGCTTTGTAATACCTTTAGGAGGGACGGAACAGACTGCGGTGAGAGCATCTGGCCAAATACAAAAGCGATCTCATGCCTTTCAATCGGATTGGCTGTTATTTCATGCAAGTAGCATCGAACACACGTACTTAAAAAGTGCGCTGTCGTCCGAGAACCCAGTGGCAAGTGCATCAACCGCAGGCGGCGTTCCTATATTACGTAGCGCGAACATAGCACGGTATCTCTCAAATAGAGGAAGAGACTTGTCCATCAGCTGTTCCCTTAGCGCAGTAATGCTTGACTGTGAAATATCGTCTGGTTTTGGTGCGCCCCGTAGAAGGGTCGAAGTAGCAGGCGCGGGATCAATCGAAGTGTAAAGTCTTCTGCCGCCATTAGATCTCTAGTTCGGACGAGAAAGACGACAACGCACGGTATGTGTGACTCAGAAGATGTCTCTGAGCAGTGTCTCCGGCCCTCTTCTGAACCCTCCCAATCTATTCTCGCGACGGCGATTTCACACGTTTCCCTTACCGTTCGTTCAGAGTCGGACAAGAACTCCTTGAGAGCAGGTATCGAATCTAGAGCAGATATGGCACCCATTGCTTCAGCTGCCTGTCTCGTGTGCAGTTTAGAACCATAGTACAGATCTTGCCTAGATGTCGTCTTACATACCTCATGGCGGACCATTGGGTCTTCAGAAGTGTTTCGTAAAACAGATTCAAGGACAGGCAGAGCAGCAGTCTGCTTCATTTGCCCAAGACAATATGCAAGCTCGTGCTTTAATAGTGCAGATGAGTCGTTGAAGCCTAAAAGATAGCAATCAAGCCATTGCGAAGAAAGATATGGTTGGCATACCTTTAGATATTATCCGAATAGCATCATCACTTCTGAGTGCCTTGAGTGTGAACAAGGCACGAAACCTCTTGTGCAACGGCACGTTTCCCGATGTGTTGAGGAGGACATCTTCGAGCCTTTGATAGTCGTCTGGCGTTATCTGGAATGTCATTTAAAGAAAACTGATTTTCTGGCGGACTTTGAATCCGTACAAAATCTGTGCTCACTATGCCCCAGTCAAAACGCTCAAAACTCGGTGAATAATCCAGATAGACCACAGGAGAGCATGCCTGACGATAGTGGAGTTAAATAGTCACTCTATCAAAAGTCTCAAAAAAGACACGAGAGCACAAACAGGCTCTCATCGAAGAGGCAGGTAATATAACATAAATATCCGTGTACAA
Organism: Amanita polypyramis BW_CC; assembly: GCA_001691755.2. Lineage (NCBI taxonomy): Eukaryota > Fungi > Basidiomycota > Agaricomycetes > Agaricales > Amanitaceae > Amanita > Amanita polypyramis. The sequence continues at coordinate 56,160 of JNHY02000001.1, read as the reverse complement.
GCTAAGCGTACCGTTGTAACAGGTAAAAAGCAACCTTGACAAATGGCGGTACTGTTGGCTATTCGAGGTTGGCAACATGAGAAACACCCACTTGAAGACTATACGGAAATTGTGGAAAGAGTACGCAAAAGGATTTGCTTTGCAGACCTTCGATTGAATAGATTTTACAAGTTCTGCTCGGATATTTTTTGGTCGTGGGGCGGTCATGGCAAAAGCTCTGGGAACAACGCCAGAAGAGGAACACAAGCAGGGTATACACCAACTGGCGCAGGTAACCCCAACCTTTTTTTATTTATTTAATGACTCCAAGGTTAAAGGTGTTGTTGCAGAACATCAAAGGCCAGGTTGGCCTACTATTCACAGATAGCAGTCCTCAAGAAGTATTAGAGTGGTTTGTTGACTTCAAACAGGCCGATTTCGCGAGAGCAGGCAACTTTGCGACGCGAACAGTTGTGCTTCCTGCAGGACCTATTATGCGACGTCATTCTGATCCCCCTGAGCCATTCCCTCACAATGAAGAGCCTCAGCTACGAAAGCTGGGACTCTCCACTTTTATGAACAAAGGCGTGCCATCATTACACAATCCACATCAGGTATGCCAAGAGGGCAAGCCGCTGACCAGCGAACAAGCTCAGCTACTAAAATTGATCGGAGAGAAGATGGTGGAATTCAGAGTAGGATTAGTTATGCACTACGACTCGGCGACATCTGAGGTCGAGAAGATGGAAGGCAAGAGGATTGGTGAAGAGGAAAAGGCGGAAGACGAGGGAGAGGAGGAGGAGGCGAGCGAGTGAAATACATACTATTTTAGACCATCGAATACGCCTTTGGAAAAGAACATGAGGCAGCCCATCGCCTTTCTGGGTCTTTCAGCCCAGCTGCCTTTCCAGAGCACCTTGGGTCGTGTGGACAGCATAATGGCCCACAACAACTCTGATTTTACCTTCAAACAGGGTCCTAACATCTTCTCCCCTCACAATCTGGTCTGCATTTCGCCGTGGGTCAATAGCACGCACGCGTCTAATTTCGTTATCAGATCGAGCTTGGTCGCCCTGGCTCTGGCTCAGCTAACCCTGCTGGTGATTTAGTTTTGGTCCCGTACAGCGAATACTCTTTGGCCGAGAAAACGTAAGTCCACTCGTGTTGGCCTTGACTGAGAGTTCACCCCCGTCATATGTAGGAACAGGAAATCCATCCATGTCGTGCCTATCGAATCGTCCGCAAAGCCGCTTGAAATCCCGGTCCGTAATCAATACCAACTAATGTGCTGATAACTTACGCCAACCCTTATCTAGCTTCCAAAGGGTGGTGAAGCTTTCTGGCTGGATTCTCGTATCATTGGTCATACCGCAGAAGGAGACAGTGCGATAGAGCTCTACGCCATTGACCTCACGTTAGACAACCAGCCAGGGGGCACCCTAGCTGTCGCAACATCTACGCTAATCGGTAAATTCCCTACCAAGACTGCTACCAACTTCCGTTATTCTCCAAAGACCGGCTACCTTGTCTTCTCGGATTACGTTTGGCCCGACGGGAATCTGTCTACTGTTCAAGAGCAAGATGCCAAATGGGAAAAGCGCGGAAACACGGCGTACGTCTATGATACGACATATGTCAGGCACTGGGATACCTGGGTTGGGAAGAAACGTCCTGCTCTCTTTAGTGTCCGCCTTTTCAGAGACCCTGATAGAAAATGGGTCTACGGGGATGAGTACCACAGCCCTCTGAAAGGAACAGGCCACGTAAGTGGTTTTAATACTAGTTCGACTGATCTAACCTGCGGACAGTACTGCCCTGTTGAACCGTTTGGTGGAACAGATGACTTTGATATATCCGACACCAGTATCGTTTACACCACCAAAGACCCAAAACTCCCCGATGCGTGGCATACCAAGCAAAACGTACTTCCTATCCAAATGTGTAGAAGTAACAGTCGGAACTGACAATCTACAGGTTTACATTGTAGATATTGCAGGGAAACGACCACCAAGGGAACTGACTTCAGGAAAACAAGGAGCGATTCATAGCCCTGTCTTCAATCCTCAAGGGGTGAAAGTCGCATGGTTGGAATTGGACGAGGATGGTTATGAGAGCGACAGGTATGTTTACTACCGATGCGGGACCTGCGATACTCAGATACTATAGGGCAAAAATAGTGATCTATGATTTGGAGAGTGATGTGAGGTATACCCTCACGCAGAAGTGGGACAGATCGCCCGATTCTCTCGCGGTGAGCATTCCCAAACCATTCCAAAGTCAGAATCTCATCAAAAAGCGCAGTTCTCAAAAGAGGGGAATTTTATATACTTCACTGCTGGGGATAAAGCCAAAATAAAAATATGGGCGCTTCCCATTCCTCCGACACCTGATCAGTCTACAACTAACCCTTATTTACCACCAAAGTACACAACTCCTGTCGCACTTACCCATCGCCACGCAGCTTCAGCATTGCAGACGCTGTTCACTGGCCGCCTATTATTCACACAATCGTCTTTCACCTCTCCCAACGACGTCTTCATCATTCATGACCTTAAGCGATTTGAAGCCGAGGTTCTGCAAAACGACGAGGCTGTGACCTTCTCAGGTGAAATTCATCAGGTTACTAGATTTACGGAGAATGCGTTGAAGGGCAAACACTTGAGTAAAGGCGAGGAATTTTGGTTCAAGGGCGCAAACGACCATGATGTTCAAGGATGGTTGCTGAAGCCGGAAGGGTGGAATGATAGTGATAGGAAGAAATGGCCCATCGTTCTACTAATCCACGGAGGTCCGTTTACTCCCCCGCCTCATAATCTCTTACACCTCCAAAGGTCCACAGGGCGCTTGGGAGGATCAATGGTCCACAAGGTGGAACCCAAATGGTAAATATTTTCTCTTATGTGTGCCTTCGACAGGTCTAATATTATCAATCCAGTTTTTGCTCAACAAGGTTACTTCGTCGTTGCCATAAATCCTACAGGAAGTACGACATTCGGCCAAGGCATGTAATCATTGTCAAGCAGGATCATTCTTTGTTGAATTTTTCCTCATAATTAGAATTTACGGATGCCATCGCTGAAGACTGGGGTGGTAAACCATTCGTCGACTTGAAAAAAGGATGGGAGCACGTCTTGCAGCATTATCCTCAGGTAGATTCTACAATGCTCTGGAGGACGCCTCTGATACTGCATTAGGTCGATCCCGACCGTGCAGTAGCCGCCGGTGCAAGTTGGGGCGGCTATGCAATCAAGTATGAAATCTATGTTATTGCAGGAATCGTCATCTGATTTGGTGAATAGTTGGATACAAGGCCATCCGGAATACGGTTTCAATTTCAAGGTCAGCGCCTGCGCCAAAGATTGCAACTTTAATACTGAAATTAAGTTAGGCTCTCGTGTGCCACGATGGAGTACGTTGGTATTGTATTAACGTCTATTCTTTATCAATACTTTGACAGGTATTCGACTCTACTTACAACGGGTTTTCCACTGACGAACTGTTCTTCGTGCGTATATGCGACTGTATCATATAGGGCGAGTGCTGACTGGTATTGGTAGTTCAACCATGAATGGGGCGGCCGGTGAGTTACGCAGCAGATGGTCTTCGGGAAAGTATTGACATTCCCCAGGCCGTGGGATGAGAAGGGCAAGGAGCTTTCTCAGAAATACAACCCTTCTAACTTCGTGCACAAGTGGTCGACACCTCAGCTACTCATCCACGGCAGCAAAGATTATCGCCTTCCTGACACGGAGGGCATTGGTGCTTTCCACACGTTACAGCAGTAAGCATGTCGGGCGCGAACAGTTACTCTATACTAATTGTCGCAGGCTGGGGATACCAAGTAGACTGGTTATATTCCCTGAAGAAAATCATTGGGTTCTGAACCACGGAAACAGGTATGTATTTTGAACGGTATTGAATATTTGGAATCGATAGATGTTTGCAGCTTGAAATGGCATTACGAAGTATTCAGGTGGTTCGATAAATTTGTTGGAGAGGCAGCGGCTGAGGTAAATTAATTAGTGACGTTATCTAGTGTTTTTGGATGTACAACCGTCGCTCTCTCTCATGTTCTGCTTATGTCTGCCGCTTTGATTAACACCTTCACAAAGCCACTCATCTCTTCTCTACCATTGACTCCGGCTTTCCCGTCAGAAGCCACGTCAGGGACCCCCAAAGCAACCGAAAGGAAGCAATCTTTGTGTTCGTTGCTCCTCGCGCTCAACTCGGCGCCCTCACGGAGTGGGCTAGGAGATTGCATCAGCACTCTTGTCCGCATTGAGGAAGACGCTGGTCATGAAGTCCAAGACGGGGAAGAAAAAGCATTGAACAATGCTGTTACGTTCAAACTACTTGTCAATCTTTATGCTGAGGCACTAGACATCTATCTCGGCCAGGCAATGCAGGTTGAAGCGGAGGCAGATTGGTGGAGTGACGTTGAACATTCACGCCTCAATGTCTTAATGTACCTTGTGCAAAGTGCGTCCCTGGCTTGAGCATATTCCAGTTCTTCATTGAGACCCTAATGTATGGATTTTGTCCATAGCTTTACCTCTGCGTATTTCAAATTTGGTGAGGACAATACTACGCGCTCTGCATAGTCAACGGCTCCCTGTGCGATTGTCAGCCTTTTCGCCTTCGTCACTCCGCCGGCTCTTTCCCTCGCCCAGGGCCTTTCAGCCAGGTGCATATATTGCAGCTCTTTTCCCTCATTTGCGACACCAGCCACTCTCTGTCACCTCATCTGCTGTCCTTTTTGCCAACTTTGCAGTCCGGAAACCGGGTGCTTTTTCGAACACAGTGACCATGATTATATCCAACTTTATGCATTTCGCTACTTCGATAATTATGCTTCCCATAGAGCTCACAACGCAAGAGTGTAAGTATAAGCGCAAAGAGCTGGAAAGGATGAGAAACCAACGTGCAGAAATCCTGGGTCGTTTGGCGTTTCTTCGTAGGACGCTTATTGAAAACATCGATTCTCAGCCCAACGACCTTCGTTCAGTGGTAGAATCATTGGAGCAAACATTATCAGGAGATGAGATGATGCCGTCGGAACTCCGAGAGACAACACCTGGTATCTCAGGTGTCCGGAGCGTTGCTCGCGTTTCATCTTTCCTGCTTGCTTGCAGAGAAACACACGAAGAACAATTAGCAAGACACAACCTTAAACGTCCTTCAGCTTTTGTTCAGTTGTGGCCAAAGTTATTCGTTCTACCTCCTCTTTGCATATATGCACTGCGTTATGCGTATGCCTCTCGCGGTAGTATCGCGCAAGTTGTCGAAGATGCTCGCGAGACGGTGGTTGGTTTCGTTCAAGGTTGGTTGATCGAACCGTTAAAGGATGTACTGCGAACTGTCAGAGCTGGAGGCGAAGATATCATCATTCGGCGAGAGGCCGTCACCGCAGACCTTAACGTATGATTCAAATCTTTATATCACTCCTCATCCCACTAACTATCCCCCCCCCCCACTTTACAGTCGCTAGAACGCATGGCACTCTCTCTGGCTAAAGACGAATTGCAATATAATCCCGATCAGTTGCAGGAATTATCGCAAAAGATTAAGGTTGGAGACCTAACACCAATTCTGGAATTATACGAAGAGGATATCAAACACCCTGTGAAGTCTGCCCTGCTCGGTAGATTGCTTCGTTCCGTCTTTGTACAAGTACAAAAGGCAAAGGTGCGCATGATCATGTATAGCGCATATTACAGTAACCTACTTTACTCTCTCAGGTCGATATCGATCAAACCCTTACTGGTATTGACAGACTCTTGAAGTCACAAGAATTGACATTTGCATTTGTGGGCGTCGCACCTGCATTTGCAATTGTATATCTTGTAGGAGGGTCTATTGTTTCGTTATACACAGGCGGAAGAGGCCGTGGAAAGTATGGCGGCAAGGCTAAGAGGATAGCCGTTTGGAATATCATGAGGTCAGTGTCACAGCCGCCTCTTGTCACTTATTGGGTTTAATATGTGAGCTTAGGCGCATTGAACGGCTTCTGATTTCGCAGCCGACGAGAACATCCTCTCAGAAAATAGATGCAAAAATTGATTCTACAACTGCCATTGCACCGCTGACGTCAGGTCTATTGTTGCTCGCCGTGGCTCGCTTGCGCATGTATGCTGAAACACGCCTCCCTGCGGGTTCGCGAGTACGAGAAGGGTTCCTTGAGGATGTGACTGACTTGGAGGACCCCGACCTTGGGCGCAGAGATAAGCTACACGTCGTAGATAGAATGTGGAGATGTTGGTCTCCCGTCTTGGGCTGGAACTCAGCGAGCACGCTTGAGTAATGACCGCGTCTTATATCGTATAACCTATTGCAAAACCACTAACCCCCGCATACAAAAATTCTATATCATGACCTAGTTCATATCAGTCTTTTCGGAGCCTTTCCAACATCACGAAACTGCTCAAGAGCAGCCCAGGCTTTGCCCGAAGTGATGCTTTCCCGTGCGATCTTCGCGCCTTGAACAAAATCGTTTGCAATTCCGGCGACTACGAGCAACGCCGAAGTATTCAGTAACACGAAGTCTAAAAGTGGTATCATGTTTTCAGGGAGATTATTTCTTGATGTGAGTAATGTTTTGAATGCTGTGGCATTTTCATGTGGGCTTGCACCTGCAACTGAACTAAGAGGATGTGTAGGGAGCCCAAAATCTTCTGGCTTTATTGTTCTTTCTGTGACGGTCCCATTGTGAAGCTCCCATACCCAAGTCGGCCCAGCACAGCTGATTTCGTCCAATTTTTCGTGGCCACATACTACAAGTGCACGATCAACACCACCCTCCTTCAGGGATTGTGCAAACGTAGGTCCAAGCTCCGGTTCCGCAATGCCTAAAACCATACCGCGTGGTCGAGCAGGGTTAATTAATGGCCCAAGAATGTTGAACATGGTTCTGAAAGGCAATGCCTTCCGGTAAGGAGCGATTGCTGCTAAAGTGGGATGATAATACGGCGCCATGATGAAAGTAAATGGGATTTTAGATATTGACATTGGTGCACCCGGGGTAGGCACAACAAAGTGACAACCAAGCGATTCCAGGAGGTCTGCAGAACCAGTGGAAGAAGTAGAAGCGCGGTTTCCGTGCTGATGGTAACCAAAATTGTTAGCTGGCACGCAAGCCGGCAAGTAAGGAAGCGCACTTTTACTACTCTGGCACCAGCACCGGCAGCGACAATGGCAGCTGTTGTGCTCACGTTGAAAAGATTGTGTCCGTCGCCCCCGGTGCCCACGATATCCACAACAAAGTCGATTTCAGCATCCTGCACTGCAACTTTGAGGGCCTTTCCCATGAGCACAGAAGCGGCGGCGGCCAGAAATTCCGGTCGCCTCTCCAGTCGGTTTATGCGCAGTGCTGCGAGAAATGCGCCGACTTGAGTTGGATGTAACACATCTGGAGTAAAGAGATGAATTAAGGCTGATTTTAGATCTTCTGGCGTAAAATGCTCGGGTGTTTGTACAAGCCTGTTCAGAATTGGCTGAAAGGTAGCTAATGTATGGGTATCATGTTGGTCCATGATAAATGCTGCGGTAGGAATCGGTCCTAGATAAGACATGGGCTCGTATCGTTATCAAACAATTATCCCATGCGCACTGATATGACTATTGCAACGCGTCAATCACGGTGAGATGGCCGAGCGGTCTAAGGCGCCAGACTAAGGACTAGGACATTTGAGATGTCCACAGTTGCTTCACAACAGCTATCTGGTCCGAAAGGGCGTGGGTTCGAATCCCACTCTCATCACATTTTTGGATCTTTTTATCTGACTCAGCTGATAAGTACAATTTTAATTTAGATGGCTATATAAGATAAGGAGGCAAACGCATCTATTCAATCAAACTCTACAGTTATCTAAATTAAACACGAGGATGTCCTCCGCTCCAATCCGCATAAGCTCATCCATAACATCAGCGGCTCTGGCCTTCTCAACCATAGAGCTAACGGCCACCCAGTTCTCCTCCTCAATAGAACTCACAGTCGGTGCCCTCCTGCCCGGCGTGAGCCGAATTGCTGCTGCCAGCTTATCCCTGGAAACATTATACTGGCAAATGATATATTTGTTGGCGGCTATAACTCCAGCTATACGTTTGGTGATGAGATCGATAAGATGTTTCAAATGTGGGTGCTTCGGTGCAGCGGATTTGATTAAGACGGCCTCCGTCTGCATCAGTGTTGCAATAGCGTGCAACCCAGCTGCACGCATGGTCTCTCCCGATTCTGCAGCTACGGTTAATACCTTAAAGGAGGTATACTTAGCTATTAAACTCACCAACAAGATCCACTAGGAGGGAGCGAGTCAAGTCAGACGAAAAGTACGGTGTGGAGTACCAAAAGGACAAACGCACCGATGCCATCTGCAAGTCCGAGTGAGCAGGCGGCCTCCACACTGCCTCCAACATATTCTATCTTAGTTCTCCTGTCCGGTGCTAGCTGCAGGCGAGTATCGATCTCCTCGAAATATCGACCAGCGAGAACTTCAAAGCTCGTAACTACACGCTTTCCAGCAAGATCATCGACAGTCTTTATAGGACTGTCCTCCGGCACTTGGACTTGCAGACCACATTTCCCGAAGCCAAGACGGAGCTCTTCAACCACAAATTCCTGCATCTGTGATTCTAGTACCATGTCATGGCCCGTAATTCCCAGGTCGACATTGCCTTTGCCTACAAACGAAGGAATGTCGGCCGCCGGGAGGAAGACACTTTTACACGATTAGACATGGGTATATTGCTAGTAAACTGCACGTCTTACAGTGCAATCTTATGATTTATCACTAGGCAGACATCCAGCCGATCTGGGCGTTTGAATTGGATATCAGCGCCTACACACAAGAGTCAGTCTTGGCCAGATATATTATCGTACAGCGTGCCTGCTAGCAAGCTCATGCATTTTTCGTAGAGTCTTCCTGTACTGTTTGAGTGAGCTCGTTTCAGTTTTTATATATTGATCCGCACCTTTTTTAGGAATGGCAAGGAGCAAGCGGCCGTCCAGGGCGTCGGGGACTTTTTGAAAAAAGGGATGTGAGGGATAGATACTTTACAAACAGTAGATATGCGCACTCATGAGAGGAGGATGGCTGATGGAGATGTAGAGATAAGATATTCCGTAGCAAAACTCCGATCCTCTCAAGTCTTTTTAGCTTTCGCCAGTGTCAAGCAAGGTTGTCCAAACGCCTAGGCGGTCGCCGCCACCGCAGCAACTGCGCTGATGTCTCAATGCTTCTATTCGGACACGTGTCGACACATTCGCTGTATTTAAGAGAGGCTGGCTTTGCGACCGTCCGCATTAGCCATGTCTCGTCCTTACAGCGCCTCGTCCGGCTCCAGGGGATCGTACAACTATCGGTCGAATGACCGAAGACAGTACGCTCCTCGACCGCGAGACGCAGTCAAGTCTGATGGCTCAGCATTACTGGAAGGGCTAAAAGATTCGCCACTCGAGACTGTCCCTGCCCCGTCCGCCGTCCGCCGTGATGACAACCTTGACATCTCTGAAATGAAATATCTTGGGTCTTACAACTGGGCCGCCCGAGAAACGGCAACAATCTTTGTTCCAGGTGCGTTAAAGTGTAACAAGGTCTATATGCCGCTTCAACGTTCATGATGCTCAAAGGTGAACCTTCCGAGTGGATTGATAGGAAGCCCTTTCGTGTCGACCCAGATACTGGCATCAACATTATCGATCACAACGCTCACCACCTGAAAGATACGCCTTTGTTACCCCTTTTCGTTGCAGTCGATGCCAATGAAGATGCAGACACGTTTGATTGGTCTGCAGTTGACATCGTGACGGATAGAAACGGCCTTCGTAGGCTACTTCGTTGGATTGCTGGAGGTAGCGCATCTGATGCGGAGAACTTCCGTATCGACCTCCAGCTCGCGGGGAAAAAGACCGTGTTGATGGCTCGCTGGGATAGGACGCCGGTCGAGTCATTTAGGGGTTACACCTATGGAACCAACTTCTTTAAGGGAACCACAAAGAAGCCTCACAGGGAAAGCATGGCTCATCACCGCATTGTCAGTTATGTAGGTCTTACTCCCCCCCCCCGCTGGAGTATATTATGCCTAACATAACCAAGAAATGGAATGGCTTAAACTTCGTGGTCAGATGCACAGCGGACGCCTTTATCCCAAAACATGACATCGACGACATCGTTAGTGCGCTCTCATCGTTGAACGTATCACAGCGAAAGACGGATATAGCAGCAGCAACACGAGTGAAAGGAACATCATTGGAAGTCATTCACTTCGGTACGAAGGTACCGCAGGACTCCATGATCGAGGTTGCAACGATTTCCGAAGCTCGAGAGAGCCAGCTGAATTGGGAGGAAAAAGGGCCACAGCTATACCTCTCTCAAATTCCCCACTTTTACGTCGGCCTGCATAATCGTGGCTTTTTTAAGGACGTACGAAAACACAAATTCGACTACAAAACACTGCCCGCCCAAGTATTGGAAAATATGAAGAAGCTCAGGCATGCACTCAGCACGATCCAAAATATCGCCATAAAAAATGGGCAGCGTGGTCGTCTTAGTCTCGTCTGTATAGGTGGGACACTCAAGGTTTATGAAAGATTGAGTGAGAAAAGTTGTTTGCCAGATGAGTTCATGGAAAGGTTCGGAATTTGAATGTCAAAATCACCCTTTGATCCTACTGTCCCGATGTTCTGCGTCTCTGCGGCTGTACTATAAACGTGTGTATTCTATAGTTTCTTGTAAAATCGTCACGATGAGATGTTGATAAAGACTGCGCGCTGCGCATTGATTCCCTGAAGCTTCTATTCTGCACGTGTAGATGAGAGTGGCACTGCATAATATAATGGCACTTCTAGTGGATTCTTGACAGTCATGCCTCGTCCTTCGACCACTCCGTACAGACCCGAGGCAAAGTGGAACGCCCCGCGTGAGCGGGATGTTCAAGCTGATGCTCCCAAAGGACGAGATATGGCAGTCCAGAAAGATGATATTGAGTTTCTCCGAGGATTAAAGCCAATACCTTTAGAGACTATCCACATTCCCCGCTCCGTCCACAGCGATGCGAACGTCGTGATTTCCGAGACCAAATACCTTGGATCCTATGATTGGACGCCCAGGTCCATTCCAACCATCCTCGTACCAGGTAAGGAGTTGCTACCACGCATAACCCCAGTATGTAAAGGCTCTCCGAAGGTGTGCCTGGCCAATGGTACGACCGGAAACCCTTTCGTGTTGATCGTGACACGGGGATCTGTATCGTGGACCAGAATACGCATCGCTTGAAAGAAGGTCCTCTTCTGCCCTTGGTTGTGGCTATCGACGCAAATGAGGACGCTGACACGTTCAAGTGGTCATCCGTCGACTACGTCACGGACAGAAATGCGCTCCGTAAAATCTTGCGATGGGCTTCCGGGGATGACGCGAGGGACTTTCGCATTGACCTTCAACTTGCTGGAAGGAAAACTGTTCTAATGTCTCGCTGGGACAACAAGACCACCGAAGCGTTTTTGGGCTTCACCTATGGGTTCAATTATTTCAATGCATGCACGAAGAAGGCACATCCCGAAAGTAGCGGTCATCACCGAGTTATTAATTATGTATGTGGGACCTTCGTGGTTGGTGAACGTGCCTGTAATATGGTTTTCAGAAAATGAACGGATTGAATATGGTTGTCAGGTACACGGTGGATGGCTTCCTGCCTTCTGCTGATGCGGCGTCTCCCGTCGGGGACATTGCCGATTCTCTCAAGTCATTGGACATTTCGAAAGATAAGGCAGAAGCAACGCCGGTGAAAGACACTTCACTGTACGTCATCCCGTTCGGCAAAAAAAGTGTCGCAGGATTCTATCGTTGAGATCGCAACTATTTCAAAAGCAAGGGAAAATCAGTTGGACTGGGACGAAAAGGCTCCCCAGCTTTTCCTCTCACAGACATACAACTTTTATGTCGGTTTGCACGACCGCGGGTTCTTCACGTCGGTACGGAAACGCAGGTTTAATTCTGCAGCCTTGTCCGTAAAAGTACGAATTAACTTGAAAAAGCTACGACATGCGCTTGGGGTCATTCAAGAAATTATAATAAAATACGGGCAGCGCGGTCGTATCACCCTTGTCTACAAAGAGGGGACATTAAAAGTCTACGAGAGGATCAGCGACGAGACATTTATGCCAGACGAATTTATGCTGCGGTTTGGTATTTGATTGTACATGATAACACACTGAAACGGGAGTTCCTGTTTGCCTAAAAGATCAAAAGTTAGACACACCCCAATATAGAATAGAATAAAAATGAGAGTCAGAAGGAAGGCAACGGAGTAATCCACATGAGTTAATGCGCATCTCGGAAGAAAGAGTCTGACTCTTTTACATCCGTACTAATTTCATCACTCATGTTTTGAAAGAAAATTGACTCACTACTGGCCATTCCGACGGTGTACAAATTACTTTACTCATTACATAATGATTTCTTTCGAGTCGACAAATTGTTGCCAACATCATCACGTGTTGTGTGACTGCTTTGTCAGCCTGACTTTCATTGGCTTGCGCTACTAGAAAGAGAAAATTATTGATGTATACCTAATTATTTTCTTCCTCCGTCAAAAATAAAAAATTAAGAATTACATTTTACAGCCCATCTCATACGTAGTAGATAGTTCGACAATCCAATATACGTCTGGGATAGAAACACGTGAAGTAACGGTAAAGGAGTCCCTCCTACATGAATGATCTTGTCATTGACACATGACATGTATGACAACTGCCGCCGTAAGTTAGCCCAGCTAGTGGAGGACTAGTACCAAGACTACTGGTTGGGTCCCGGAGAGTGTTGCCTCGCCCATGCCATAAAGATCCTAGAGCTACGAATCCGGTCTATGCTCATCGAGTAGGGCGTTACGCTATGTCCTCATAATGGGTGGTTCGTCGTGAGCACAGTGTGTCCAAACTCTACCTATGGGTATCCTGTGTGAAATGTACGCCAAGCGAAATGTAAAATCATGCAGAAACAACCATAAGTAAAACGGATGTAAGGATTCGTGTCCATTGCCAGGATCGAGCAACAAGTAAGGTAGTTTTTAAGTTAAAGGGTGGGTTGCGGAGGAAGGGAAAAAAATGGCGCGACCTATCTATCATGAATAATATTAGGCTCGATCGACCAAAAAAATGGATAAGACACAATACAGGGGGGTTATAGCCCCAGACTGGCTGCCAGCGCAAGCGAAAATAGTCCAGCAACGCCGAATAAGCTGGTTGTCAGTTGCTGTCCAGCAGCACTGCTCCTCTGAACTAGCTCCCGCTTCGCAACGGTGGTAGATGATGTGTTACGCAGCGAGGAAGTGGGTAACATATTTGGTGTGGCAGAAATTTGGAACATTGGGGCCAGCGGCGAGCCATCAAACTGGAATAGGTGCAGTTTATATCCCTGTGTGGGGTCTTGGAATATTCGCCACTGGACATAGAGCTCGGTGTTGTTGTATGCCTCAATGAAATTTGAGACGGCGGCACAAGGGTCTTGAATTTGTTGGAACCCGTCAAGGCCGGTGGGAACCATTGTGATCGAGCCGTTCGGCTGCAAAGTGAATTGACCATGTACCCAGTTAAGAACACCCGTAATACATTGAGGATCAGAGCCTGCGATAGATAAGTGATCAATTTTCAGACATGGCGGGTACACAATACCGTTCCCGTTGAATCTGTATCGCGAGATCTCATAATAACCGTCTCCCGTACTGAGACATCGTGATCAGTGTCTGAGTGAGAGGATACCAGGCAGAGTATATAAACGCACAAGGAATACGAAATGCCCGTTGTTGGGGGATAGGTGAACGTCCTGTTAATAGGATTCGCAAAACCCTGAGACAGGTAGGTTGTAAGACCCCCGACGCTATATCTGTGGCCCACTTACGGATCCCGTCATGACGGTTTTACTTCCAGAACTCCAGGTTCCTACAATGGAGGTTGCATTATGGACTGCGTCATAGACTATGTTTTGTGCATAGACAAGGGAGGCAAGCAGCAGGGTGAGAAGGTATGTGAAAATCATGCTGGAACACTGAGACAGTCCAAGTGCGAATCAACGGCCGGAGCAAATACAGGATGGAGGGACAGCGGAAGGAACGAAAGGAAGGGCTGGCAGGAGAAGAGTGGAGCAGCGTGGGCGACGACCAGAGGAGCTGCACTCGACCTGTTTGTCTTTGTTTGTTCCCGCAGTACAATACCCCTAGCTAGCTACCAGTCCTAGTCCTTTTTCAAATCCTTGCGGATGTAGAATACTCGAGGGCCCTCCTCTGATACCGTCACCTCCTGCGATCCATCCACGCTCTGCACTCCCTGGATCCCAGTGCTGTCCCGCCCAAGCACAACATATATCTCAAGACCATCGCCAACCTAAGATCCCATCATCACACCATTAGTTTCCATAACATCCACAAATCTATCTTACCTCAATATGGCGCTCTGTTGCACCCGTAAACGCATCGACCACCAGTTTCAACACGGACGTCAGTGGTAAATGTGACGGGAACGATTCGCCCTGTGCGGGCGTCTGATTCTTAAAGTATACCTACGATCGATATTAGTCTAAAACGAGTCGATGGCGGGAAAACGTCGGAGATGATTCAGAGAATGTTCCAATGCGATCACCGCAAATGCGAGACACCATATGACTTGACTCGTTGCTTACCTGATTGTCAAGGAATGGTTGCACAAGCGATTGTGCTGCACCTGCCGCGCGACAAGTTTCACGTTCGTATGATCCAACGGGATCGAATGAGTAAACAGATCCAGTTCCTGGTGGCAATCATGACAAGTCACACGCAATCTGGTGACAGTAATGGCTTACCATCATCCTCAATCCCACCCAGTATATTGTACACGTAGTAGGGAAAGAATCGTCGTGAATACAACATCGTTTGGATGAGGCGCGCGATCGCGCGAATAGGCATATCTTTCGCATGAGCGTGGCGATACCACTTTAATCACAAAAGACCCAGAATTGAGCTGCCACGTCCAAGTTTAGAAGAACACACAATACATACTTCTAATCGTTGTCGTACTTTCTTCACGAATATATTTCCATCTGCAGCAAAGCCGTTTACAGCAAGAACTGCTTTGTCTGTTCTATAAAAGAAAAGAGCGTGTCGTTAGACTTGAGGATATCTAAGAACAACAACTCACAATCGGAAGACTTTGGGCGCGTAACGCGTTTGAATACTATATCCTTCACTTTGTCTGGTGTCGCCAGCAATAACACTAAAGTCTGCACCGGCGATAGCCAAGATAGTGCCACCATTCTCGGTGTATGGATTGAACTGGCGGGCCTGTGGTTGCGACTGAGTCAAAGTCTGTATATCTAGCATCTTGTGACGCCAAGTTTAATCTTTGTAGTGCAATATGCGTAACAGACAAGGCAAAGACGAAGATCAGGTCGAGGAAAGAAGCATATACCGAGACAAGAGGGCCGCGTAATGGACGTATGGCGTACCCGTGCGAACAATCGATCCCCAAAATAGCATCCACCCACTCCAAACGGTAAAATACAGACAAACTGCAGTGTGGTGTCACAAACATGAGGATGCTGTCTGTCCAATTTCTATAACTCGTCTGTCCCACTAGTTGAAAATGTCAACTCCCCATCTTTTACTTGGATCACTGCCTCGTTGAGGTTCGTGTGACGTCGCCGCGTTTTCCAATTTCTCGAAGGCCGCCTGCGGAAGTGTCACGACTATTTTATTCGGACAGTGAATACAAGTCACGTCAAGTTTGAAGGCTTACCTTGGAAGTTCTCCTCAATGTGAGACAAGGACACACTCTTCGGAAGGACAACAGTCTGCACGCGTTAAGAATTCAGGGATTGACCCAGATGAAAAATAAACATACCCCCCGTTGGACATGCCACGAAATGATCACTTGTGCAGGAGTTATGCCCAATTCAGAAGCAATCTCTTTAACCTGAATTAAGGTATTAATCATCCGTCCGTGTAATCGGTGACAGAAAACTCAACCTCCGGAACTGATAATGTCTCGCGCACTCGTTTGGTGCTTCCCAGGGGCGAATAGGCCTCGAGCAGTATATTATTCTCTTTTGACCACTAAAACCGTTCAAGCTAGGAATTGACCCGAAAAGTTTAAAGCAACATTTACCTTAACAAGTTCTGGCTGCGGAAACCAGAAATTGAGTTCGACCTGATTAACCGCTGGTTGGATTATTAGAGGGTTTCCAGTAAGGTTGTTCAGCCTGACTTCTTCATCGCACCGTTAAGCACACTTCAAGGATGACTACTAACCGTCGTAGATTGAAACTGTGTAATCTTAGTTCCTGTTAGCGCAGCTACTGCAAGAGGACATACTTGCTAACACCTATATTCTTTATTTTTCCCTTTTCCACGAGTTCTTCGAGTTTCTGCCAGGTGGGGTACGGGTTTTCTGTGAGATCAAAATCGGTCTCTTGGTCCTTTTTAAATGCTACTGGCCTGCATACATAACCTCTGTTCTAACCCAGCCAGAGCAACAAGAGTCATCTTACCAGTGAATAAGGTATAAATCAAGATAGTCTGTGCCCAGCTTTGCGAGAGACTCGTCGAGCACACGTTCGATATCTACTGGAGCATGGAAGGAGTTCCAGAGCTGTACATAGATAATCCAAGTGAGACGAATAATTGTCATCGACCATACCTTGGAAGTAAGCCAGATCTGGCTCCTAGGAGTGTCGGATTCCTTGATCGCTTGTCCAACCTCCGCTTCATTCTGTGCAGAAATCAGCTACAGTAATTACAACACTATCACGATTAGTCGCTGCATACACCGTAAATCCAGGCACCGTCGATATGCCTGTAACCAGCCTTCAATGCATTCTTTTTGCTTATCGATTTGAAATCTATGACAAAAAGAATACGCAAGACGGACCTTTACCGCATCGCCGACCTGATTCGGTTTAGATCTCCATACACCTAAAAAATACCATCAAGCGGCTTGGTATATGTGCTGCATATATCATACCTAATCCGACAGCGGGTATCTTGTCACCAGAAGGCAGCGTGTAATGTACAGGCAACTCTGATACGGCAGGCAGACTTGTTGGAGTACGACAATTCTCCCAGCTCATACGCAGAAAGGGAGCCAAAGTGAATGGAGACATGAACAGCTGTTGAAGTCCGTAGAAAGATGCATACATTATGGTAGCAACAACGACCACGCGAAGTCCCTCCTTCAAACGCATAAACGTGGAACGTTTTCGATTATACTTATTCAGGGGGAGGAGTGTTGACATTGGAGTGACAATGATGATGCACGACAAGAATACCAATCTTACCAACAGTGATGATCGATGACGTGGTAACGATGTGGTAATGGTGTAGCAATGAACAGAGACTATGACAAATTACGCGGACTAATGAGAGGGGTGGAAATGCCGCGAAAGGATAAGTAAATAACGAAGGGGAAGCCCATCGTAGTGGACGACGAGGAAGGAGTGGTTTTGAGTAAGAATCAGCCATTCTAACAAGTACCCGATTCCGACGGACGGTAATGCGGCTCAGCTTCGCTCTTCATTAACATTTTCCTATCGTGAACCGAATTGCATTAAAGCTTGGGAGATAAAATGCGGATGCTAATCATCAATTAAAAGGACAGAATCAAGGACAGAAAATCCAGTTGCGATTCCCCCTTCATTGCTTTCTTTCCCCTTTGTCCGTAACAACCAACCTCCTTCTTCTTCTATCAATGTTCTTCCAGAGTTTCCAAATAGAGCCCAACCATAAATGCCGAGTTCGCTGATTACCTCTGTCCTGATGGGGCTCTGGTTTTCATTATTAGCACTCCCCGCTCGGAGAAGATAGTTGGATGTTCCTCCTGGAGGGGTAATCAACTCCATTGCGATCCAGGCTTGTCGTTCCTCCGGTTCAAGCTTGTCAAGAAACCCCAACACCTCCCCTTTATATACATTGTTTCCACCACCCTCGCGCTGTGGTTTCAGAACTAGTGAAAGGGCATTCTCCCGTGCCCGACGCACTCCATATTGTTCTCTTCCAGCGCCCGTTGCTTCATGATCTGGCGTTAAGCCATCTTCGCCAACGTCAAGGCTCCACATCTCCATGAACGTTTTTCGCAAAGCATCGACATCATCGGATGAGCAAACAACGCCTCTTTCTGGATCGCAAAGAAAACGTTCCAGGACTCCAGGTTGAGTGAGAATCTGCTGTATTTTCTTGCTTCCCGCTAGTTGTAAAGCAATGGTCGGACATTTTATAGCTCTAGATCGTTCCAAGAAGATACGGATCGAATAATCGTCAGTAGTCGCGTAGTTTTGATGCGTGTAACCAGTGCGATAATAGACGACAGAAATTTCCACAAAGCCAGACGATACCAGCTCTTGAGGACAAGTTATAAGGAGACGCCTTGTGATTGGGTCGATTGTGGCAGTACTCTGTAAGTCGTTGAATGTTTGGCGAATGACGCGAATTTGATGCCTGCAGTTTCAAGACTGTTAATGCAGAACTGGACACAACACAAATACGTAAACGATGCACCTTTCAAATAACTGGTATTCAATCCACCGTTGGTCGAAGACGTTGCGCTCGTTTAATGGCACAACGAAAAGCACCCATGTACTGCCGCGTAAAGTTATTCAGAAAATTACCGGGGATTGACTGAGCTGACCCTTGTACGTTATACGCAGAATGCGCTGCGGCTAAACCTTCAGCAATCGTAGAGATCGTGTTATTCTCAGGAAAGCCATCGGGTCCGAAGTATGGAGAGATATTATAGTAATTCGTGAGTCCATAGAGGTATCTAAGAATGCGGCCTATTCAACGAGTCCGGGTCAAATCATAGCCCACGTACCTGTGCAGCTCAGAAATACGCTGGGATAGAGCTCCAAAAGAAGACGAAATGGTATTAAATTCGACCTGTTTAAGATGATACTCGTTCTCTGAAGGGGAGTGGAGAAAATAATCCGATCTGAAGATTCCTAAATGCAAATGCTACTCCAGTCAGCATTCCAAAGGTAGCGCAATGAAGGACTTGGAATATAGTACCTGAACGATTCCTTCATCTCTTATTTGTTTCCAACCCTTCCATAACCGACCGATGAATTCATCGACATTAGCTACTGTGCCCATAAGGTTATCCAAAAAGTCGACATCCATAGCGATTCGCGCATAGAGAATGTTATAAGTCTTCTGCAACCTCTTCGCCTCGAGAAATAACTTTCTAGGGAAGGGAGAAGGTAACAGAGTAAGGGGAGCATGTATAGCAGAAGAAGGGACTACGGGCTGGGTGTCGCCCGGAGGAAGGTACAAGAGGCCGTGTGCCAGAGCATACGACGTCGCATGGACTGACAGAGTCTCCAGCTGGGACTTGGATAGCGCTGGGGGCCACTCGGAGTATTTGAAAGTCATGGAGAAAAAGAAATCGATCCGCAAGATTATCTAAGGATAAGGTTGCGTACCAAGGCATCGTCAGACACGATGGGCCCCCCTCCCTCAGCGCATTTCTTTGCCATTGTCTCCGATACGCCTCTCAGACAACCCTATCTCCACAATCATATTAACGACCCTGGCTCCTTTCCGCACTTTTTGCCTTTCCGGCACTTACCAGATTTGGAACTATTCGCATGATCATTAGATAGTAAAACTACATAAATAAACCCTGCAGGTTCTCCAGCAATTCGCCAGCTTTCCAGCGCTGCACATGCCCCAATCTTTGATCTTTTATCATCGCAAAGTCATCGTAACACGACGGCGGTAACAACACTTCTCCGCCCTTCGCCTGCCGATATGTCACCACTTTCCGCGCCATCGCCTCCCCACCCTGTTCAGCAATCGTTTTCAGAAGGCTGATTCCTCGCTCCTCGTTGAAAACCATGCTTTCCTCCCCCAGGTCTGGCCAGATATTGGAGGCTACATGGTGTATTGCTACAAGTTGTAAAAATTCCTGAGCTGTATCATTGATGAGAGCCCGTAGATACGACTGAAGTATTTGTGTGTTGTCTTCTACAGGGTAGAGATACTCCCTGATGTCGGCAGTTATTACTTGTTCAATCCGAGTTCTGATCGTCTTGGTTGCGTGACCAAAGTCGTCCCAGAAGTGTTTTCTATAGTCCAATGCGTATCTCATCGACAGTGGTGGCAACAACAAGCGAGCAAATAAGGGATGAGCGAATGATATGGCGTCATACAACGCCACGAAATCAGTATAATACTGAAAGAACGGCGTCGACGATCCAAGGAAGCGGGTAGCCACGGCCTCCAAGCTTTCTTTTGCACCCAATTTTGTGTCCTGTAAAGGTTCGGCGGTAACTGTGCCATACGTATATGGCTGTAGTAAACCCTCCATCAACTGTGTAACTGTAGCATCCCGGAATACTTCGATGCTGGAATCGGCCTGGGGTTGCTCATGTTCGAGCATGTAAACTTTCATACAACTGAACACCGCTTCTTCTCGGCCAAGAGTGAATTCGCTCAAACCGTAATTGGTGAGGATATCGCGTGTCGCCTGAGTGAACAGCAGCACTGCTCGAACCACCTCGACCTCCGAGCCATTCCAATTCTCAGGTAATACCTGAAAGATGGGTGAAGTGCCCGACCGCAATAGATGATCCAAAGGTGACAAGGTCCAATCACACTTCAGTGGCAGGCCAAATTCAGGTAGGTTAATCACCGAAGGCAGTCTTTGAGTTGTTGCAAGAGCAATTGATGTTACGGTAGAGGGAGATGGACTGACGTGAACACTCTGGTTTGGCCGGTACTTGTGCTTTAAGAATGGTTTAATCAGATCGAACCCCCCACTTTCAACGACTGTTAAGGCACCGTGGTAACCTTTGGACTGGAACCAATCTACGGTCAGGGTTTGGAATATCTCCTCGAGGATGTCTAACGCAGACTCCTCGTGACCCGGCAACAGTCTTGTGATGATTGAAAGCGCCTGAGCCATCCACAAATCTTCCGTCGTGCCCGGAAGTCTTCTCGACAAGCCGAGGTAGGCTAATAGCAACCCCGAGAGCGGGCGGACAAGTGCATATATGTAAGACGCATGGCTCAATGCCGTTGACCAAAGTGGATGTTTAACGAGTTGCTCGCAAAGGTCAGATATCCTTGAAAATGGTAGGAGGAATGGAGGAGCAAATAATGAACCTTCAAGTGGTGGTGCACAGGCAACCCAAAAGTTGATGGCACTCGCCAAAGTATTGGCATGCCCAATAAGAGTATTGAGGTTCTGTACCCATTCGTCGTCCAAAGACAGGGTATTCAAGACAATAAGTCGCTGACGAAAACCATCCAGAACAACTTCAATCACGCGTTTTTCTTTGCCACACATGAAACCTTCTCTGACATGAGCTGAGCAAATCGCTCTTTCCTCCTGGCCTCCCCTAACGGCGTTTAATCTGCAGCCCATTAACCAGGCTGTCTCCGCCCTCCAAACCGCACCCCAAACTTCGCGATCATGTTCATGAACATCTACCTTGTTCCTCAGTTCTAAGATTACAGCATGCCAACCGAAACCAGTCACTTGACTCCATAATATCTCGTGTGGAGGCGACGTTCTATGGGGGTCAACTGCGCAAATCGTCCAAATCGACAATAGGTCGGCCCAGGTAGTGCAGAGCTTCCGAGAAAAAGATTTCGGCGAGTTGATAAAGTGCTCTAGTTCCATCAGTTGCACCATTGCTGTAGAAGCAATGTGTGCATAAAATCCATATGACCCTAAAGTTGTATAGAAGCGAAGAGTACTTGTTAGCAAAGACATCGTCAGTGATGTTGGAAATGGAGAATCCTCGGGAAGAAGGGTGACAAAACGAAGCAAGGCGTCCCCATACTCGACAAGTGCTTCAGCATTCGAACGACTCGCGAGCGCTATGGTAGTCAGCAGGTCGATAGCGTCAGGATCTGGATATGAAGACGAATTTGGCAGAGGAACAGGAGTGGTCAGGTGGATTTTGACCAGATCGGGGATGAGCTTTGCTGTCATCACGATCCTCGAGGCGACCCCATTGCTCTGCTGCGCTAGTCGATGAAGGATAGCAAGGAGCTGAACCAGAGATTCGGGCGTAACACTGCCTTGGGCGTAAACCGCGGCCACTTGCGGTAAGAAATAATCGAGCTGGATAGAACTGATGGCGACGTCAGATTCGCTCTGCAACTCCACAATGTGAACGTCTAGTAGCTTTTCGTCCCATTTGACAACGCATGTCCAGGCAAGTTCTATAGCACGCGCACCAACACTGCCGCGCACATTCATTGCTTCAAGGCCAGCAGCGAGCATTCGTTTTCTTAGTTCTTCCTCTTTGCCAATCAATTCCTCGAGTCCTGTAGTCTCTCCGTCTTTCATTGAGGCTATCTGCTTTGCAATACGTGCCAAGATGCCTAACATGATGGCCCTTTGAGAAGGGACACTAGACCGAGAAAGTAAGAATATGTCATCGAGGGTGTAACCGGCATGATAACCCTCTGCGTGATGATGCAGGCCGAGATGGGTCGGTAAAGTCGATAATACCTCCAATGGAATAGGGGTTCCAGATAGGTCAAATCGTAGCGTCGATGACGATCCCTGTTCCGCCTCTGGCGGTGCCTTTAGCCAGGCGAGGTTTGGATCATCAATAGCAGCATCCGGGAAGTAGTGTTGGCGAATGAATTCTGGTGTGCCTTCTGTAGCGGTATAAAGTGTCTCTGTTTTCATTGCCGGTGTCTCCCCCGACGACCGACTAACGATGCGCCTGAGGGATACAATCGAATCGTCATTTTCGGGCGGACGTGGAAGTGCAATAGGCTTTCTGCGTGGAGATGGAGGCGCTGACTGATACACGTGTACATCCTGTGGCTGCAATTCAGCGAACCGAACTCGGCTGGGTGGACGGCTTATGCTTGAGACTGGTGGAGCTGAGGTGCCTGGGCGCAACGTCAGCGAAGCTCGAAAATCGGATAGGAGCAAGCGTTTCGAGCAGCTCAGACAGGATACCACTAGTGGTAACACGTCAATGGTAAATGACTATAGCGTACCTCTCTCAATGGAAGTTGGACCAGGTGCAGGGGCCGCCCCTTCCCTTGCCTCCTTTGCACGCTTTAAAATGCTACCGATTTCAGGGCCAAAACGTTCGAATATCCACTTTTTTTCTTCTTCCCTTTCTTCATCGGTCATAGCTCCCACCTTACGCTGATTCTCCTCGCTTATTTGATCCCTCCAACTGTCTGAACTTGTTGTCTGTGCAGAGAGTATAGTCGGAGCATGCTTATCAACCGCGGGTATTACGCTCGGAGCACCTCGAAGGCGTGTTGTTCTGTGATTACGCAGCGTCCCCCTATTGCGAGCGAAAGCGCTCTTTGAACGGTGTTCGACGGCAGGAAATCCTGAGTGGCTCGACGTCGAAGCTCTTGGAGGATTACTCGAGGCAGGCGTTTTCCTCTCCAGTACAGATCCTACAAGTTCCTTCCCAGACATACAGACTGTCCGCTAAATGTTTCGGATAAGATTTTAAGTGTTGAATGTGCGAGACGTTGCTGGCCAACTTCATCGTGATATAACTTTTTCCTCCATATTTCACCCTTTTCCTGACCACGTGTTTATGTAATCGTATTTGTGCGCAATCTACGCGTAGCTGAATGAAGCGATCCTAGGCTTTACATGGTCCCTACCATTAAGAGAGACCTATAAACTGGGTATTCCACTTTAAAAATTCACTACAGCGGGGGAGGGCAAATACGGGCCACTTCAGCCCCTAGAATGAGAAACTGATGAAGTATCAAGTAGATGGCCAATGTACAGATGGTTAACCATCGACACACTAATTTTCCAAGACCAAGTATGTACGTGCGGCGCCACGGAACTCATGTGTCTCCCTTTCTATCATCGAAGTTTGCTAAACAGCAGCCATGGAGAACGCGGGGGTTTGATAAATTACATTCAGCGTTGGCATGCCAAGCATGACATTAAAAACGTTGAAATTGTATGCACAAATAATACTCATTTGAAGGATGACAACCCGTGGCTTGGACGTTTGAGGTCAGGCTTCTTTGAACGTGGTACCAACTTTAGCCTGGCTCAACAGCGATCGTGTACCATCAATCTCAAAGTTACTTTATTATGTTCTGTTATGTCGTCTTCATTCCCAAAAGAATGGGCCGCCACCTATATAACGCAAGTTTCAAATCGACTGTTCAGAAGCGTTCACTACGCCGTCGTTGGGTCGGATCCAGTCGCTTGTATCGTATTGCATCGCTAATCAATATGGCAAAGCTATTCGTATCGAGCAAAGACAAAAAAAAAATCAAATACTGCAGTTCACAACTTGCCAACCAACTGGTCATGAAGCTTCTTCAAGTCATCCTTGCTCACCGATTGAGATGGCCATCCGATAACAAGCCCCTCCTGCTCACTCGTGCTCGGCTTTGGTATTACATGGAAGTGGACGTGTGGAACAACCTGCTTTCGCGTTAGTTGAATACACATGGCGATCAAGTTTTATTACTTGATGTGCGATCACCCCGTTGTTCTGAAGAACATTGTAGTTTTCTAGCCCCTGTGCAAGAGCGATCTTCTTTGCGATCGGCATTGCATCAGAAAGGTATTCATCAGGGAGTTCATGCATCTTCTCCGCGTGATCTGTATATCGTATTAGAATCTGTTCCACTCCGTATATGCGCGACACATACATTTTGGGATTATGAGTGCATGTCCTCGAGACAATGGTTCAATATCCAGAAACGAGTAACTAAGCAGTAAAATTGGGTGAGAATCTCATGTATGGTAATGTGCACGGACGAGAGCTCTGTCTCAATTAACTTGAAACTAGGAATTTCGCCTGTGAGACTTAGTTCAAGATGGGCGAGGTGCAGAATGTGTGACTACACACCTTTGATAATTTTGCAAAAAATGCAAGATGCAAGGGATCTAAAAAGCGACAGTGCATAGCAGTTGGGCGTTGAAGGTGAGTGAATGCTTACTTTGCGACTGAGGCCATTTGCCAGTGGGAGCCGAAAGCCAACTTCGCCACACAAACCCCGGATCGTCATAGCTTCCCCTTTTGGAAGACCTTCCACATGTCTGTCTCGTTCAGCAAGATCCCTGTGATGTAAGCTCCTTAGTTCTCTGACTTTAATCATCATCCATATCACTTTGGAAACATAGTGATATTACACACATAAATAGCCCGGACGTTGGCCTGCGGCACGCCCTTGCGAAGGATGTGAGGGATGCTTGTATTAATGTCGGATTCTTCTATGGTATACATGCAAGCTCTGCTGCAACCTGCCTCGTAATCTATCTGAATGGTTTCAGTAAAAAACCACAATATATTAGACAATGTCATCGACGAAGCCCTGGACGGGGCCAAGCAATTCTTTGCTCTTCCCTTGGAGTCAAAAATGGAGGTAATCTTTTCGTATAGACATCTCGCAAATGAAATTCTTAAATACGATGTTTTGCAGATCGAGAATAAGACATCTCCCAACTTCAGGGGGTACGCACCGATTTTGAGTGGGAATAATAATCCGGACAACGCAGGTGATTTCCATGAGGGATTCCAATTTGGATGGGAAGAATTAGTGGACGATAAGGGTACAAAAGGTGAAGAAATAGATGGACCCATGTCGGGCGCAAATGTTTGGCCATCTGTAACTGAGGTCCCTAACTTTCGCGAAGCTGTTCTCAAATATTAGTCTGTCTGTTCGACTGAAAGACACTCCTGCGGCTTACACTTTTTCTTTTAGCCATGCAGCCGTTCAACTAGGAAGACTTCTGTTTCCGATTTTCGCCCTTGCGCTTGAGTTGCCCGAAAACTATTTCGAGGACAAGGCCAGTACCAAGTACGTTGTTGTGATCTGATAATTCCTCCTAATATTGGCATAGACAAAGCACTCTGCGGCGATAATGGGACTTCTCCATTATCCTCCACAAACAGGCCATACGGATGATCGCGTAATAGGAATTGGCGCACACACTGAGTAAGTTTTTTGACGCCATCCATGTTATGCCTTTGACCGACTATATTGCAGTTGGGAAGTAAGTTTCATATGTTGTCGTTATTCACTTGGACTTATATCCAGTGTTTCACAATATTATGGCAAGAACCGGGGATACAGGCACTACAAGTACTTAATACAGATAACCAGTGGGTGGACGCTCCACCCATCGATGGGACTTTGGTCATCAAGTATGCTCACTTTTGAGTCATTCCACGATTACAAATGAAGTCTGTGCTATAGCCTCGGTGACCAGTTTGCGCGCTGGACAAGTAGGCTTAGTTTACCGTCGTTGCGACTACTCTCGCTGATTGCTTATTAGATGACGTTTTTAAATCTACAGTGCATCGTGCCATCAACCAGAGTGGAGTTCGCCGATATTCTGCACCCTTATTTTTCGGAACCGACTACAACGTGAAATTGGAGGTAAGACCCTATTTAATTCCAATAAGCTACCGATCTCAACTCCCTAGCCTATTCCGAGTTGCGTTTCTGAAGCAAGACCTGCCAAATATGAGGTTGTAACTGCTGGAGAATACGTCAAAAGTAGATTTAAGGCCACTTATAGCGGTTACTCTGCGATGGCCCCACCGGATCATTAGTTGGTGAAGATCGCTTATTAGCTCAGGAATTGAGAGGGAGATATACATATTGTCATTATCAACGAACTTTGAAGATCTGTACATTAACCGCGTTGTTCTGACTTGTATCATTTCCCTGTACCCGGTAGTGAATTTCAATGTCCAACTCCCGTGAATTAGCCCGGTTCTTATGGCAATATAATGTTCCCGATATCACAGTACCTATAATGTTCCACATGAGGAGGTTTTGACGAATCATCTGCTTGAACTACCTTCGGTAACCCAGATGGGGTCGCGCAGCATAAACAACGCCTGTTTCCAGTGCGTTGGTGTGCTTTGAGGCCCCGTGCTAAAACTCGTAATTCCACACTTTGGCTTGGCACTACTTTGGCGCCTTTTGGAAGCGGGTTTCCCCCCGACGGGCCACAACTCAGCTACAACCGCCTGGCCTTCTTTTATAACGTGGACTTTAGTGCCCTCGGGTACTTCCTGTCCAGACGGGTTGAAGAAAACGTCAAAGTATAATACGAACGCATTGATCTTCGAGCGTTGCTCGGCCGTCGACGTCAAGGTGAAGTCCGAAGAGAAATCGAGCTGATGCGTCATGACGTCCCTTAGACAGATGTCCTGCATGAGGGTCAATAAATGATAAGACATTCCACTGAATATCTGACTTTAATTGTAAATGGTTCGCTACACAACGAATTTGGTCCCACGACATCGACAACTGCCTCGTCGTAAATGCCTTCTGCCATTATAGACATGTCAAAACCTGTCAGACCAGTCTCAAATTGACAGTCTGCATACGCAGTTAAAAGGAATTTACCATATACGTCGTTCCAGAAGTCGATTCGTTCCTTATAGATTTCTGCAACGTCTCCAAGGGCGAGGTTCATTCTACATTGGCTGGGAGCCATAACGCCATCAGGCTTCAAAAACCGGCCCCGAGCATGAAGGACAGAGTCAAGCATAGACTCGTATAGAAGAGCATAGCCCATCCATTCGGAAACTATGATATCGACCTTCTCGACTCCGTCTGGTAGAGTGATCTCCTCCACCTTTCCTTTTATGACGGTGATAATATCATCTAGGCCATTCGCTTTCACTATGCCACGTGCCTTTTCAGCCATGTCACTTGCTTCAACAGCAAATACCTGTTTAGCCCCAGCTTTTGCTGCGAACAATGAAAGAATGCCAGTACCACAGCCAACATCCAGAACGACAGCATCGCGGAACAAGGTAGGGTTTGCAAGAATGAAGTGAGCATACGCCGATGTCCGTACTTTGTCTTGTATCATGACTGCATGAATCTCTGAAGACAAGGTAATTAGCACCCAGTGAAATTAGGTTATAAACGGGAAACGCCAACCATTTTCTTCGTAACTCTGGAAATAGTAATTATCGCAATTCTCAGCGTCGTTCGTTAGTTTCGATTCACTTATGACCTCAGTTAAGTTCATTGTGTCGATCCCTTGTGTGACGAGTTGACGATAATCTATTAAGTCTTGCTTTGCGGCCACTAGCTGCCTCTGTAATACTCGTACTTTTCTATTCGGATCAATGTTGGCGTCTTCATCTTCAGAATCGGTCCAATCAGGCAACCCTTCTATAAAAGAAGTTGTCATCCATTCACACGGCGTTTATTTTAAATAACTGACGGAGTAGGGCATCATCCTCGATTACGGGCGTCAGGTATTCGTCAGACGAAAAAAATGGTTCTGTCCCGGTCAAAGCTTGAGCATCTGTGCTGGAAACTCGCTACAATGTAGTTTAATGAGAGACGATTCTGAGATGAAATGTGTTAGACTACATTTTTTCTGATATAGTTAACCAGACGAATGCGGCCATGAATGTCAAGCGCTGAGAGTTATAACATCAATAAGAGAAGAGAGCTTCAACTGCTAAGTACGTACATATTTTTTTGCATATCTGATCCAGATTAAATCCATGTGTTGCCTGGTCGTGGTGTATGGCGTCCTCGACGGACGGAAATGTGGCATCATCAAATAGGGATCGGCAAGGTGGTTGTACAAACGAATCGGACACCCAATCATCCCAATTTTCGTCACCGTCGTCGAGATCTTCTTCTGAAGAGTCGTCCAGGGAAGATTCTTCCTGTTGCAGTTCAACTACACCTTTCAGTCGATAGCTCATGGTCGCGACACAGGAACCCACGAGCTTCACGTGATATGGCGTCTCAGAGATAATCTTATCTCCAATCCTTATATACCAGTTACGCTGCACTTCAAGGATCCTTATAACCAATAGTACAATGGTTCAATGCATATACATTCGTATTGTTTTTCATCACATAAAGTCATCCATCATCTCCTGTACGGACTCTTGTGGCGATGCGTCTTCTTCGGCGTTAAATAACGAGTCGTAGGAACGTGCAGCTTTTTCGGCCTCTCTTGCACGTACAAGTTCTAGCTCAGCCTTGCGCTGAAAATTGGTCGGTATTTCACTAAATACTCATTTCGTGAAACCATACCCGTTCTGCTGCTGCGGCTCGTTTCTTAGCTGTCTCTTCCTTGAGCCGATCAATTCTTTCCTGTTCGTGATTGACTTCGCGCTCGACCTTTGTCTTATTGAGACGATTTACAATGACGTTTTCGCGTTTCGGAACGTGCACTCCAGTGAACTTAGTTTCGGATAACTTCGTAATGTTGTATCCTGCACTTGCCTCGTTTTACCTACTCTCTTGGCTTAAATTAATGCATAGCAAAGCAACAAAGGGCATTCTTGCCTTTTTCTCATTATGAAAAGATACTTGGCCCACGTCCATATCACCTGTTTTCTATTACGAGTTAAGGAAAGAAGTTCTTCGTCTTAAAAAACAAACCTTGAGGTTATCCCCAGGTGTATAGATAATCGTCAAGTTGTCCTTTTTGTTGCCTTAGTATTCTAACGTTGTGTCAACGGCACCTTTTTTCCGAACCGTGAAAGCTTGCCTTCGATGGAGTTGGCTTTAACAAGCTGGGCACAGTCCATGAGCAGTGCGTCAGGTATGGCCTCCCACGTCATGGATTCTGGCATTCTAAGGTATACGTGTGCCGACGAGAGCTTATCGACATGGAACCAGACGTCTTGGGGCCATGCATATTTGATGAGGTCTTCATCTGCTCAAGGCCATGACCTGAGAGCTCGATAAGCATACAGTACAAACTGACTCTCGAACTTGTCGCGGCCCATATAAAGGGTAACTGGAGGGTCTACAGCTAGCAGTACAGGGCTTGAACGTATGTATTATTTAGATCTATGCGATAGACACACCAGTGGACGAGTAAAAGAAGACCATGGCGAACGATGGGGCAGATGAAAGCGTGGGAATTTCAGGGCAATTACGCGGGTGTGACTCTGCCTCCCATTCTCCCGCACGCAGAATCCGGCAACAAGCACTGTCAGTATTCTTATACCTTTGCCTGCTCTAGCTGAACACTTTCCGTAGCACAATTTCTTATCTTTAATCATGCAGCCCGTACCAAATCGGCTAGGTCTTGGCTTGCGTCCACCTTTGCCGTCTTACGGCCAGGGACCCTCAATTTCGGCCCTCGCGCAACAGCAACAAATGCACTTTGTGCCGCCGCAAGTGCAGAAACAAACAACGCTTTTCGTTGGCTCAATTTCAGGGGGCATTACTGACGCGTTTCTTAATCAGCTGTTATCAGTAACTATCACTCGTCGTCATGTCGTTTGCTACTTATTTAGCTGTTTTTTCCAGTCTTGCGGCGTTGTAAAGTCATTCAAGCGTCTCATCACTCCTGCTAACAAGCCGCAAGGCTTCGGCTTTGCAGAGTTCGAAGAGCCTGATGGTGCCCTTCGTGCAATGACACTGCTGAATGGTGTAGAACTTCCTGCGTTAGAGGACGGGTGTGCAAACAAGAAATTACTGGTACGTAAAACAGCTTACACGACATTAAGTCAAACCTACATCTTGTGCATAGGTTAAGGCCGACGAAAAAACACGATTATTTCTGGACGCATATAAAGCACATAGAATGACTACGAACGTAAGATTCCCAATTGTCGGCGTTTTGATGTTTATCGACCTTTTACGATTATAGGTCGACGAGGAACAGACACAAAAGGCTAAGGAAAAGATCGATGAGCTGCTCGCTGATATCAAACGAATTTCCGAGGATGCCGCGAATAGTGGTCTCATTGACAGAGAAAAATATGTTATACCTCCACATCTTCATGACTTGCATGAAGCCGATTTGCCAGAAACGCAGCGCGGCCTCGTAATCTCTGAAATAGCTCAGTTCCGTGAACGGGCGGCAAAACGAGAGCGTGAAAAGATGAGAGATGTGCGAGAAAGTATACCTCTGTTAGTACCAAGCGGTCCGAAGCGCGAGTGGGGCAAATCACAATCACAGCAAACCCCACAGAAAGCCCAGACAACAGGCAAAGCCTCACAGGGTTACAGTAAGCCAACCGGATTTGTCAAAGCAGAGAATGATGGTACAGGAGGATTCTCCGAGCCGGCAAAGACCGACGAAGAATTAGAAGCTGAGAGAAAGGAAGCACGCCGACGAGATGAAGAAAACTCATTCAGAGATGTGAGTGCTCGTTCATAGGTACAATTTCTAAGCTCATGCGACCTCATTTAGAGAGAGCGACGCTACGAGCCCAGGGAAAGAGCACGCATACAAGCACTTGAACGAGCAATAGCAAGAGAGCGAGCGACAAGGGAAGCGGAAGAAAGGGATCGTATTGAAATGCGCCAGCGATTGGAAATCTGGGATGATGATGAGAGTGATGAGTTATTCTATGTTGATAGGTTCGTGGATGCTTTGATTACATTTTTCTAGGCTCACTAATATATCAGAGCACGATGGCGACATATCAGAGCCCGGCGACTGGAGGCAGAAGAGGCAGCAGATGCTAAGTCAAGGCAGTACGAAGAGCAAGAGGCGGAGAACCTGCGTCGCGAATCAGAAGACTTCTTAGCTAAACAAATGGACGAGATGCAAGCCCTAGCAGAGGAGCAACGCAAGGCTGGAATGCTGTTGGATGACGGAGCCCCTGTGAAATTGAACGTCTCTATTGCCGCCTCAACAATTAAGGACAAAGAACCAACCACCAAGGAAAAAGCACCAATCGGGTTTGGGCAAGAAGACGAGGAAGAAGACGGTATCAAAAAACGCAAAGTGCCGTTGGTCAAACTCGATTTTAGTGTAGCCGAAAGTGGAGAGCAGGTTCGTGAGAGGCTGGAAAAAATACGCTTGTCCGCCCCCCATGACAAGGAGTCGCTATTCAAGGCGAAAGTGAGGTGGGATGGGTTAACAGATGTGAGTTGCAATACGTAATTCGTGGACCATGGGCTAAGCAACTGGTTTCAGTCCCTTATTGATAGGAAATTCGAACCATTGGTTAAGCGCTTGATGGTTAAGTACCTTGGTGAGATGGAGGAGGACGATTTGATTTTATTTGTTCTTGAGCATCTCAAGGATCACAAAGGTCCCCAGAAGCTAGTCGAGGGATTGGAACCTGTGCGTCTTGACCATGTCCTGAAACGAGTCATGCTGAGTCTTTGCAGGTTCTAGAAGAAGAAGCGGTCGAGCTCGTTATTGCCGTCTGGCGCCAGATCATCTTTGAAAGTATGGCGTATGGTGAAGGGCTGCTGACCGAAAAGATGATGGTCGACTGAACGCCGGCAGTTCCGCCAATGTCAGTTGACCACACCTATTCTCGGGAGGTGCAGGTGCGTGAGTAGCATTGGCGTGCTGTGCGCTAAGGCAAGCGGGGTTCGTCGAGACTATTAGTTACTGATTCGTTGCGTCGGGTTGGGTTGATCGCACGACAGCTTCTGACGGCATGGGTAGTGACGTGAGTTCACCATTCAATCCGTTCCTGAGATGTAAATAATACTCCTTTCCTCTCAAAACCAAGTTGTTTCCAAATGCTGTGGAAGCATGAACGAGTTGATTACATTGCTAAGTCACTTGATTCTATCTTTGTGTTTCACGTCCTTGGAATTACTCATGACGAGAAAACAGCGCCTATATTCTCTTCCCACGAATACCATAGACATCCTCTGGTGTTAGCAGATGCACTAATTTCGATGTAGTACTGTGGGAAGGTATTATGGCGTTCATTCTACCTGCTTCCACAATTAGACAGCAATTTGTATTCATCATTTCCCTTGCGTGATCTTGTCTCGTAAGATTCCTATCAACCGATTGTTTCCTAACGTTCACAAGGTGTACACATGGCCATATTGGGGTAAGTGTATGAATGTCTTGTTTGCGCCGGGATCCACGGGACAAACACCTATAAGAAGCATGCATCATGAAGCGAATAATAGGTTCAACTGACAATGCACCTCTATCGGACCTTCGCGGCACTGTTGTTCGCAGTGTGCGCTGCCAATGCCCAGACCAGTGCACCGTCGAGTGCAGCATCAGTGGCAACAGCTGTGCCCAGTCCAACTGCTTCTTTGAACGCGTTGCTACCCTCCCAGGCGCCATTGCCGCCGAAGCAAAGCTGGTGTCCCTCGGACTTTTTCTGCGCAGGACCGGTGAGAAGAGTTTGTGCTATGGTAACAGTTAACAGACCTGACGCTCTTGTAAGCTTTTGCAAACGGTAGGTGTCGCCAACGTATATCCAGATGACAAGACATTCGTCGACAAGGTGAGCCGATGATTATGAGCCATAACTTTATTTTATCCCCAAGACTAGCCAACCAACAAAGGCCCGCAACAAGTACTTGTAGATTTCAACAATATTTCAACTGGAACCACATATGGAGAAGTAGTCAATTTCCTGGACGCGGATTTTTCTGGAGAAGGCCAAGAATTGGAAGCTTTGACTATTTCCAACTTCAATGATAACCCGTCATTCCTTCAAAATGTATCCAATCCTACTCTCCAGGGATGGACCAAAATTGTTCATGGTTACTGGACCCAACTAATCAGGGGAACCAATGCATCGCGTGTTTGTGGTGGCAGGAATTCTTGCGAGAGTTCTCTGATATCATTGAATCATACGTTTGTTATTGCAGGTACTTTGTTTTCATACTCTTCCTATAATTATAACAACCAAACTCTGAATGCAGGCGGACGCTTCAGAGAACAGTATTACTGGGATAGTTTCTGGATTATGGAGGGACTCCTAGAATCCCAACTATATGACATTGCAAATGCAACGTTGCAGAATTTCATGGACGAGCTAGATACGATTGGATTCATCCCAAATGGTGGCCGCATATACTGTACGTCACATTTATCATCGGGGAATTATAGCTTTAATTATACAACACCTGCAGACCTTAATCGTTCGCAACCCCCTTTGTTCATTCAGGCGAGTCACCCATTTCTTAATTTTTTTTTTAACGCCAACAAATATCCTATAGATGTTAGCACGGTATGTTGCGGTAACAGGCGATCGGAGCATCCTTAAACGTGCCCTGCCCTTGGCTGAGGTGAATTTAATATCCCGATATAACAAAGCTATGACAGTTCATAATGATCACCTTGCGTATGCAGAAAGAATTGGCATGGTGGGATAGCGAGCGCTCAGTCCAAGTCTTGAGTCCATTCTCCAATCAGACTTTCAAGATGTACAGATATAATGTCAACAATACTGCACCGCGTCCAGAATCCTATCTTACGGGTTAGCTAAACATATACAGACAATTCTTGCGAGCTCATACTCTCATAGATTATTTATCGGCGAATTCCCCTAGTAATGGCCCAAGTTTGAATGACACTGAAAGGGCGGCGCTCTATGCAGAACTTGCCAGCGGCGCAGAAACTGGTAAATATTTCCCGCTGTAACGTTACCCTATGCTGATGCGGAGGTAGGTTGGGATTATAGCTCACGATGGTTCGATACCAATTCCGGAGCACAAGGCCTGCGTAGCCTCAATGTCAGAAGTATCATTGCGGTTGATTTGAACAGCATCCTCTGTATGATGTTTCTGGTTTCGCATGTCATGACTAAGTCAAAGAACAGATAAGGACCATTTGCTGCTTGCCAGTCTATATGATTCCTCGAATAGATCCGCTAAGAATAACCACAATAATGCTGCTACGGCGCTTAGGCAAGGTATTCTTGACCTTTTTTGGGATTCTTCGAAGGTTCGGGTACTTTCCTTTTCTAGTTAACAGTTCTATCTAATAGTCGTAGCTGGCGTTTTATGACTTTAACCTTCGTACCAGCACGAGAAATCCCATTTTCTCCGCCGGGACGTTCTATCCCTTGTGGAGTGGCATAATACCGACTGAGGTTGCGGGAAGCAGCAATGCAGCTTTTGGTTTCTTCTCTTCCCTGAACATGGTCCTGAACCGATACAATGGAACATTCCCCGCCACTTTCAATGCTTCTGGACAACAATGGTATGTATAGGTCTAGTAATGGAGTCAAAGAAATGTTGATCAGAGACTAGGGATGCCCCCAACGCCTGGCCTCCGCACCAATATATAATCTTGGCGGCCTTGCGCGCGTTGCCTTCGAATGTAACGGGCGGGCCTCTTCCTACCACTAGCGGCAACCAATCGACTTTCTCTTTGATACCCTCTGGACAAATTGGCATCCAAGAGTCAGACCTAATTCAGCAACCAATTTACATTGCGGGCAAAGCTCACAACGCAAGTTCTACAGGGTCGGCTGCAGACATCAATACTCTCAACGGTACTGTGGTCAATGGCGGCAATGCAACGGCAGGTGAAGGATGGGCAAGTATTCTAGAAAGAGAACTGGCAAATCGGTACTTCACCAGCGCATTCTGCAGTTGGTTCGTTACCCTGCTACCCAACTATGTCTATTCCTAACTCGGTGTTACAAAGGTATGCGACAGGTGGATCTATACCTTCGATCCTTCCGAGACTACCGGATACAGTGTTGAACCTTACACGGAGCATTAACAATACCGGCAATGTAAGTTCTACACCCATCTTTGAAGGTCCATTCGTGATTGACGTCTAATTATATAGATGTTCGAGAAATTTTCAATCATTAACGTCGATTCTGCCGGTAGCGGCGGCGAATACACCGTTCAGGTTTGTAAGATTGCTTCCCACTTTGCGTAGAGCTAAGGGGCTGCTCTAGGCGGGGTTCGGATGGACAAATGGAGTAGTCCTTTGGACAGCCAGCAGATACGGGGGGATACTCGTTACTCCTCAATGTCCAAATATACTGGACGCCCCACTTTCAGGTTCTAGGAACCACGAAAATGCTGGAGAAGGATTACCGGGGTATTTCTCAACTGTGACTACAGTTGTGTCAGTTATGCTGACTTCAGCTTCAATACTGTTCCTGTAAAGTTTGGTGTAGACTTTGCGTGCAGACGCAGTAAATATAGGTGTGTATCAACAGTGCGCATAAGTGTTTTGCTCGTCAATGGCTATATATATTTTCTTGAACATTTTTGCACAAATCAAGACACTTGTGACTGATCTGTTCAATATCATTGGTGGCAGCTTAACCAGTTACACTGGTCGCCTTATGAATAATCCTGGTTGCGGCGGTCGCTAGTAGCCAAAGTATTACATCGACCCGCAATCCGTTGACCTTGGTAGCTTTATACAAATTATCATTGCCAGAGTGTCCTTATACGGGTCACTAATTCATCCGCTCTAGTCAAACGTCAAAAAATCCCAATGCGGATTGGTTGAGAGTAATAGCTACAAGCGTAAGTGGTGGTGAGGGGGTAATAAATAATAAATATACATTATGCATCATTCGACATCCGAGTCTGTACGTGATCTATTGTCTTCCATAACACTGACAACGGGTGGTAAATTACTAATGCCATCCTGGTTGAAAAAGTCTTCGATTATAAGAGATCTTAAGTTGAAACCCTATGAAGATAGTTAAACCAGGATAATTCTTCCATAGTTGGGTGCATACATACCTCTATCTGGCCCTTGGCCAACATTTCTTGATTTATTGATGCACTTCGCACAAATTCCCGTACCGGGACCATCGCAGCATTTCGACATAGCTCTTTGAGGTCGGACCCCGAAAGTCCCTCGGTGAGTTCGGTCAGCCTTTCCATTGGGAAGTTAAATGAAAGGTTCGTGTCCTTCAACATCTTAAAATGGTGAGTGTGCGTGAGAGCATACAACACGTTTCTGTGACATACCAGATTCAATATCTTCAGTCGTTGATCACCATTAGGCAAGCCGACTGCGAAGCGCTTTGGCATTCGGCGAAGGATGGCAGAATCTATGTCAGTCGGACGATTTGTAGCGCCAAGAACTAATATCCGGTCTGTTGCAGAGAGAAGTCCATCCCATAACCTACAATGACAATGTTAACAAATGACTGCGAGGGCCTGCAGGAATATAATACGTCATGAATTCTGCTTTCATCATTCCAGTGACCTCATGATCGCCTCTAGTCCTCTCTCGCAGAAACGAGTCGATTTCGTCGATGAAGATGATACTTGGCTGTGTTTTGCGAGCAAGGCTGAATAGGCCTGCAACCAACTTGTTGGATTCGCCGTACCATTTGTTCGTCAGGACCGAGGCAGCTATGTTAATGAAAGTTGCACCAGACTCCTTCGCAAGCGCTTTGGCAAGCATGGTCTTTCCGCAGCCTGGGGGGCCATAGAGCAGAACACCTTTGGGAGCGGAGAGAAGAGAGGATGTCGCAGAGAAGAGGTCAGGGTAGAGAAGGGGATATATGACAGCCTCGCGAAGGTGTGCTATGATGGGGTCTAGGCCGCCGATGTCTGAGTTGCAGAGATTAGTAATAGGTACAGATTTACAAGTGAGGAGAACACACCCGAAAAAGTGACGTTGATGTCGTCTGGGTGGATAACTTCGTTTGCAACGGTGCCTGACAAAATTGTTGGGAAGAACCCACGCCGACAAGGCGGACAGGAGCATACGTTCGTATTCATCCAACTTCAAATTGGAATGTCCGAGGCGCTTGAGAGCCTCTTGCTGTTTGGCCTTGATCTCACCCCGTCGTTCCGAAGACAATGTGTTGTCAAACATCCACTACATGAGTGTAAGAGTCGGGGATTGACGAAAGGGAAGGGATACGGACTCGTATTGTACAATACAACGCAGCCTTGCGTATACGTTGAGAATGGTTCTCGTAGGAATCGAAAAAGAACCCACTTGAGAAGCAATGAAAAGAGCGACTATCACTGGGGTGTCAGCAACAGGTCCAAGACCAGCAGTGCAAACGCACCATCGAGCATAGCTCGTTTCGTCCCGGCGGAGACCATTACTGGAATGAGCAAAAATGCAAAGGTGACAATTTGAAGTCACAGTAACAGCGCTATCTAATGTACTGAAGATACATAAGCTATGGTGGACTGCAAAGCAAAGCCATTCTTGCGTAAGAATATGAATAAATATCAGGAGGATAATAAGAGGACCGTCGACATCGGTCCATTGCACGCGTCAGTTTATAAGCGGCCAGAAGAGGAAACCGTGATTGTTGTTATGCTCGTCCTCCTCCTCGTCCTCGTCCCTCCCCTTCTCGCCCTCTCTTTTCTCTATGTACGCCGCCTGCGCGTCAACAACAACAGACACAAGAAGGTCGCTCTCCTCGCCTCTTTGTCCCGTCCGAAGAACACTCGTATCGTTGGCTTCTTCCATCCGTACTGGTTCGCTCTATGACACGTATCCACTCGTTGCACCTGATCCTACTTAGCAGCGTAAAGTAACGCCGGTGGTGGCGGAGAACGCGTCCTCTGGACAGCCATCGCGGCCATACAGCGCTCCCATCCAAATGTCGTAGCTGTCGTGTACAGTGGGGACGTTGATGCTGCCAAAGATGCCATTTTGACCAAGGTTCATGTAAGTTATCCCCTTCGGCGCGAGTTTTCGCGTTTCGCATATACATGTCAGCTACCTAAAAGAGCCGTTTTAATATCAAACTAGACCCGTCCTCCGTGCACTTTGTATTTCTTCAATCCAGATATCTAGTTGAAGACACCTCCTGGCCCCATTTTACCCTCCTGGGACAATCTCTCGGATCGATGTACTTGGCTTGGGAGGCAATGTCCAATTTAATTCCTGATCTCTTTATAGGTATGATCCACGTTCCAATGCTATTTGTTTGACCTAACCGAGAATGACGACAGACACAATGGGGTATGCGTTCACATTCCACGTAGTTTCCCTCTTGGGACGCATCCCAATCGGTGCATATGTTCACTATCCGACAATTAGTACCGACATGTTGGCCCGCGTAAAATCCCGTAGACATTGGCATACAAACGCCGACAGTATATCATCTTCAGTTATATTGAGCCAGGCAAAACTACTGT
The DNA here is from genome assembly GCA_001691755.2 of Amanita polypyramis BW_CC. Lineage (NCBI taxonomy): Eukaryota > Fungi > Basidiomycota > Agaricomycetes > Agaricales > Amanitaceae > Amanita > Amanita polypyramis. Next base: position 17,433 of record JNHY02000001.1, on the reverse strand, counting down.
AACCATTTTCTACTTCGGTCTAATCCCGTGTTTTAATGGTTTTGTTTCTAGGTATTACCGCCTTTTCATGTATTACTACGCCCACTCTCTCCGCAAGGCTCAATTCCTAATGGTGAATTCTACCTGGACGAAAAACCACGTCGACTCTATTCTGCAATATTCCGATTTGTTTTTGGACCTTCTACACCTGTATCCTATACTAAGATTTTCGCAGCCAAAGCCCAAAATAACCCTCATTGTCTATCCCCCTTGTGATACGCGTGCAATAAGTGACTTCCCCTTGAATGCTCGGGAGCATGTCATTTTAAGTGTAGCCCAATTCCGGTATGCATCCCGTAAACGCGCCGTTGTTCAGTCACCCTGATGACAATCAGACCCGAAAAAGATCACACTGCACAACTACGCTCGTTCCACAAACTATTACAAATACATCCCGAGTACGCTGGTCCAGGGACAGAAGGCATCAAGCTAGTTCTAATTGGAGGAAGTCGCAACGTGGATGATGCAGCACGAGTGAATGGCCTGCGGGAGCTGGCCCGAGAACTTGAAATTGAGGTTGGCTTTGTATTTCCGATTGTATCATAAGCATAACTTTCTATTCCAGGATCGCGTAGAGTTTATCGTTAATGCATCTTACCCGATAGTTTTGGACTGGCTACGTAGATCAAGTGTAGGCTTCAGCACGATGGTTGATGAACACTTCGGGATCAATGTTGTGGAGTTTATGGGAAGCATTCCTTTGTCTATGATTCGCACGGCCTGACGTTCTACCAATTAGGCCGCAGGTATGATACCGGTGGCTCATGCATCAGGGGGGCCACTTTTAGACATTATTGTACCGTATGGTGGTGAACCGACAGGTACTACTAAAGTTTTGAGTCTACCGTGTCGCCGCTGAACTTCAATGTAGGTTTTCATGCTAAAGACCTGGATTCGTTTGCAGAAGCATTACACCAAGCGCTGAGCCTGTCACAAGTGGAGGGGCTTGCCATGAGGAACCGGGCTCGTCGATTAGCGATGCAACGCTTCTCCGAAGAAGAATTTGTCAATGGTTGGAACGCAAGCGGCTGGCAAAGTTGGTTTGCGATCTCGTAACTTGTTTATTTGATGATGGAGACATCCTAAGTAACGTTACGGCTAGAAATCGAGTTTAATGACTACTTCCTCCCCTTTCCCTTGAATTTCCGCCACGCTCTTATATCCCGAAAGACTAAGACAAGAATCAAGATCTGACATTGTATGTTCAAGCACCTGTTCCACACCAGCCTGGCCAGCAGCCATGAGTCCATACAGCCATGGCCGGCCAACTTGGGAATATTAGACGACAGAAAGCCTGAACAAACTCGCTGACGTACGGAAGACGGCTTGAGCGCCCAGCGCTATAGCCTTGACAATGTCACTCCCAGTACGAATACCGGAATCAAAGATAATGGTGAACTTTCCAGACTGTTGCGCCTCCCTAACCTTGACAGATTTCATGATGTCCACCAAGGCATACAATGATGGAATAGCTCCTTCTACCTGTCTCCCTCCTGCACAAACCCATTAACCAAATCGGAAATGCATGAGGACAAGACTCAGACGCTCTCACCATGGTTTGATACAACGATACCGTCAACACCGTGTTCGAGCGCTCGCTCAGCATCCTATTGTGGCAAGGGATACAAAATGTCAACAATGATCGTCACAAAGGAAATTTTAAAAAACAAGAAATCGTCCCCAAGGTTGAGAGGATTTCATCGCGTATTTTTGTACTAACCTGCCTGCATTGGATGCCCTTCAGAACCAAGGGTCCTTTCCAATTGTCCCTCAGAATCTTGAGATCTTCCCAAGGGCGGAATATACCCGAGCCGAATTCTTTTAACCAATCCACGCCCAGACGACTAGCTTGCAACATTTTTTCGTCCCCCTCTGCGTGGAGCCTACCTACCTTAGCTGGATCATAAGGAAACTCTGGGTGGTCCTCGAGCATCGGTTGAAGACCATATCGCGCCATGAATACCGGATCGGATGTGCCGATTTGCGAGCCGACACCATCCGCAAAGGGAAGATAGGATGTTTCAAGGTCGTGCGGCCTCCATCCAATGGCTTGGGTGTCAAGCGTGACGACAAGCACGCTATAGCCGTTTGTTTCGGCGCGCTTGAGTAGGGACAGGGTCACATCGTCCGAATGAGGCCTAGACTCTGGTGGGACCACCAAACATATGGACAGTCGGAGAGCTTACCAGTACAGCTGGAACCACCTAAAACCGTCTCCATTCACCTTGGCGATTTCTTCTAAGCTGCGACTTGATGCGGTACTTGCGATGAATGGAATTCCCAAGTTCCTTCCTGCCCGAGCAGGCGCCAGATCAGCTTCGGGGTGGCAAATGCCTTGGACACCGATGGGCGCCATCAAGATGGGCGAGGGGTACTTGACCCCAAAGAGTGTGACCTGATATGAGGTTAGAACCTCCCATTCAGCGCGCAGGATAAAACATGGTAACCTCAAATGATCTCTTATTGGCGTCGACGAGCATATGGGGTATGATGGCATATTTCTCGAACGCCCTCAAGTTGTTTCTTGTGGTAGAATTGCATCCTGCGCTCCCATACGCATAATGAAATGACCCTACTCTAACACTGAATGCCTTCTAGTCCTCAACTGATGACGAAACGTACCCGGATGGTCTTTCAGGGCCTGTCTTGCTTTCTCTTCTATTTCTTCGAACCTAACTGTCCCAAGAGGTTCTGGGCCTTTGCGACTCTGGTAGACCTTTAACTTGTACTTGGACCATTTGTTATCGTCGGACATGGTGAAAGTAACTTGGCCGTGCTAACGGTTGGTGGGAGAATTGCGCGCGACCTCCGGATGAATTTATAATTTTACTTGCTACAAGGTACTGCCTCAAAATCACATTATCGCTTATCATATGTCAACACCGCCGATAGCGGAACTAGACTGCCGAAGACAATGTCTTGTATTGCTGTCCCTATAGGAATCACTCAGCGCCCGACGTCCAATAAGCCCGGTCGTCAATGTCGCTTGCACCTGTGGCGTGTAGGCTTGGTACCAAACCCTCGAGTAGGACAAGTGATGGATGTCAAGTTATTTTTATGCCGCAGCAGACCCTGTTTACGCCCAATATCTTGCGTAAAGATTGCCAGAGAAATGTATATAATGTAACGCACCTTTTCGCACTGCATTGTGGCGGCCCGCGCCACCACCATTCCCTCTCGAGCGCGTGACTGTTAATGGCCATCCGATAATCCGTAAATCCGTCATGTGGGAAATCCGATGTCCACGGGTGCAACCCCTTCAGTCGCTCACCAGCTCACGCTACTGAGGCTGAGCCCCGTTTGACCGCATGCTTTGTGTCAACTGCCAGGCGCATATGACCGCCGCTACTCGCACGCATTGCTAATATCAAATTACGTGATTATCATGTTAGTTACAAACACGACTATCCATCTCAACTGCGAGTTTTAAAAGAAAGGGTAAAGTCCATCGTTACTCTCAGCTTAGAAATCGAGTTTGACGACTACTTCATCCCCTTTCCCCTGAATATCTGCCAAGTTCACGTATCCTGAAAGACCAAGACTGACATCAAGATCTGCCATTGTTTGTTCAAGCACTTGTTCCACACCAGCCTGGCCGCCGATCATAAGTCCATACAGCCACGGCCGGCCAACTTAAAGTACATTAGATCACTAGAAAACATCAGTAAACTTGTTGACATACTGAAGACGGCTTGAGCACCCAGTGCCATAGCCTTGATAATGTCACTCCCAGTGCGAATGCCGGAATCAAGGAGGATCGTCAACTTTCCCGACTGTTGCGCCTCTTTAACTTTGGCAGATTTCATGATGTCCACCAAGGCATATAATGATGGAATAGCTCCGTCCACCTGTCTCCCTCCTGCACGAACCCATTAACCAAATCGGAAATGCATGAGGACAAGACTCAGACGCTCTCACCATGGTTTGATACAACAATACCGTCAACACCGTATTCGAGTGCTTTTTCGGCATCCTATTTTGATCAAGGAATACTGCACATTAGCAACGATCATCACACACATGATGTGCAAAGCGAGGTATCGATGTTCAAGCCATTACAATCCCGCGCATTTTCCTTACTAACCTTTGCGCATTGAATGCCCTTTATAAGCAATGGTCCTTTCCAGTTGTCCCTCAGAATCTTGAGGTCTTCCCAAGGACGGAATTTTCCTTGGATGGTTTCCATTACCCAATCCATACTCAAGCGCGATTTTTGCGTTGCCTTTTCGTCCCCGTCATCAAGAAGCTTGTTCTCTTTGGCTGTATCGTGAGGGAACTCCGGACGGTCATCGAGCGCCGGTTTAAGACCATATCGCGCCATGAACACTGGATCGGACGTGCCGACTTGTGAGCCGATGCCATGCATAAAGGGGAGATAGGCTGTGTCTAGGTCGTACGGCCTCCATCCAACAGATTGGGTATCAACTGTGACGACGAGCGCGCTATAACCGCTTGCTTCAGCGCGCCTGAGTAGGGACAGAGTTATTTCATCTGAGCGGGGCCTAGGCTCTGGTAAACTGCTGAACATATGGACAGTCGACGAGCTTACCAGTACAGCTGGTACCATCTAAAACCGTCTCCGTTCGCCTCGGCGACTTCTTCTAAGCTGCGACTTGATGCGGTACTCATAATGTACGGGATTCCCACATTCCTTGCTGCTCGAGCAGACGCCACTTCGGCCTCAGGATGGCAAATGGCTTGCGCGCCGATGGGACTCATTAAGATGGGCGAAGGATACTTGACTCCAAAGAGTGTAACCTAAGATAAGGTAAGAATTGGTCACTCGACGCCCAGGACAAACCTCAAATGATCTCGTATTGGCATCGACAAGCATACGGGGTATAATGGCGTATTTCTCGAACGCCCGTAAGTTGTTCTTCTCGGTAATACTGACTCCGGCACTTCCATATCCGTAGTAGTACGAACCTATCACAACATTGAGTACTTTCGAATCCTCAACAGTGACGATAGGACGTACCCAGATGGCCTTTCATCGCTTCCTTTGCCTTCTGTTCTATTTCCTTGAACTTAACAGATCCCAGAGGTTCCGGACCTTTGCGGCCTTGGTAGATCTTCAACTTATATTTAGACCACTTGTTTTCGTCGGACATGGCGAGTGTCTTGATTGCGTTGATGCTTCCTGAGGGAAAGGACGACGAACGACATGGCTTTTATGGATCTTGATATGATTTAGTTTACGGCCTTGGCCGAGCTGTTCATCAGACAGTTGATAAGGTTAATGGTGTCAGTTACTAAGGACACTGGGAGGAGTAAGTAGATTTGCGCTCGGTAGCGCGGGGCTCGGTTGCACATAAGACCGCAGTTACAATGAGGACCGCGACGGCACCCTCGGCTGCTGGAACAAGCTTAGTGAAAATGGCCAGAAGCATACAATTACTAATGCAAGAAGCGGGCGATAATGACAAGAATTTAAGGTCACTAGCAATCAAACAACTCCTCAGGAACAGAGTCTGTATCTTCCCATGCTGATAGATCACCATCCGAGATTCCACCGTCCGCTGGCATAACCCCAGGTCCTACCGGTATTTTCTCCTCTCCTTTAGGTCTTATCCCTTTCCGGTCACCTATAAACAAATCTGACTCCAGTTGTACTTGGATATCTGATGACGTGCGTTGACGATACGACGGCGGATAGCGGAAGGCATCTACGGTCGACGATGCGACATTCTCTACGTCACCCTTGTCCCGCCTAGTCGGCGCAGTGCGCACGACCTCATGCAAATGAGCCGATTTGGCAGATTTCCGTGCGCTTCGAGGTGTGCCAGGCCACAATCCCCTATGACCTAACGCGTCGGTGTGTGAGTTGGACCTTTGCAGTACCGGTCGGCGCACAGCGGACTTTGATCGTACCAGTGTTCGATGATGGGTGTGTTTATGGTGAGTGGTGGGGCTGAGGTGTAAGGAATGTGGGATACTGCGTTTAACATTTCTCCGGAGGGACGGGGTCCGAGGACGTGACCGATGGGTACGGTCAGTTGATAGAGACAGGAGGTTCGTGTCGACCGACGCTAGAAGCCTTTTCTGTTCGGGGAACATGAACTCATCGGGACCAGAGCTTGAATCTAACCGCATCACTTAAGGAATAATCGTATCAAATCATCTTGTTGGCTTACTATTTTGTGAGTGGTTCGAAACTCCCCCTTGCATAGATACGTCGCCCTCGACTGATGAAGTACTTTTCAGGGGCCTGGTCCAATCTGTACTTAAATTCCAGCGCATTCTCCAATCCCTCCAGTATTTGTTCTTCGATAATCTGGCACCGGTTGGCATATCATGCCGAATTAACAGTGGCTCACCGCGGGAGCCGCGAGTGAGTGCGATGAAGACAAGTACTAATAGCAATAAGCATAGTTGGGCTATCCCAAGACGTTTTTCAAGCGTGATCTGAGACGATGGAATTTAGCTTGCATATGGGCGCATATAAATCTGTTCTTACTTCGTCGGACAAATATTCCACTATCACAAGGACTTCTCTAATTTCCATTTGAAGTTTTTGTCTTTGTTTCTCCCACTCTTGAACAGTGCGTTGGTGTGCTTGCCATTGGGCACGTCCCTATAATCAGTGTAAGAAGCACCCTACAGTAATATCAATACCCACAATTCCCTCCAGTCTACCAACATCCTCGCCGAGCCGTTTTAGAAGCTCTCTGACCGCAGTATTTTGTTGCTCAACGTAGCGTGCATACAGTGTATGGTTTGCCTCGAGAGCTGTGAGCCTGTTCATAATTACTCGGTATATTGATTCTCCTGATGTAGACGGCGTGGCAGCTTGGGAAATGACGGGCACCGAAGGAGTAACAATATTTACCATTCCATTGGATGTTGAATGGCTGGACATATGGGAAGACGACAAAGAGGGCTGAGAAGAACTATACGTCGAAAGCTGAGTTGAGTGTGACTCATCGCCTAAAGTCGAAGGGTATACTGTCGATATAGAAAGTGTGGCATCAGTAGGGGTGTGAAAGTCAACGGTAATGGGATATAATGATACGTCTGAAGTTGTGAATAAGGATTGAAGTAATTCTGAATGCGTATCGCGTAAGTCATGAGCAGGCGGCTCGCCTTGGGTGCCTTTTGCAACTAAACAATCGGGGCAGTCTGGTATTAATCTTTGGGGACGCACAGGCGCAAGAAAAGAGCCAGGACTAATGGAGGGCAATAGTGAACCGTGCTCCAGTTGGCTGTCTTCAGATCCATGATGTTGTGAAGTCAATGAAGTATGGATTGGAGCAGAAGACGGTATCGTTTCGCTTGTCGACTCGATAGTTTGGGTCATTATAGGGCGAGAGTCAACGGATTGTTGATCATGCACTTGAGCATCGGCCACAGGGCTCGCCCCGAGTTTTGCCCTACTCTCCACTTCCCATTGTTCCCACTTGTACTCCTCGAGGTGAGTTAGCCCATATACTCGGAGAAGCGAAACGGGACAGTAATATTCATTCCCGTAATGGGAGCGAAAATCAACACGGATATAGCGATAGAAATCCCTCAATGAGGTTGGGGGATGGAAGGACTGCATTGGACATTTGTAAGTATCCTTTCAAACTGAAAAAAATACATGATGGCGTACTTGGACTCCTCGAACATTCTTGGCTCGATAAATCCCAGCGTCAACCCAACCCTCTTCCTCTGGGGTGTATGTCTTCCTTACACGCACGGAAAAGTCTTTGAAGACCCCGCTGAAGAACTCGAAATTGGCTAACTGTACCGTATCAATACGGATATCTTCACAGAGTTCGAGCACAATAAACTGTCTCTCGCCATTTGCCGGCTTGCAGGGACTCAGCATATATTTGTCCCTTTTGGAGTCGAGCACTGCAGAAGGTGACTTGGCCGAGCGGTGCGCCATATGCACCCGGGCTGAACAGTCGAGACTAGCGTAATTGAACCTATCTGTGATTGGTACCCTGAAGTGAGGCTGGTAGGGTTGGGGCAAGAAAACGTCTGATGACAAGGAGCCAATCTGCGAGGACGCATTTTGTACGAGTGCAATGGATTCGGCCCTCTTAGCTCTACTGTCGTTACCAGAGGCCATGAGTTCGCGTCCGCTGCCATTCGTATTCGCACCGTGAAATTGACTAAACACCTGCTCCCTTGCCTTATGTTGCTCCTTCAGCTCGTTCGACTCCCATTCTTTTGCTTTCCACTCCTCGAACGAGAGTAAAACCTGATCTTCTACTGGTTCATGGGGTGACAGGGGCTTCAAACAACACACAGGGAACTTGGGTTGGCGGGAGACCTGCAAAGAAAAGGCTCGAAAAGGATCGTTCCTGGACAAGTCGCCCGCGAATGCGCCTACAGCGAGGAGGAGGGCAAGAAGGACGGGGGGAATTGGCATGGAGGCTGCTCTCAAGCAGACCTGCGTCGGTGATATAACACACGTGCTCTCTACATGTACACTATCGACCCGGCACATGCTCTCGCGCCCACCGCGACGTCTCCTCTCTTGTATTCAGCAACGGATCTAGCCTATGCAACCTCCACGACTCCCACCCGGCATCGCCCTCCGCTGCATACATCGACACTACAGCCAGCGAGAGATATGTGTGGTACGGATCTGCCAACGTCATTGTACACTTCCCTCAACTTCGCCCGTATACATACCTGGATTCGGGCCTGGTGCTTTAGAAAAGCCCCCAAATCTAGATTGACAACCCTCAATGAACCTAAGAAGAGTGGACGTATTGACCAGCTCCCCGGCGCCCAATATCTGGAGATGTCTAAGCGCAGGAATACTTGCGATACGAAATACTGACCCGAAGTGCTGCTCCACACCAGAAGCAGTAGCATGCATCTGCCTCCTTCGCTGTCCGTCCTCGAAACCCACCAGACGGCTCCTGATTTTGGACCAGCCACCGAATAGTCTGGTCACGCTCAACTTGAGTTAGAACCCCAGTTCCTGATCTTAGCTTGTCCGGAATAAGATGAATTGCTGCAACGGCTAAATACGTTGTTCCTCCTACCACGACCAATTAAATCATTCGTCGAACCAGTGATAGTGACCTACCATGTGCTTCGCAAGAGGGTGCTTGGCCATATCCTCCTTCTCGCGTCTAAATACATGTTAGGCTGGACTAAAGACAGGGGACATCAGGCCACTCACTCTACACGATGCGATAAACTCCAATGCACTCGTTATATTTATACCCGACCAATCATCCAACATTGTGCTTACAGCGAAGGCGCAATACAGCATCCTCAGGTCAGTCTCACCACTGCCAGGGGCTGTTGAGAAACTATCGGCAGCAGGTCAAATATAATGATGCCTTTGATTTGTCCAGACTTACCTTCCATCCTCCTTCTGACAAGAACGTAGGAAAATTATCAGGCTAGGTCTGTCTAATTTTTCGAAATCGTCTCGAAGGATAGCAAGTGTTACTATGGCCGTATACGTCATAATCATATGTGGGGGGTCGTATCTTAGCTACAAGGCGGAATTGTCATTCTCAACATGTATTTCGCGATAAATTTAGTGACCCACACTATGCTCGGAGGGCTCTTTTATCTTCATATATGAACTTGACCTGAACCCGGAGCCGTAACGTCCGACTGTTCATTGGTTGTCTATCAGTGTCATAGAAAGAGAGAGAATAGGTCGATTGAAGCCACACTGATATACAGGTCCCATATCCACACTCTCCACATCTTACGATCCGTGTCCCTTGTCTTGTCATATAAGATTCCCAGCAAATCTAGTGAACCAATACAATAGAATGCAACCACTACTCTTTGGAACGGATGAGGACACATCGCCTTTCGTAGACAACAGCTCACCGTGTCGCATCGAGATCGGTAGAAATGGCGGGCAAGCCTATATCGTCCGCAAAATTGTCAAAAGTCTCTCCGTCAATACGAGATCCCTGACATACCCGTCAGACAGCGCAGGCAATGCCTAGCATGACCTCCCTTCGACAATGCCGGAGGAATGTCTGGTGGCTCAGTCATGGTTACTCAACAAGCGTAGGTTTCGGGAATATAAAACGCGATGGCAGGAGGGGCACGCCCAATTGAGATCCGACGTGCGATACTACCGGCGATGTCAAGAACAACACCATCTTACTTTCTGATAGACTTTTGAACCCCGAAATTAAAGTTGCCTCTACGCTTCCCGAGGATGTTATACCAAATACACTTCAATATAGTGTCATCATCATACAAATGACAGTCAAGGACGAATTAGTTAAGGGTACAAAGTTCAGGGGAATTGCAGCATGAAGTAAGGATGGTAGAACAAATAGGAAAAGTTATGAATTCTGAGGGGGTGATCTACCGAGACACTTCAGAGTCCGGCAGCCATACTTATGGGAAACGATCGCTGGGAGGCTTGTATCTGCCCTTGAGGTACCTGCCCAGGGAGCTGACTCGGAGCCACCTGGTGTTGCCCCACAGACTGCGCCTGCGATGCGTTCTGTGTATGCCCTAGATTCGGGGCTGGTGTGAAAGCAGGGACGGTCTTCTCTTCCAGATCCGCGTACATCACCGTCATCTCTTTCCGCTCCTTGGTCCAGTTTTCGGGTTCCCAGTATGTATACTGTCCCTGCTCACCACCTTGCACTTTCTGTGAAGGCGCCATTCCACTCTCTTTTGTGATCCAGAGTCGTAGATCTTTGTGATACCGCCAGTTACGGTTGTACCTGACAGGGAGTTAAGCACTCATCAAAAGAAATTTCATTGACGGACGCACAGCTCCTGTGCAGCAACTTCCTGAAGAGCATCTCGGGGACTCGAATAGAACATGAAGAAAAGTGTCTCATCACTAAACGCCGCTGCCTTTGTAGGCCCTGGAGCTGGTGCCTGCACGTTCGCATAGCAATTTGGTAATCGGAAGTCAGGCTCCACTGTGTGTGCCGCTGATTGATCTGCCCATGGTGTAATAAACGTAGAATACAGATTTCTGAAGGTAATCCGTTGAACATACATGTATATGCGTAATAAATATGTTTTCTCTCACCCATTATATCCCATGTCAAGTCCCATAGTACCCAGATCTGTGCCGATACTTGTCAAACCCTGGTCAACATCTGCTGCGGCACCTTTAATCATTGCTAGTAAACCCAGCAGACCCCATCGATCGGCCGCGCTCATGAGTACCTGCTGTGCTGGCGTTTGCGGATGCTGCGAGGTTGCACTACTCGCTAAAAGTGCACTGGCGTTGTTTGGATTGCTAGGAGGTGGATTGGCATGCTCTGCTTGTAGGCAGTATCAGACAAGAGGCCTACTCAGAATGGTAACATCAACTACCTGTCCCTGCATTATGCGTAGCTTGTGACTGCTGCTGTGAGAAAGCTGCGGCAGGAGGAGGGACGCCTGGTAGTGCGTTCAAGAGCGTGGTTGATGGATTTTGGTTTGGATGTGTGCCATTTTGCTGAGAGGTGTCAACGGAAGTCGCGTTAATATGACATTGTCACGTACATTGCTGGCTGAAGGTTGAGCCTGAGAGCCAGCACCAACAGTAACCGAACTCCACGCCGCGTGCGCTTGATTTGCTTTCAGCGAGAAATTGTTCTACGGGAAAAAGAACAAGTTAGATGTACCATGTCATTACCGCGTCACCGACTGACCCGTTGCTGTTTTTCTGTTTCTGTCTGCCCTTGCTGGAATCCTGGATGAATATTCCTGGACTGTGCTGGACCTATGTTTAGCATTCCTGGTGTTGCTTGGTGAACGTTATTGCTGAATGTACCAGGGATACTTTGCCTATGATGTTGCGAATGTTCATTATGCTGGAAGCCGTTGAGCCCTGGTGGGTGTGAGTGGTTATCTTGACCGGTGCTTTGGCTTTGTGTAGAATTCTGACTTTGTGCTTGTGTCTGACCGCCTAGTGCTGGGAAATCGTCCGGCGTAAAATCGCGCGACTGATTCGATGCCGTATTTCCAACCGTTCCTGACCCCCCACCTGAGCTTCCCAGCCCCGCCTGGCTCGCATAACTCGTTGCAGGTACACCTGTCCCACTCCCGGCATTGTTATTTGAGCTATTGTTAGTCACAGGCGCCGACCCTAGAGCAGGAAAATCGTTGGGATCGAGATTGACTTCACTCGTCGACGAAACAGATGGCGCGCCTAGGTTGTGCATTTGAGCTAGATGCAGCGGTATTGAGCTTGAAGTACCATTTGTCTGTTGTTGTGTAGGCATTTGTTGCTGTTGCTGTTGCAGCGAGCTTGGCTGATGCTGACCGAGTACCCCGCTAAAACCAAAACCCCCTGCTTGCCCGCGCTGCTGCAAAAAGTTTGGAGTCGGCTGTGGCCCCAGATTCTGCACTTGAGACTGTTGTGACGAGCGGTGGTTGTTCGCCTGCAGGCCGGGCACATAACCACTGCTCTGCAGAACGTTTCGCGGCGGTAGGCCATAACTTGGATAAGGCGGTCTAAATTGGTTTGCGAGGGCAGGGTTTGGAGCGAGACTTGGCGGTCTTTGCTGCGGTTGACCTAAAAACCTTCAGTCATCTTGCGCGGACCACCAAGGTCGGCAAACGACGCACCTGGTCGATTCATGGTTTTTCGCGACGGGTAAGCAGCTGCGTGCAGAGAGCATCATTTTGTTAAGCATAGGGAAAATACGGGATAAGTGGAAGAGAGACATACGGACGATACAAGGTTTGGTTACACACGGGAAGCAATATCTGTAGAAATGACCACTCAGTGTCTTTGTTGGCGTTCTATTTGGTTCTCTATTACGTAATCAAGCCGCTATTCCACATCAGGCATTAGGGATCAGGAGCCTAACTGACATGATACACCGAATATACGACAAAGACGGCCACAGCCTGGAGGGTGATACTTGGAACAGCTTCAATGCTATGAGCTGTGTAGTTATTCCCGAAGAACATTATTCTGACTGCAAGAGATGGCTCACTTTTGACGACCCTGGGAGCTGCTCTATTTGGATCGAGAGCGTACATCAAACAACGGACTCGCATGCAGGTCAACCACTTATCACAACTGCTGTCAAATCATTGCTAATATAGAACATAGATCATTAATCCACGCGCTGCCCTCCTATCAAACTATGAGGTCCTTACTCTCCTTCGCGAACTAGACAGCGAGCACGTTGCACAGTTAAAAACAGCCCATCGTATCAAAAAGGAAGAATCTGATGCCCTTGCGTCCGGAAGCACGACTCACGTCCCAACAAATATACAAGGAACTCTACTTGAAGTAAGCGAGAATTTACGAACTCTGGAAGTTGAGGTACTCGTTGGAGTTGTATAGCCCTGCAAGTGATTTAATGTGCTACAAGGCAATTCAGTACCTCTCGTCCGATTTCCTACCAACCACTCAGCAAACACCAGAGGGCATCACTCAACTTGTGAAAGCCCTTGCCTCTTATGATCTGACGAAAGCCGAAAAGCTGCAAGTAGTGAACCTTGCACCGACTCTACCTGTTGAACTATATGTTGTACGTATTGACCTATCCTCATGAAAGAACATTATCAAATGGATACAATTTAGATCGTGGAGGAACTAGAAGATCGAGTCGGTGACAAAATGAATGAGGTTCTGACTTTAATTCAGTCGTCCCTCCCCCCAGCAACACCTGTAACAGGCATGAATGGGCAGATCGGCTCACATCAATCGATTATCGAACAGGATGTTCTACAACACACAATTATACAGCACACGGAACAAACTGACTGGAACGTTTTTGGTTATGACGACGAGGCCGATGCTATAGGTGAAGATGAACAATTTGATGACCCAGGAGACGGAGCGGATATCGAGGACGACCTCGAAATGGACGAAGATTGATATTTAATGGCCATAGTATAACTTATTTAGTGTACTTGAGTCTACCTATTGGACACGTCTGGCAATCAATAGTAGAGTGCAGTGTATGCATCTGATTCTGTCTGGGTGAATGTGGAACAAGGACGAACAGCATACCAACAAAACATACAACAGTTCAGCTATAAACAAAAAGGAACGTAGTTGAAATGATTGTGCATGAAACGAGGGACAGTGGTCTGTTGATATGATGTTCTTCGTTACGATGAGAATAAGGCAGGTGATGGTCCAACGCTGGTGGCGCTGGAGAAAAAGCTAGCGTCGTGCAAAAATCGCGACAAGGATGATGAATGGGATGTAAGTGAAGAACGAGATGACAGACATGACTCGGCATCTCGTTCTCCAAGACGTGGAGTCTGCGTATGCAATTAGGGACGCTGGACGAAGAAGACAGGACGTGACTGACTATATTCGACCTGGGGATCGTCGAGCACAACGCCTTTCTCCGTCTCACCTTCACCGATTCTCCTCGTTTTGGGTATACCAATAAAGGCAGCCAGCCACCAAACAGGAAAAAACAAGAACCCTAGGAAAAATAGCCAAGCGTGAATTGGACTACCACCACGTTCAACCCATCCCTTCAATGCCAAGCGTGGTTCTCCTTGCGCGGCCTGCGAGGGAAGAGAGAGTACCCAGCTCGTTCGTTGAATAGGACCAGGTTTCCTGGGATCGTGCATGTGAAAGGTTTTTGATCGAGATATTGATGGTGCATGAGGGGAGACTAAAGCAGATATGGGTATCGAAGCTCCTGACAAGCTACGCCGTCTTGATGGCTCCCGCGATGGACGATGCGATTGTGAATGATTAGACAAGCGCTGGGACTGCATTGATATTGACTGACGGCTTAGATGATGACTAGGTGAAGCGAGTGGTTGACCTCTTGTACTTGCTCGACTCGGCCATGACCCAGTATTTCCTGCACTGAGGTTTTCTCTCAGTGAGGTCATGGTAGACGATCGAGACAAAGGACGCAGGTCCGACGATGTAGAAAGGCGAGCCCGTTTGCGACGATAAGATGAAGGAGCCTGAGAGGAACCTGAGTTCTCGGAGATGCGATGGGCTGAAGAGTGTGTCAGTAATAGATTTTTAAATGGTGCATAATACAAGCGTACGCCGTTGGTCTGGAGCAAAGGTAGCTCTGTATTCTTTCCGACTATCCTTGGACGGGGAACCCGTCCCTACCTCTGCCTCGTCTGCTTTGCGCTTACCCGTTGTGCGACTCCCGGATGATTTGAGTGCAGAAGGGGGTGTTGTCAAATGCGAGCCGGAAGAACCACCCTGCCCTCGTGACTGTATAGAATGAAATGGTGAAATTGGCGATGTCTCCGGTGTGGGGGAAGTTAGGGAAAGGGATGGGGGAACAAGAAGTGTTTCAGCGGCTGGCTGGGAGATACGGCCTTGTATCGATGGTGATGTACTACGGGCGCGATTGGGAGGTTTGACTCGGGTTTGACTCCCCTTTTTCGTATCGGGCTGCGGGGTTTCATTCGTTTTACTCCTGTGATATGTGGAGGCATCTGACTGATCCATTTCATTAGTTTTACGTTTGGCCTCTCCTGATCGTGTGATATCGTGAGCAAAAGGAGAGGTGTTATAATCCCCGTGCCAGCCTGCTTGAGGCAGAATGTGATGACGTGTGTCTGTGGCGTGTTGGTTCTCGTAGGCACCTGAATTACTCGATTTAACATACCTCGAAACAAAAATGAATTTCGTAGCAGGAGAGTCTGCCTGCACAAGTGCTACGAAGCCGGGGCGCAAGCAAAAATGAAAGAAAAAAGCGGACAAAGTAATAAGAAAAATGAGAGGACTGGGAAGAAGCGTAGTCCTTACCACGTTGTCGCCGAATGTATTTCCCGAAACGGATAAATCATTTGCCACTTTGGGAAACGGGTCCTCGTTCACCCTGACTAGGTCACACGATAGCTCTGCTTCTCGACACTCAGGTTCGCCTTCTTCGGTATTACTGCAGCTGGTGACTGTCGCCTGTTTGGAATTGTATTCTGTGCTGGACTGCCTGCTGCCGTAGCTACTCTTGCTACGTGATCTTTTGTTCCTATTTGCTGTAGCGAGTTTCTGCTTGGTATACTTATTCGGGCAAGCCACTTTGTCCTTGGACTCATCAAACTGATGCAAACTACTGTCGTGATATGCCCGTTTTGCACTATGGACGTATTTGGAAGTTCCTGACGTGGTACGCAGCCTTGCCTGAGCGGCTGTTGAAATAGACGGCAAGGATACAGAATGACGGGGATGTCTTTCTGGCGAATCTGTGCATGCAAAGTTAGATGAAGATGAAAGCAGGTCGCGCGCTCTGGGTGCAGCAGACTGAAAAGCAGGATGATCTAACGGAGGCAAAGGCGGAGGCGTTTCTATAGGAATGTATGGTGAAGATGTACGTTTGCCAAATGTATGATAGGACGATGGGGATGAGCGTCTCTCAGTTATAATGGGTGTCGAAACTACGTCATTATGACTTGAAGGTGAGTAGCGACTGTGTGTCCACACTGATCGAGAGTTAGGTGATGATCCGTCTGTTGATTGCGATGCGCTGGTCGATGTTCGAAGTCGCGTACTTCCACGCGTCTCATGATTGCTAGCGACACCTTGAGTGGTAGTCGAGGGTTCGATATTTTCCTTTATATGACTGGAAGGTCTCTTGCCGCGTCCAAACGTCGACCATGCATCACCAGGGGTGGAAGATGAGATGTAAGCAGCTGCAGTGAGCTTTTCCTGCTCAGGACTTCGCGATTCTGTCGGGAATGATGCTTGCTTGGGTTGCAGAGATGTGCTGTAGGGTCGGCCCCGCGCGGGCGGCTTCAAGGGTATAAAATCCGAACTATTTGAGACAGTGGAAGAAGGCAATTCAGGTTGTGGCCTCGCGACTAGTGAATCAAGGTTTGGATGGATCTTGCGGTGTATCGAAGACGAGGGGGACGCAGTGGCATCAATGTCTGCGGCGCCTGTGCGTTGCTGGTCTTGATGTTTCTTCCAGAGAGAAACGAGCCTTGACATGGGAGGTGGTGATTGGGAAGGAAAGGGCGACTATATGCGCATTAGAGATACTAATTTTGGCAATCGCGCGGTGGGCCGCGTCTCTCTCGTGTCTGCGCTGTGGCAGCGATGTTCTGTGCTGAGCGTCGAGCTGCTCTGATTTAAATGTAATTTGTAAGTAAGAGTAGTAGTGTGCATCCATCCCCAGTTGGCTGTGTCACGCGTCACTTGACAAAAAGGAGTCATCAGAAGCATCCTCATCTCCCCAGATCCAACCGCACCACACCACAGACAACTGCAAACGAACACAACCCATCACCCTGTGTCCAACCACCACGGGCTTACCCTGATCGGCCTCATTCAGGTGCTTCCCCAACTCCTACAACACTCAGGCCATGCAAATATCCTCCTTTGAAACAAAGCTGCCATCTCCACTATCTTCCCCCAGAAAATAGGCAACAACACACACTATGGCCTCACATTCAACTGCATCATCCTCCCATGGCTTGAACATCCCAACAACCACCTTCACCTTGGGTGGTTCCCAGCTCACATCAGGAAAATATTGCATTTGACTTATTGTACTTATTTACTTATTT